>JAOSBN010000001.1:25153553-25168907 GCA_027563595.1 Erythroxylum suave | reverse complement strand
AAAAAAGATTAATAGAAAGCCGTGTTCTTTCCTCTCATTAAAACGACCGCCTCGTTTGGTGACCCTACAGCAGTCAACGATGTAAAAAGGACAACTTGTTAAATATGGCAACATGGAATAATTTCAAGTTATATTTAATATAATTGTTAGAATATTAAAAGTAAAAAAGGAAAAAAGAAAAAGGAAAAAGAATGAGATGGAGATGGAGATGTGGTTTGGCGTACATTTGTATGCATTAAATAAAGAAATTAGGAAAAATCTGAACATTTGTTGTGAGCTGTTACGTCCCCTGCCTAATCAGATTATCAGATTCAGAAGCTACATACGGCTTTTCCTTCCTTTGTTTGTATAATTTAGTGCGGCGTACCACATGGTTCCAAAGATGCACCTTATTATATTAGCTGTACACGTTGCCGTCATTTTGTTGGACCCCACCCAAATGGGATGATGAATGATGGTGTGCTATACCTTAGATTTTGGTTGGCTCAAACTTTACTCCTAACTTGAAATACAAAAACACATCCTATTACAATTTTTAAAAGTATTTTAACAAATGTTGTTATGTGATATAATTGTTGATTGCATGATATAATTTTATATAATCACTCAATTTGAATATATTTTTGATTAAAATAATTATTATAAAATTTAATAAAATATAATTTTATTTAATTTTACGAGTTTAAGAGTCGGAGCGAGAAGAATATTTTTAATTAATGTGATATAACAATGGGAGAAAATCCAAAGGCAAAAGGGAAGTTTGAAGCGTTGAAGGTAAGAGAGTAGAACTAGGAGCTCTGTTGGGACCCACTAATGAGACTGACTAGAGGAACTTTCCTAATCTAATTCCATACCTTCCCAATAAAATAAATGAAATTTGATAGTTTAGTGGTGACCCATACAATGTATATGCCATCTGGTATGTTATCCTTCACAAGACCTTTTTCACTTAAATGAGATTTTTTATTAGTTTTTTTAATTATACTTATAAATAAGGAATTAAAAAAAGTAAGATCTTAAAAATTTAATGAAATGAGTTATTGAATAGTAAAAAATTCGTACAAATTAATAATAAAATGAATTACGTTAAGAAATGAGAATAATGGTCTCTTTTTTGCTATTTATACACTTAGGCATGTGTGAAATATTAGTAATAATATGGAGGTATTTTGTCCAATAGCTCGCATGTGTTTATTTCTGTGACAGAAACAAGAAAGTTGTGTCATGGTTTTGAAAGGAACAAAAAATTTGTGTTTTTGTAAACTAACGTCAAAACAAAAATAAGCAGTGTCAGCAACCAAACACTGCTGGACACAACATTTTTACATTTTGTTATCTGTCTCTACTCATAGAGACATCAACCAAACCCAACGTTTGGAAGACTATTTGGTATCAAATTTTGGCCTAGGTCGTTCCATGTTGCGAGTCCGAATCTCAGTCATGTCGTTTGAGAATAGGACTGCAGGACTATTACGTTAGAGTCACACAAGTAAAAAGTGGTGATTGTATAAGTAATTTGATATGTTAACCTTGCACAAAACCTTTTGGGGGCTCAACAAAATCATTCTTCTCTAAAATGTTTTCATTTGCATGCTCTAAATTTCAAAAAATATTTTTGTTAAGACTTTTATAAGTACAAATTTTCATAAATAAGAAGAGTTCCTTTCTTATTTTCTTCACATAAAAGCGTTAAATAAAAACGAAAATATTTAAATTCGATTATTTAAAATAATTATTTAAATTCAATCTATATCAATGATTAAAAAATTCAACCGGTTCTGTCAGGACAACCGTATAAACCTTGAACTGTCTAACTTTTTTGTTTGATTTTTAATTTTTTAGCTCGATTTACTTTAATAACTCTTATTTTTAAAAACAGATCAAATTATTAAATAATTGGTCACTTTCGTAAATTAATAAGTGTTTATAAATTAAAACAAATCAATTAATTTTCATTTACCAATCTTTTTTAATTAAACTTCAATTTTTTGATATATAAGGACAATTTCTTTTAATTATATTTCAAATTTTTTAATTTTATTTAAACTTTATCTAATTATATGACCGTTTAATTTTAATTGAACTTTTTAAATCTCAAACCTCTTATTTTATCGATTTCACTTTTAGTCCGACTTTTAACACATCGGCAATTATATATCTAAAAAGTAATAATTGTAGCTTTTTTGTTATAAAAATAATAAAAATGAACTTAAGTTGGTAACAAAGTAAATCACTTCCTTGATTGAATAACTTAGCATATAGGACCCGTACCAAATATTTTTAGACTTATTGAATGGACTTTACCTTATGTTATATTCCCATTAAGTCCATCCTGTGAATAATGTATAAAGGTATGGTAAGAGTGAATTAGGTGTACAATATTAATAATGTGCAATATAGGTCAAGCGTGACCATATGACTTTTCACCTTTTTTCTTTGACCTGCCTATTGATAGGTCAAGTCTAAGGATAGATGAATCTCAACCGTTGGATCAAAACTTCATTATTTCACGAATAATTAACATTTTAGCATTCAATATTCATTTTGTTGAATAGACCTCAAATTAATTGATAAGCTCAAAGAAATCAAGATGGGTCAAACTCATGAGATTCCCACTAGTGTATTTATCCCGGGTATTTTTGGTCTCGTCAAATTCTCGATTTCAATTAACCTTTTTTAATCCTATTTTATTAAATCTTATCTATACATTTATATAGGATTTACATAAATATATATATGAAATTTAATGAAATATGATAAAAACGTAATAACCGGAATAAGAGATTTGACTCCATTTTTTATCCTTAAATTAAAAAAAAAAGGATAATGCTAAAATTAGAGAAAAACAAGAAGTCATTGATATTAATGATAAAGTAACGGCTACGAGAAATCACATTGACTGACTGCTACCTTAATCACCTTAGGATGCAAATCACCGAAGACAGATATATTTTACGTGGGTCCAACTGGAAAGTATCACAGCGAATCAGAAGGTGACGAGTGTGATTGTGACCGCGAATCGGCGACCGGGGCGGTGAGTTTAAACGCTTGTTGTACTCGCCCACTTAATTTTTATCAACAGACATCATGTCATCACATAAGAAAGAATGTACAATGGCATATTTTTTTAAATATTTTATACAAATAAAAAATACCGAAAAAGATTAAAATAACAGCAGCCCAATACGAACCCACTTCTGTTTCTTTCTCCTTTTTCTCCTCATGTGCGCGTCCCCAATCCATCTCAAGTGAAATATAATTTAAAAAATCTAAAATGCAAAATTATTTATAATTTTAGTATTTTTAGTTAGAGTTACAAAATGTATTTTTATTTTAGTAATTTAAAATATTTTTTAAAAACGGAAGAACCCGAAACACTATCATTTAGATGCGCACCGAGTAAACTTTTGACAATAGCTTGCAAATCACACCAATTAGATACTCTGCACTAGATAAGTCCTATATGACAGGTTAAATCGAGAGAGTGTAAATAAGGAGATTCGAACACAGAATCTTTTGATCTCATGGTCCCTACTTCACCAACTCGACTACCTCCTAAAAGCTTAAAATACATTAATAATATAAAATTATCAAACCCTGTTTATTAATGAAGTTTTTGTTGTTATTCTTATATATTAATTATATAAATATTAATTAAATAATTGTCTTCTTAAAATTTAAATTGCTAAATTAATTTAATATAATTTATAAATTATTAAATGAGGAATTATATTATTGGATTTCATGAATATTTAAAAAAGTTTTAACATCAATTAGAAGAAAAAAGTCAATAGTCAAGAGATGGATATGTATGATATTAGGGGGAAAAATTAAAAACAAATAAATAATTTAATATTTAATAGACTTGAAAGGATTAAAGAGAGAGGGATTTAAAATAATTTCAATAGCATCAACAAGAAGGAAAAATAAATAAATGGAAAGCAAAGAAAGGAAAGCTCCAACATTTACTTCACATACAAAACAACTAAGTAGAGAAGAGATGTCATGTACACACACAACAACAAAGCCTTCCCTTTCTCTCCTTCTCTCTCTCTGTCTCTCTTTCTCCTATCTCACATTTCACCTTCCTTTTTTTTCACAGCCATTTATTAGATTCCTTGAAATGGTCTTTTCTCTTCTCTATTGGATTGTACAGATTCCCAGCTGAAAACAAACATCAAAATCTGTTCTTTCTATTTTCCTTTTGGTTTTCTTCCCCTTTTAACTGGGTTTCTGTGATTTTTCATGAGCTATTAGGAAACACAAGCTCTTGTGAGTTTCTGGGCTTTTGGTCTCTTTTCTTGGCAAACTCCTTTTTCTGGGTTTGTTGGGACATAAAGCCTCACGTGCCCAGTTGTTTTTGTATAGACATATAAAGGTTTGAAGAGAACAAACAAAAATTCTTATGAAAAATTCTGAAAAAGAAGTTTCTATTTTGTAAAGTTTTGTTTTTGGTAAATTCAGTTTTCCTGTCTGTAAATTTTCATTGAATTTTCAATATCCTTCACTTTAAGCAAAAGAGAAAGACATGGGCAAGCAAGGACCTTGCTGTCACTGTGGAGTTACAAGTGAGTTCTTGTTCCTCCATTTTTTTTCCTCATTAAAGATGGGGAAAGTTTTTCCTTGAGTTCACCTTTTTCAATCTAATGTTTCTATTAATGATTCAATCTTTTGTGCCGTGAAAATTTTACAGTATCAATAAACAGTTTTGACTATATTTAACACGGAAAATGATGCCTGGGTAAGGATATTATATGAAGAACCTGAGTTGTTTCTCATTGGTTTTTTGTTAATCTATTGATTTGGATCAAGGGGATACTTGTTTCTGTGACAAGTGAGATATAGATTTGTTTTCTAATGAGTTTTCTTATCCAATTCATAGACCTTTAGTTTCTGCGCTTGTTCGTTCTTTTTCTTCTTCGACTTTTTAGTATAGTTTGAACTATCCTTCCTTAGAGGAACAGAGTTTGGTCTTTTTATACTGGGTCATTGGATACTGTATTAGATTAGTTGGCGCTTTCTTTTTTGTTTGCCAAAGAATGTAATGATCCCGAATACTAAGTCAAAACTGTAGTTTTTTCTGTTTGTGTTCCTTTGAAATTGATCAAATGAAGTTAGGGCCTTTGCATATGCTGTTAAGTTCCTGATGGAGCTGTTCGTTTCTTTAATATGGAAAATATCAAACTATTCAAACATTGCATCGGGAATTCTAAGGTCTTAAACGTGTTATGCACATTGTTCTAATACAATCTTGAATCAACTTTGACTGTAAAAATGCCATTGGCTTTCAAATTAATTGGGAATGTCATCATTTTGCAACATCATTTTGCTTTTATCTCTTTCAATTAGTACCACTTGGTTGGACTATATTATGCAGAATATGATTACCTAATATACATGTAGGAATTCAGTTATTGCATTTGAGTTTCAGTTTTGCTACACCAATGATCTTTATGAATATAGTCTCCATTCCTTAAGTTCCTTTGTATGATTAGTGATGAATGAGTTCGAATGCATTTTTTGCAATTACTCTGTTTGTGTTTTGTTTATAAGTGGAGTGATAGTAGCACCATTATACTCTTTTACCCGCCATTGTTTAGTGAAGTATCAGCCTTTTGTCCTTCTGTCATTTTTCAGGAAAGTGTCAGCCTGGGCTTGAGTAATGTATGAATGAAAATAACTGTAAGAATGTTCTTTGAAACATTAGATATATTCCTGCCCTTTTCTTGTTTCTTCAATATTAGAAATTTGTTGGACAAGATTTTCTGAGTACCTTTTCCTGAAATATGCATATTGAATGTTCAGATCTCTTTGTTGTTCAATTTAATCTATGTGGCATCTTGTGTTATTACTTTACATTGTTGGCAATATAACATAAGTTACAACAATGATCTGGTTTAGGCACACCTCTTTGGCGCAATGGGCCTCCTGAGAAGCCGGTACTGTGCAATGCTTGTGGGTCCAGATGGAGAACAAAAGGCACACTCGTGAATTATACTCCACTTCATGCCCGAGCAGATGTTGATGATTATGAGGACCACAGGAGCTCTAGGATGAAGAGCATATCGGTAAACAAGAACAAAGAAGTTAAACTGCTGAAAAGAAAATCAAACCATGACACTGGGGTGTTTGGAGGGGTAAATCCTGACTACAACCTGGGTTATCGAAAGGCTTTTGACGAAGATACCAGTAATAGGTCAAGTTCTGGATCAGCCATATCCAACTCTGAGAGCTGTGCACCGTTTGGTGGTGCTGATACAAGCGAATTGACAGGTTAAATGCTGACAAAAATTAATGTTATTTCTGAAACGGGGAGCAAACTTAGAGATTTACTTAGAGGGCTGATATGGCTATTTGTATTTCCTAGTTATACTTTTGGTTTATATTCCTGGTTTCAGTCATAATGATTGGTATAAGAGGTTATAAATCACTTATAACAATTCCAAAAATGGTAAAAGGAAGTAAAGGAACGAGGACCAATTGGAGATACATCATGACATTATTACTACCATTAAAAAATAGTGTTTGGCTTCCTCAAGGAGTAGAAGTGGCTTACACTGATTGTTGGTAAAAAAAGGAACTAGATAGAATGAGATCTTAATGGCAGTTGCTTACAGTTTATATTTCTTATGCTAACATGCTTGAAAGTTGGAATCTTTAGTTCTATGTTGCTGACGGATGTTATGAAGGATTGCAACTCACCTTCGTTTGCAAAAAATTGTACTGAACTCATAAATGGCTTCACTTAACTGTGTATTATGGTTTCAGGTCCATCTCAATCAATTGTTTGGGACACAATGGTACCTTCCAAGAAGAGGACATGTGTCAATCGTCCAAAGCCATCTCCGGTTGAAAAGCTGACGAAAGATCTTTATACTATACTACATGAACAACAATCTTCATGCTTCTCTGGCTCTTCTGAAGAGGATTTACTTTTTGAGAGTGAAACACCAATGGTTTCTGTGGAGATTGGACATGGAAGTGTTCTGATTAGACACCCAAGCTCAATAGCTCGAGATGAGGAATCTGAAGCTAGCTCTCTCTCTGTTGAGAACAAACAATACTCAACAAATGAAGCTTATTCACATTTTATAAGCCATCCTGTATATAGTGAGAGCAAGAGCATAAACAGAACATATGCTGCTACTGATAAAGATAAGAATCCTTTTGGAAGAAGAGTGCAACAAGTGGAACTGAAAAGGTAATTACTCAGGTTTCGATGGACGCACAAATTGATTTGGCTAGTTACATTTAGGTCGGTGGATCTTTGATCTGGGTGTAGATACAATCAGTCAGTATCCTGGATGATCCACTGTTTTAACGAGTATGCTTGCAGTTTGCATTGAATATGAAAATTAGATATTGGGAAACCGGAGGAATGCATTACAGTTACGTTTGCTATGTCTAACTTTTGCTATTTGGAATTTCAGGGACAATTCTCCGTGTGAGAAACTACAAATCCTGGAAAATCATAATTCACTACTATGTAATGTCGATCTAAATGTAAGTTCCATTTGCTTTTACCTTCATGGTTTTGTGAAAGCAAATTTGATATTTATCTTTTGTTCTTGTCTGTGATCACAGTTACTTCTCACTGAGAACAGAAGTCCTGGTTTTTCTAACGTAATCGTGGAAATGGTGACTTGTTATGCATATAATATCAAGATTCTGTAATTCGTTATTTCAATGTTATCTGCCTTTTTTTTTTTAATTATATCCTTTTCTATTAAATGATTTGTGGATTTTGAGATGTGTCAGTAACAATTGACTTTCAATATTTAGTCTACATTTGGTGATGTTTATTATGATTCACTGCATTTTTGTTTTAGGATATTCTTAATTTCGAGGAGTTTGGTAGAAACTTGACAACAGAAGAGCAGCAGCAATTACTAAAATATCTACCTCCTGTAGATACTGCCAAACTTCCTGATAGGTTTGCACTTTGTCACTACGAGTAATAACTTTCAGTTTGGTTGGACAGTGAATATCATTGTTACATTATGCAATAATATTTTTACGAAGTTTCAGCTTTACGTATCCAAACGGTCCTTGAGATTGGTGGAAATCTGCTAACAATTTTCACTTTGCTCCCATATTCTGTGTTGGGCAAATATCCTTACTTCCCATTATGTGTGCGTGTAATTTATCTATAGTTTTTTTTTAATGAAATTTGCAGGCTTCTTCTATATGCATTCTATGTCACATAAATCAATCTAGTTTGCAGAAGCTGACTTGAGATCAAGATTATAATGATTTCCTTTTGCATTTGCAGCCTCAAAAATATGCTTAATAGCCCTCAGTTGAAGGAGGACATGTTTTTGTATCAGAAACTGCTTGCAGAAGGTGTCTTCGATCTCTTCTTTTCAGGAGCAAAAACAGAAGACTGTAAGACTGTAAAAAGGCTGGCATTATTCAATTTGTCGAAATCCAAATGGGTGGAACATTACCATGGATTAAAGGTTTGGGCTCATCTTTTTATGTAGAAACATTGTAGCTTGAGGATGTGGTAATTCAGCTCTTTGTGATAGTTTACTAGTAAATAATTACTAAAGTCTCTCTTTGGGTGCAGAAGTGTACAGGTGCTAATGGCAGCTCAAACATTGTAAGGGGACAAAATGGCATTGCGCCAAGTAACTCAACTCCTGCCAGTAGAGTAGGTGATAATCTTGGTAAAAAGTTTCCAGGTTAGCCAATATTCACTAATCTCTAAGTGTATTGTTGAAATGCAACTGCACTTTCTTATATATCTTTATGTCAAAACTACAAATTTCGTAAAATATTAGTACAAACTAAGGTTATATTATTAGTTTTAAATAACGGGCAATATCATCTCTACTCGTTTGCATACTGAAAAATGTAAATTCATTTATAGATTCACAGTTCCTATACATTTGGAGATGGTCAAGTTTGTTATCATCTGCTTACATGTTTCCTTGTTCTCAAGGATTGTTTTGCTCTTACTTCTTCAGAAGCAAGAACGATGAAGAGTCCTAAAAGGATTGTCACTAAGGCTACTTATGAAAACAAAGAAATTATGGATAATGATGGATCTTGCTTCAGCCCCAGAAGCTTATTTGCCATGCCTCCAGATGGTGGCTCCCTCATGCTGGATAATCTTTCTGTTGAAGAAAGTTCTGATCAAGATCTTCTGCTGGATGTGCCCTGTAGTAGCTCATTTCCACAAGCAGAACTTCTTCACCCAACTCCTAAGGTTTGGACCAAAGGCAAGCACTAGTAGTAGCTCCACACACCAACATCAAGTCCGTCCCTAGCACTACCAAAACTGTTTATTTTGATTTCTCAGGGGTATGTAGGCCCACCTTCTGCCAAATCCCATGGCTAGGATATCAGATTTTGCATGCCATACCAATTATGAAGAACTGAATGAGGTGTGATGGTTGCTGCTTTTTCCCTTTTAATCAAACTTAATGTGTTAAGTGACAAATTTTTGGTGGGTTTTATTTTGTTTTGTTTTTGTATAGGTTGGAAGAAAGATTGTAATATATAGCTTGAAAGTTCCTAAAAGGTGATTTCAAGAGTTATGTATGGAACTCCTTTCAAGTATTTTTATTATATTGGAGAATATGTCAGACAGCATCTTATCAGCTAAATTATGAACTGTTCAAACATGAAGGCAGAAAGTATTTTGAATTAACTTTAGCAGAAAAGAAAATATTTTTAATTCTATATATTTTTGATATTTTGACCTCGACCTTTATATTAGTCGGTACAAACTTAAATTTTTGGTGTAACTTGATCCAGATATTTGGCATGGAATAACCCATTTCAATACCCTAATGTGTCCAATAACAAATGATCGTTTGTTTGAGATAAAAATAACCACATATCGATGTCATATTCCAACGAAACTATTTCAATGCTAGTCCTCCTGAGAAATATTTCACTAAGTGGGGCTGGACCTGTAGGCAGGTTGTCAAGCTGTTCCATACTGCTTGTTAAAGACAGCTGCATCCAATCTGATTCATCACATTCGTCAAAATGGGATAAGACTGGATTATTATTCGACCACATAATAATGTTGATGAGAGAAGCATGCTCTAAAATGGGATGAGGATCACTTGTCAGTTTCACAAGGCTATTTTCCGTTGTGGTCTTTCTTTTCTTCTTTAAAAAATTTCCAACCAACCTCTTGCTCTTTCTCCCTCTCGGTCTATCTTTTTATTTGAAAGGCCATTGACGTTTTAACAATGAAAAAGATTTGCAACTTATCTGCTAAAAATATGATAAAGAAGTCTGAAAGCAACCATTTAAAATCAGTGAAAGAGCAATCCAGAAGTCAGAATGTCCATTCCATTTCCACTAAGAGCAGAAGCTTTAATGCATGCCTCATGGTGGGCCGAACATTATTGTTTTGTCAACCAAGGTAAATCTTTTGCTTCAAACAACTACGGCTCTCTGATTTAAAAGAGAAAGTAGCAAAGGAAACAACAGTCACTTCTCAGCTTAGGCTTTAGGCTGATCTGAAGCAAATTCTTGATGGTGTACAATTATTAATACTAAATCAAAATGGATTATTCCGACATTTCAAACCAAAACAACATACTGGGTCATTGCAAGACTACATTAATAAAAGGAAAAGGAAAGAACTATAATTTATTTGTGAATAGAGTAGTCTAATTACCATACAAGCTACATACAATTACACTATGCACAATAGCATTCATTTTGTTACAAAATAATGCATTTAGCCCCCAGCAACATTGTCAGGAAAGCAGAAAACTTTCCTGTCAGTATATTTATCTATTAAAAGAGCACCATCCTGTAGCAGCTATGTAGTTCAAAATCTTAAACACTCGTGTTTAAACATGTACAAGTTGTAAACAAAGTAATTGTACCAATCAGTAGGTCAAGGGACCATACCGGATAATGGTCATTATCTCCTCCTCAAGGAAAGGTCAAGCCACGTCTTTTTGCAGCCTCGTAGATGGTTAATTTCTCTATACAGGGATCATGGTCACAGTCCTGTGCAAGCATTCTAAGGACATCTAAGAGGGTAAGCTCCTCGCAACTTGCAGTGCACTGAACACCATCACAACCCATTCCATCTTGTCTTGCATTTTCCTTTCCGCGTAATGATACTTGCATGTTGTGCTTTTGTTTATCATCTTTCTCCCTTCCACAAATGAGTGAACCACTAGAAAGAACGGATCTGAGCTTGCCAATATCATTACTGCTCTTTTTAGTTGAATTGTCCTCTCTGTAGTCCAATAGTCTGATAGCTTCACTGTCCTCTTTTTCCTTACTTATGCCTTCGAGTCTACCGCCACTAAGCCCTCGAAATGCTTCATCTTCTTGAAAGGAATCTAATAAGTCAGTAGAAAATTCAATCTTTCTCTTTGGGAAGCTTTCTCTACCTGGATGACTTCCCTTAGATTTATCAGCATCTCTAGAATGATTTAATGTTTCAGCATCTAAATTACTCCTTGAAGTAGGCAAAATCAAATTCTTATCCAGTTTTACTTTATCTCTGGATGAGGAACACAATCTCTCTATTGATCTCGTGAACTTGACGGCAAAGCTTTCTCCTTCAGTACCTAAGCAGCCTCTTGGAGTCTCCAGTTTCGAGTTTTCACCCAAATTTTGAGATTTTTCAGACAAATATTTCAGTTTGTCCGCAGGTTTAATCAATATATCTAGTATTTTCCCACCATCAGCAATTAAACTATTCCTCGGAGTTTCCAATTCCAAATTTTTAGACTTCTTCAAAGGAGACTCGCATAAATCATCATTTGAAGGTAATTCCCTTTCAGAAACCCTAATTTCCGTGGAGTTAAAGAGAGTTACCGGACCCGAACCGAAATGAGACCCCCTATCCGTATCCCTCCCCAAATCAAAGGCCACCAAGTTTTCATCATTCACTGCTCTCTCCGCCGGGAGATTTCCGCCAGGATCAACCGCCACCGATCGCTTTAGCTGTTGCTGATGTTTTTCCTGAGAACTGGCCAGCGAGGAACCTTCCGGTGGGGTGTGAAAAAGGTCGTCAGTAGGCGCATTAGCGCATTCATGATATTCCTCGTCACTTTCCGGAGGGGAAACCATTATGATTCCGGTGCACTCCACCGGAAACTCGCCGGAATCCTCGGGGAATAGTTCGGAGTCAGCCTCCTCCGGCTCGAGAGCGAACGGGCAGCGACGCAGTAGTTCCTCTTGAGATGAGGACACGCGGCAGAGGCCCGTCATAAAAGCGAAAGGATCCATTGTTGTCTCCCTCAGTAAGAGACTCGAGAAGATGTGAGAGACTGAGAAACAGAGCTTGCGTTAGGGTTTAGCGTTTGAATTTCGGGTTTTGATTTTTTAAAGTTCGTCGAACTTCCCGCGCTTTTCTTATTAACGATTGGAGATGAGATCGACGGTGGATTAGTGGTTTGATGATTCCCCTTTACTCGTTCCATTCGACATGTCGTTTAGAAAGGGAATAAACAAATCACTGAGCACACGAATGTGGGTAAATAATAAGAATTAATATTTAAATAAAAATTAAAACGAAAATTAAAAACTAAAATTTAATTTAAATTTAAATTTAAAATACTTGAAAAAGTCAATAACGTGGAAGGTGGGCCACGTCAATTCCTGAGAGGTGATTGGTTTCCTAATTTTACTTTTTGGATGATGTTAAGGTGGTGCGACGTCATCGTCAAATTGCTCACTAGACATTAGATAAGGTAAGTTTTGCTTTTAAGAAAGAAACGATTGCATTAGATACATTTTAATTTTTTGAATTAATTATAAAAAAACTCAATCTTTGTTCAATTATATAATATTTCCCTATTTTTTAACAATATTATTAAAATATTTCAACATTTAATTTTTATTAAAAATAACCCGTAGATAATTTCTTCGTTAATGATATAGCGAGTTGCGTTGTTCCTTGTAAATAGTCGAGTTGGTGAAGTAAGGGATATGTGGTAAAAAGTTATATGTTCGAATCCTCCTATTTATATTCTCTGAATCGAGCTTGTCGTACAAGGTTTGCCTAATAGGAAGTATCCGATTGGTGTGATTTACAAGTTATTGAGTCAATCCGGAGACTTATCCAAAATATAGTAGCTATGAGTTCCTCCATTTCCAAAAAAAGTTACATCGAATTAATATTTTTACCATATGACGGTCATGTATATTATATAAATTTTATTATTAAATAAATTAAAAATATTAAGTACTCCAAAATAATTATAAAGTAAAACATACGAAGAAATATATAATAATGTCAGGACTTTTGATATTTATAATTTATTAAATAATAAAGTATAGCAATATATGGTAGTCGTATGACAAGAATATTTAATAATTTATACCTTATTTAAACTTAAGTGATTCCAATAATTATCATAATAAATATATACTAAATTACTATGATATATTAATTGCTCTATATAACTTAATTTATATTGAGCATAACTAATAAATTAATAATTTCTTTTTTTTAAGATGCTTAACGAGAATTTCTTTCTTTTTTTAATGAAAAAGGATGTTAGTATTTTTTTTAATGAATCTTAACCAAAAAATGAAAAAATGCAATATTCATATTCCACTATTTTTTTCATTACAAAAGTATCAATACTCTTATAAATAAAATAGCTTAAGATAGGAAAGAAATATTCGCTAATTATAAAAACAGTATTCAACCAATTTTCTTAAGCAATCTCATGTAATTACAATTTCCTCAAGTATTAAGGCTTGTGTTGTAGGTGTCTTTTAGTTAAAATCTTTTAAATTATTTCTAATTTAATAGTATGAAAAATAACATATTAAAAATTAAAATTCATTAATTTGTTAAATGATAATGAAATCAAAATTACCATTTGATTTTAAATTATCAATTTATGAAATGATTTACTTTTACTAAAACATTGAACTAGTTCAGTCGGTTCAACCGTAAAAATCTCTAAGTAGTTGATTTTTTGATTCAATTTTGAATTTATCAATTTAATTTATATTAATAACTCTTGTTGTTAAAAGTAGACTGATTAATTAATTAATAGACGCATTTTGTAAATTAATTAATTTTAATTTATTAATCTCTTTTTTCAATTAAACATTAAATTCTTCGAAAAACTTTCTTCAGTTCAAAATTTTAAATTTTAAATTTTATTTAATATGTAGCCAATTTTATGATTATTTAAATCTTTTAAACTTTAAATTAATTTCATATCTTATTGATATAACTTCAATCCTGATAGGGTTTAATGGGTAAGGATTGAAAAAAGAGTGGTTAGTTGATTATTATGATTATAGGAACAATTCTTTGATATTAGACTTTTAGGGACTACTCGATACCCCCCAAATATCATAGGAATGAAAATCATTCTTAAGTAACGAGTCAGTCTTATAGACGTGACAGTGGTTGGCGCGCTTGTGACACTCCCTTCTTTTTAAAAAAAATATTTTAAACAATTACATATAATTAATTAAAATAATATTAAAATATAATTAATATAATCAATTAATTACAATGTAATTAATTAAAATAATATTACAACATGATTAATTAATTAATTACAACATAATTAATTAAAATAATATTACAATATAATTAATTAATTATATCTTTTTTCTCTTTTTTAGTAATTAAATATAACTAATTAAAATATATTAAAATTTGAAATAAAAAAATTTAACAAATTTTTATTTCTGAATATTTTTAACGAACGACCTATAGTAATAATAGTCATTCTTTCGTTCTAACTAACAATCATATTTATAATAAATATATTTATTCTTATTTCTTATTATATTTATTATCATTCTTATTAACTCCGCCTTATTTAAACTAACCCCTCTTAGATATTATTTTAAACGATGTGAAAGTGTAGGAGTTGGGTGCAAGGTACAGCTAGCCTTGGGCAACAAGCCAACAAAGAATACGAGCAAACTTAGCTTCAACTACATCAAAGGTCGTTGCCAAAAGAGAAATCGGCGATCTATACGTATATGATTTTACCCCTCACCTCACTCTTTTGAGTTCTATCTTATAACTAACTCCTAATCGTGTGAGGTTAAGATGTTTACACTTCTCCTCCCAATCTACACCAACAATTGTCAAAAACCAGAGTAGTAAACATGAAGATTTGTTCACAATACACATTTTATATGCTCTTGCCTTTTCTCCGTCTTGGAAACCAAAATAATGAAAATGAGCTCAAAATCTCCATTCCCTTCTTGTCTCTTCTTTCTAGGATTCTTTATCATCGCCATCTTCAATTCTTCGTCTTCTTCCTATGGGAATCCAATATCGGATGCCATCGGCGCCATCAATGGCGCGGCGAATGATACCAGGAACGTGGTACAAGGTGTTGTGAACGTCTACACCACCACCAAGAACACCACGGAAGG
>JAOSBN010000001.1:25129753-25153453 GCA_027563595.1 Erythroxylum suave | reverse complement strand
GGCGCGGCGAATGATACCAGGAACGTGGTACAAGGTGTTGTGAACGTCTACACCACCACCAAGAACACCACGGAAGGTGTCGTCCATGGTGCGACCAATGCCTATAACTTCACTAAAAACGTCGCGGAAGTCGCCACTCACCGTGGCGATGACGATGGTCCCAAAAGCAACGGGGCACATGGTTCGGACGTCTCTGGTCGTGTATTGATTGCTTCCATGACTCTTCTGCTGCTTGGTTACTCCGCCGTGCTCCTGCTTTCCTAAACATAACCTCATGAATAGCTTTTGCAAGCCTATATATATATATATTTGGTACAAAATTGGTATCTTGATTTCGTTTGAAATATTAAACATTTGATTTGAGTTGTATCTTTATTTTTTTCCTTTTTTTATAACCATTGTATATGAATGCATCTCTACTATTTATTTAAGAGTGAAGCAGTGTATTATTAGACTTCTTATATCGTATGCCTAAGGGAAATTTTTACTAAGTATTATTATCATAAATTAAATTTATTGGTTTGATAAAATCAACCCTATAAGTAGGGATATCTATGGGTCCGGTCAGGATTGGGCTGTCTCTAACCTGGGCTAGCCCGACTTCAAACTGTGACTCGACCTGATCATAGGTTGACTGACTTAATCCGCTATTTTTTTAAAGAAAAAATTTCAAAACGACATCGTTTTGAACATACCAACCCGTAACAGTCCAACCTTGGCTCTTGGCCGACTAGGCCCACCATGATTAACTCGTAGTCCACTCATGACTTGATTAACTCGAGCTAAAAATGAGCAGAATGGCCCCCCTTTTACCATCTCTACCTGTGAGCATTGTCAAAACCAAGTAATAATAGAAGTTTGTCAACTATAATAAATAAAGTTCAAAGGAGAATTTTTTAAATATAAATTAAGAAGATCATAGGATTAATTATAATAGAAATAATTTTATTTTAATTTTTATTAGTATAAAAATTATTAACTAATCTATATAACACTATTTAATTAATTTTCCGTGATATTTCATAAATTTTTTGTTTATTCATAAATTTGATTGAAATTCAATAATTTTATTACTACGTAATTTTGAATAAAATTAATAAAAACATGATAATTAAATAATATAAGTAATAATTTTTTAAAAAGGATGAAAATTGAAATAAAAATTTCAAATAATCTCATAAGCATTTAACTAATGATTCAAAAAGTCTAAACTGTTTTAATAGTAAAAATTTTAAATCATTAAATTTTGTGATTCAATTTATTTTAATAATTTTTACTATTTAAAATTAATTAATTTAATAAAAATTTTATCAATTTTTATAAATCAAAATTAATCGATTAATAGAGTGAATCTTATAAGTTGGAAGTCAAACCAGTGGCTGAAAGAAAATGGAACAGGGATGGCACAAGCTTGACGGTACAGACGATCTTCTCCCCGGTAAAAGCTGCAATGCAAGAAACTCGTATGAGCCAACGCAGCAGTAGAATGGCATCAGAAGTAAATGCGAACTATGACAGTGGCAAAATTTGAAACCCCATGTGCAAAAGATTCACGGCCTGGTCATGCCAGCAAATAGCTCTTCTTCCAAGAGCTTTGGAACTCTGTGACTACTTGCAGAACCGCCATGGCTATGAGTTCTCTTATGGCTGTATCTGCAACAGTATATCATCACCTCCCACGGCTTCACATCATTGTCTCATTCTTAGTTTCCTCCACCATTGTCTCTAGCTCCAAAACCAATATACATTACTCCGATCACTGTGCCTCTATTGTTCCCGAATCAGATCCTACATATCCTGAACTCCCCAATATCCCATTTCCTGCGGTGCAAGATGGTTATTACCTTGGTGGAGATAGAATCCAGGATGTTACAAACTTACCCAATCAGTTCTATGATTCCCCAGTTAACAGGAGAATGCTGGTGTTCCTTACCAACAACGTTTACAGTACAGTTATCGATGGCGTATATAAGGTGGAGGCAACTGTCGTCCTCCAAACCTCAGGTATGAGCTTGTATGTGGAGGATATTGTTCAGAGTCACTCTTACTCTTCCCAGGTAATTCCTGAAGGATCTCAGACTGGTGCCTTGAGTTTCCAAGATGAAGGGTTCTGGACAAAATCTACTGGCAAGCTCTGCATGGTGGGTTCAACTTATATTGATCGAGAACAAGGTAAACGTCTTGTTCCTGAGGGTATTCTGAAGTTGTATGATGTTAAAAGTTCAGGAGATATTACAAGTTTGGTTACAGGAACATTAGAGAGCTTGAGTTTGGAGGATAATCCGAGTTTCTTTGATCCAATCAGCTTGTTGATGCTTCATAAGCAGGATTATAAGTACAATGAGGTTTCAAAAACAATTGATGGTGATTGTCACGGCGGAGATAATATTCCCACCAGCACCATCACTCAGTTTACCCCTCAGCAGATCTCTCTGTTCAATATTTTCTCGTTTGCTTTCATTTCGATTGAAGTATGCAAGTGACTGCAAATACCCAAAGACTTGCAGTCCTTTTGGTGAGGATTCAGGATATTTTTCCCCCGTCATGTCTTCGAGTTTAGTAGACTGTTCAAACGATGGACAAAGCCTCAGATTCTTACTCGAATTCCCAGATGGCGGTTTCACCAACTATGACTTCCCTTTCAATCCATCCACAACATTGATATCTGAGGGGTCATGGAATGCAAAGAAGAACCAGCTATGTGTTGCTGCATGTAGAATCTTCAGCGCAGTTGGTTCTTTGAACGGTTCCTATATTGGGGATTGTTCAATCAGATTAAGTTTTAGATTCCCTGCCCTTTGGTCAATTAGAAACACTAGATACATTGAGGGGCAAATTGGTAGCAACAAGAAGACGAATGATATAGGTCACTTCAATAGGATTGTGTTTGGAAGTAACCAAAATGAATTTACCGTGATTCCAGGGCTGCAGTACACTTACACCATGGTTGAGAAAGCAAGAGCCACTTGCTTAAAAGACAAGCCTAGTAGAAACAAAGAGAAGCAGTATCCAGAAGGAAATGCACAAGGAATGCAATTCCAAATGTTCTTCAAGAACTCTAAAGGAAGAGAAATGGGATGGGGCAAGGCGCGTCCCATCTCTGTTGGTGATCAGTTCCATCCTGGGAGTGGGAATGAATATGTGATGAATCCACCAAGCTCGCAACCTGCTGAAATATACCATAGCAGTTTACTGAACATCAGCTACTCAATTAACATAATGACATCAAAAAATGAAAATATCATAGAGTACAAACGTGTTGCAATCACTGCTGAAGGAATTTATAATGCCGAAACAGGAGCTATGTGCTTGGTAGGCTGCAAGTATCTTGATTTAAACAATCCAACAGTGACAGATGATTCAATGGACTGTGAGATTCTTATCAATCTGCAGTTCCCTACAATAGACTCAAGGGATTACATCAAGGGATATATTGAAAGCCAACGGAGAAAGACTGATCTTTTGTTCTTTGAATCTCTTTCTTCTCTGCAGTTTCTTTGTACAATCACGAAGCAAGTGAATTGGTACAGGGCTACTGATGACATGGATTAGTCATATATGTTTACCAATCCTGCAGATGATTACTTTCCCACTGTGGGATATAATAATTCTTTTAGTTGGTCCGCTGCCTGCAACAATTATAATCCTCCAGCAACTGTTAGGTGGTCTCTTCTCCATGCCCATGGATTGACTAGTGGTTGATGATATACAAGTTGTGCAGTCTCAAGTTTTTGGAAGTTTGTGAGACCCTTTTTCAGCAAATGGCTTTTCAATAATTGGAAAGAGTTGGTTTACATAAATCTGTTCATAAAATTGGCAAAGGACTTGAAATATTGCAAGGTGCTTAAATTATCCATTTCAGGGGAAAAGCAGTAACTGATTGATTGTTCAAGCAACCACTATGTTAAGCAAATCAGCCTGATCTGATTCGGACCGGCTCGAAGTCAACGGTATCTGATTGGAATGAAATTCAGGCTCGGAGATGATGAGAGTCTGCAGAACGATTTTCAGTTTCAAAGGTTTATGACATTGAAGTCTTGGAAAACTTACAAGCAAATAAAATTATGTTTTTGATAGTTATTTGACAGTTATTCACTCATGTCAGAACTCCTAAAACGTTGGAATATAAGTTATAACTACGTAACTTCTTATAAATGTAACAGTTTATTGTTTTGCCTTAGAAAAAATTCTGATACCATATAAGTTAGGCACAGATCAGTCGCATGTTTGTCTACCACAACTAAAAGTTATGTAATGATCCAAGAAGGGTCCACCTCTTTTGCAAAATCTGCTAACCTGTGAATTAGGAAAATCCAATCCGTCCAACGATGCGTTACTCACTAAGTTGGGTTAGGCAGTACTCACCAAATCTAATGCTTTCGGAGTCTAGATTATTCGAGCAAAATATAAAGTCAAAGATCATAATATCTCTCACACGCTAGAGAGAAAAGGGGCTTCGGTTGTTTGGAGGGGCATTACAGCTACATGACAATTTATCCGCCAAGGCATCAAGTTGGCTGATGGGTAAACTTTTGTTTGGATATATGGGCTGGAGATTGGGGTTTTCTGGTACTAGTATCGGCCTCTCAACCCCAAGAGAATTCATTGAATGCTTAGAGATTTAATCCATTTGAATGGCAACTAGAACACTAACCTCTCGCTTTAGTATGTGTGACTATTGCGACTCTTAAGCCACCCAATGATGTGATGGAGGAGGACCATATCGCATGGGGACCAGAAAAAAATGAAAATTTTACGGTTGCTTCTGCATATGGTCTCAAAGAGAATAATTCAATGGACTTCAATAGGAGGACTTGGAATATGATATGGAAATGGCCAAGATCCCAGCGAATTAGATAGTTTTTTGGCTTTTGGTAAAAGGAAAACTACTAACAAGCCAACATCTAGTTAGACATGTTTCATTAGATTCCGCTGCTAGTTTTGTAATCAGAAAGAGATTATATTGTATGCCTTAAGAGATTGTCGCAGAGCGAAATCCTATTGACATCAATTCCCATTAGCAATAATCAATCATGCGTTCTTCCAACAAGATGTAAAGCGATGGTTAACTATTAACCTTGGTACCCAACATTCACTGCAGAAGTTTGCGTGGATTACTATCTTTAAGGTTTCTTGTTGAATTTTATGACAGTGGCGTAATAAAAGTAATTTTGAGGATACTTTTCGGTAGCCTATCTCAAAAGCCAGGGAAGTGCTCGGCTATGTTGACTGGATAGAACAGGCTAGGTTTATTGTGGACCGCACTACTCCGAGTCTGGGGATCCCACTGGATACCCCAATAGGATGAGCTAAACCAACAGAGGGTAGGGTAAAAGTTAATACAGATAGGGCCGTTAAGCATGGCTCAGGTCTTGCTTCAGAGGGCGGCTTGATTCGGAATAGTACCGGAAATTGGCGTGGTGCAGAATATTGGAGTGTACTTGCCTTTGAATGCTGAACTTTGAGGCGTCTTTACTGGACTTCAACTGGCATGAGACCTAGGATATCGGCAAGTAGTACAAGAGTCGGATTTATTGCAGGTCATTAATATACTCCCATCGTCCAAATTACCACATTTTGCCGGCCTTTTTTTGGTTAGGGGCATCTGGGAGTTCCAGGGTAGAGATTGGATCATTAAGTATCAGCATATCTATCGGGAGGAGAATCGGTGCGCAAATAAGATGGCATCCTTAGCATCGCTTTCTAGACCTGGCATCCATGTTCTCCAAGATATACCAAGGTAATGTTCATACCTTATCTACCAGGACATACAAGTGATCTTACTCGGACGAAGTGTGCATTAGACTGATTTAGAGTTTCTTTACATTGTACGCAAAAAAAAAAAACAAACAAACAAACAGATTTGACAACTCTCTTCCAAAAGTTGCGTACCTGTGAAACAGATTTGACATTTGAGAATGTAAGTGACTCAATACCGTTATAAAATCAACCAGGCTTCTTCTTCATTGAACAAGAGCACGAACTGCATTAATAAGGTAGTACAAAAACTGTGTACAAAAATCACATTTGAACACCATAACAAAGAAAACACCAGTCCAGAGAAACTACAACATGAATGTGCAACATCAAAGAACCGCTCTATCCTAAAGAATACTGTAATCATTTTCATCATTCATGCGAATGTAACACATTATAGCCACAACAAATATAAAGTAGGACGAAAGCTCCATTGCAAGTGCTCCCCAGCCAATAACACCAGCATGCTTTAAGATTGCTGGAATTGCAATACTTCCAATTGCTGAAGCTCCTGTTAAGAACTTGGTAGCATTGATCCATCTGTTACCAGTTATACAAAGAGAAGGATTTTAATCATGATACTGATCAATCTGAAACTGAAGAATAAGTCAAATCTTAGACATTTCAAGGTATAAAGTCTAACCCACTGTTGGATTCTGAATAAAGAGAAGAACTGTCCGACCCAGCAAAGAACAGCAAAGGCATGGGAAGAAGAACATACATAATTACTGCAAGATACAATGTGAAGAGTGCCATCAAAATGCCCAATTTCAAGCTTGCATTATAACACTCATAGGGACTAGATGAAGCTAAAAACACTAATACGCATCGGCCTACTGTCGTTTAGAAGATCAAAAGCATGCCAGCAATTGAGTCATGAATCTGTTACTGTCCATAACCTTACATACGGATTAGGAGAAGAGGTAATATCTTCCATATTTCAGTTTTAGATAATTGGGTATGTTCGTTGTTAGGAAAATGAAAACTTTTACAGCAAGAGTACAAAAAAGTCGAGCAAATTCCTTAACTAGCCCAAGAAGCGCTCACCGGTAAGCATTGGCCACCAATTATCGTACAGTGCACAGGCCTGCAAGATCGAAACCAACAATCAAGAAATTACCAACCGATAGGATAGACAGTACTTTATTTAACTCAGCTGATGGAAAAGATTAAGGTCATTAAACAAAGATCTCATCTACTAACCAGAATTTGCAACACAACCCCTCCAGACACCAAAATTGCCAAGAAAGCCAGCTTCCCCGTATGCAAACAGGACCTCAAATAACCCGGTAAGTCTGCCATCACCTAAGTTGCATAACCTTGATATGATAGCAGCTGAAATGAAGACAAACTACATAAATCAACAAATATAAGATATTGAGGCTGAAGGCTATGAACGGAAAAAGTAAATTAGGGAGATTGTTTATGCTACAAAAGGACTGTCTGACAGAAAATAGTTGACTTTGCCATAGATCTTGCTAGACACACATGTTGAAACACCAGCACTCCCTGAACTAGTTCATTTCCAAAAGTAGTTAAGAAGCCAGGCGATTGATTAAAAGCTTTACTAAGATGAATGGTTGGGACGAGTCAATTATTAAAATGCGCATCCGATTGTGAAGCATGCTAACAACCAATGGTGGCTCGGAATCCATCAATCCAAAGAACCCGGGGAAATAATGCTTCCAAAATCAAGGTTGGGCACTCTACAGTAAGTCAGCCAGCCCCATGTTGCAGCACATTAGATCTATTTACGTTTTTGTCAATCACAACTTGCAAAAAAACCAGAAAAAAAGGAAAAAGGGATGAATCAAATATGCAAATTTGCAGAGACCGAAAGCCATCAAGCAGTTCTTTTAGCACCAACTCTTTCTTACATAGTACAGAATAAACAGAAGTTCAGAAGCAGAACAGGGAATCCTGCAGCTCCAGGAAACAGTCTGTCAACTACATAAAGATGAAAACTTTTAACCATTACCACACACACCCGTGATTATTTTTCTAATAAAAACATAACAGTAAGAACATAACTTGCTAATAACCATAAAGCCGCAAAAGAAAAAGAAAGAAGGAACTTGAACGAGAAGATGAAGAACACCCAGAGCGTGATTCAGCGCCATGATTGTAAACAAAGAGAAAACAAGTAACTTGAAGAATACACAATAAAGGAATTTCGACGCAAAATTTAATCCAAGAAAAAAGAATACCCACCAGAACTTCAGATAAAGTTCGAAATTTTGCTCTACAAAGTGCTAGTCCCCGCCATGAATGGGATCTGCCAGGCACCCTTTCTCTTACAGGTCAGAGGAGAGTGGGCAACGATGATATTGCAAACATTTGGTTATTAGTTAAACGATGTTTGTCGGTAATTAAAAAACAAATTAATCTAAGAACTGTGTTTTTAGTTTTTGTTAACAAAAAGTTGTTACTGTTAATACAATTAAAATAATTAATTAATATTTGTAAATTTATCATATTTTATATAAAATTTAATAATTAAATATCTAATTAATATGTTCAATTATTTATTATTTAAAAGCAACAATTATTTGAAATCCCTCATTTTTTCAAACCGAACGAATAATAATAAAATCAGATCAATTCCCTAATTGAGTTTCAGGATATTGCGCAATGTCTTCGCTATTTATGGAGGGATCAGATCTTTTGTTTCGGTTATAGTATTTTTATAATGTTTTATTAAATATCATCCATATATTTACGTGAACTCCACATAAATGTAGGGATGAGATTTAATGGAACAAAATTAAAATAGAGTAACTGTAACAGAAGATTTAATCTGTCTAGGAGATGAATAATCGTTTGTTTCGTGAAGAAATCGAAGAATTTCGTGAGAGTCATACGTGAACATATCAATTCGACTTGAGATCTTGTGTGAATCATTGTCAAATTAAAATACCTGACAAGCATTATCTCTCGTTGAAAAGAAGGTGATCTAGCCGCACCTTCTGTTATGACTAATTTATTATGATGTCACTCTAGTCACTAGTCCTTCCTTCGACATCGCCTTCTTTGCGATTAAGATAACGACTTCGAACATGGCAAGCTCTTGTAAAGTGACGGGGTGGTGTGTACAATATCACTAATTTGTAATTAAATATTTATAAATATTTTTATTTTACAAATAAGATTTTCCAAAAATTAGTATTTAAAAATATTTATATTTGCAAAAATACCCAATACTTACTATTTTTAAATATTTTTGTTTTCAAAAATTATTTTAAACTTTAAGGTATACTATGTAAAACTTTTATGATTTTTTGTAAATTAAAATAATTATAAAAATTTAACATTGATTATAACTGAACTAAATAATTTTAAATTAAATTAATAAAATAATTGTTAATAATTTATTAATTATGTGTGATTTATTGGATGGTTGGTGCTGGTGGGATATTAAATTGTGGGATGGCCCAATAAAACAAAATTATTTAAATAAGACATAAATGCAAAGATTTGATGGTTCATATTAATTAACTTTGTTTAAAAAAAGATTAATAAATAGTTATTATGAGCTTCACTTTTTTTCTTTTTTAATTTTTAAAGCATTAAAATGTTTGTGTTTTATTTCACAAAATCTAATTTAACAAAAGAAGCAAAATTTTTGAAGTATAGGATTATTAAATAAAATACAATTCACTAACAAAGATGGATCAAGACTAGCAACATAAAAATATAAACTCCAATGTTTTGAAAACTTTATTGGTTCGACTGACTTAACTCTAAAAATATTGAACCGTTTAACTTTTCAGTTCGATTTTTAACTTTCTAATTCGATTTTTTTTAATAACTCTTGTTGTTAAACATTAATCAATTTATTAATTAATAAGTCAATTTTTAAAAATTAATAATTATTTTTCATTTAATATTCTCTTTTGTCAATTAAACTTCAAATTTTTTATAAGAAAATAATTTTTAATTTTATTTAATCTTTAGTCGGTACGATGATCTAATACAAGTTGAACTTTTTTAACCTTAAATTTTTTGTCTTACTGATTTAATTTTCGATCTAATGTTTAAAACGTTTATAAAAACTACTTTACCTAAAAATATTTTGGAAAACCATCAAAATATGGATAATATATTGATATGCAAATATCCTCACAAAGCGAGTAGTCTTGTGCACCGATGTTTGTTTGATTTTAGTATTGTGCAAAAATAAGAAACAAAAAAAAAGATAGTATAGATGAAAACAAGGTTCTAATTTATAATGTAGGTTATTACATTTTTAAATTCAATCAAAATAACATTTCTATCACGTAAGAAGAATGTTGCGTATTATTGGATCTTTCCAAATTTCACATTTCAGTGAGACACGGAATGTATTAAATTAAAAAATATAATACATTTATTTATTTTTAAATATATTAAAATTAAGAAATTTCACGTAAAAACAAAAATATATCTTATATGCATGAGCATTTACTCTTATAATTATCTTGAACTTTTAAGATAATTTGTAGTGAATTTTAAGCAAAATATAATTATCTTGAAATTTTTAGATAATTTGAAGTTTTCGATTTTTAAGCAAATTAAAATTATCTACTGTAATTAGATAATTACAAGAAAGATTAAGTTTTTTTTTATAATAAAATGGTAAAGAAAGCTAATAAAATAACAAAATAAAGGGAAAAAACAGAGTTATATATGTATATGTTCTGCGTCCAGGAAGTTGCTTCCATGGAAATTACTGTGCTTTCCCACTGCACGTACACTACATCTAGCTGACTTCTTTTACTTCTTCAAGCACTCCCACTTGAACACCGACACCAAAAGGCATTTATGGCACTTTAGAGATCTATAGAGAGAAGAGAGACTGAGTTGGTATTGGAAGAGTTCTCTGAGGTTAGATCCACTAGTCTTGTTCTTTCACTTCTTTGCTTAAAAGTTGGAATCTTTTTTCCTTCTCTTCCTTGTCTCTCTCTCATTTTTCTTCCTGTGTCTGCTAATTCAACACGTTTACGAACTGGGTTCTGCTGCTTTTGTTATTAGTAAGAAACTCTCTAACTTGGTGCTTAAATCCGCTGTTTAAGTATCAGCTGGAAGAGTTCACGTTAGCATTCTTCTTGTTTTCTAGATGACTGTGGCAGGAGCTGTGAGATTGTTTTCTTTGAACTACATCTTAGCGTCTTTCGTTCTTCATGAACTTGGTCTGAGCTTCTTGGCTAGAGCGGTGAAATTGGAGTTGTTTTAGTAGTACTTATGACAGATTTGCTTGGTGGGTCTTCAGAAGTTTGAGATAGAAGTCTGTGTTAAGTTCTATGGGAAATCAATCAATGATCATGCTTTTATGTATCTTGGATGCGTTCAGATGTTTCCATCATTATTCTGATCCAAGTTTTGCTATTCTGATCCATGCATGTTTCTTTCTTTTGGAATTATTTTCCCAAGCTTTATATTAGTAATCACTTGTCCTAGATTTCAAAGTCATAAAAACTGTGATCTGTAATACCTGACTACTTCTATGCTTCAGGTCTGAGTCATCTTGCCTATAATCGGCGACACCATAATTAAATTTCTTTCCTTGACCCGTCATGAACTCTTACGACATTCTTTAAAAGTTGATTTGAACTCGTCTGATGTGAACATCTATAGTCTTAGGCAGTAGGCTTCTTGGCTCTCTATTTTCTAAATATCTGTACTAATTTGTAGTTGAACTTCTGAAAATGCTTTTTATTCCGTTCTGTGGCATGCTTCTTCATCTGAATTACGATTATGGTACATTTTAATGTGCTACAGGGATTCATCCAGCAAGAAAATGGCCTCTAAATATAATCCCTCCATCCATAGAACACGAGGCCCTTTGTCCATATTCATTGTGTTTTGTTTGTGCTGTCTCTTCTATGTCCTGGGTGCATGGCAGAAGGGTGGTTTTGGAACGGTAGATACCATAGATTTGGGGCTCAGCAAACAAACAGATTGCGACTTCAATACTGATCTGAATTTTGAAAGTCATCACAATTATGTTGAGATTGTTGAGGCACCTAAGCCAGAAGCCAAGATATTTATGCCTTGTGATGTTAAATACACCGATTATACTCCTTGCCAAGAACAAGACCGAGCAATGAAGTTTCCACGTGAGAATATGATATACAGAGAAAGGCATTGTCCCTCTGAAGAGGAAAAATTACATTGTCTTATACCAGCACCAAAAGGTTATAAGGCCCCATTTCTTTGGCCAAAAAGCCGCGATTATGTCCACTATGCTAATGTTCCATTCAAAAGTTTAACAGTAGAGAAGGCAGTTCAAAACTGGGTGCAGTTTCAGGGTGATGTGTTCAAATTTCCAGGAGGAGGAACCATGTTTCCTCAGGGTGCAGATAAATACATCGATGAACTTGCGTCAGTGATCCCAATAAAAGATGGTTCTGTTAGAACAGCTTTGGATACTGGTTGTGGGGTATGTTAATTGTTGATTTTATTTTAGGATTTATTGATGCTGGCATTTGATTCTTATAGATTTACACAATTCTTGTTAGGAGTCAAATCCTTATTCCATTCTTGCATATCTGCATTTTGTGAACCAGTTTGTGTATTTTTCTTGAAATGGAAAATTTAAGCAGATTGCAGAACTTGCCATCTATTGTGCTTTCATATTGTCTTTGTGGCTACTTGTCTATATCTGCATGTGGGCATTTTGTTCAATCAAGGGACATTACACGAACTTATGAGTATTCAGGACCTTGAATCTCTAATATTATTAGCCTTATAATACCACTATTGGAGTTGTTGTGCCAGGCTGTCGTTAGCTGGAATTGGGGAAGGGAGGAATGGATACTGTTGTTTGTGATGGGAAAGTGGGAATTTTGAGCATAATTGCAAAAGAGTTCTCACTATCTTGCTATTAGGGCAGTGAATTTGCTGTATTTGTTAAGATTCCTATCAACTTCACATGAAAGTCCTAACACATTTGACACTTACAAATAACACATAGGCCATCAGGGTTAAACTTAGCAATTGATTGTTCTTATTTTGTTCCTTTATATTCTTAGTTGGTACCTACTTTAGTCTGTTATAATTTTTGATTGATAAGACAATCATCATTATTAAATAGGTTGCAAGTTGGGGAGCATACCTGCTAAAAAGAAATGTTTTGGCCATGTCCTTTGCACCTCGAGATAATCATGAAGCACAGGTACAATTTGCATTGGAGCGAGGAGTACCTGCTGTTATTGGGGTTCTTGGATCTGTACGTCTTCCATACCCATCAAGAGCCTTTGATATGGCTCAGTGTTCACGATGTTTAATACCATGGACATCAAATGGTAGGTTCTGATATTCGTAATTTTGTAGACATATTTTATTTCATGTACTGAGGAAGTGGCATATGCTTAAAATTTTACACGAAAAAACATTGTACTTAAGGTCATCCTGAGTCAGATGAGTAGACTTTATACTGTTAAGTGCCCTTCTTGTGGAAACTTGATGTGCTACGTATAAATTCTTTATAAAGTCTATCCTTTAATTTCACATCATTTTGTTTCACTTCCATTCTTTATGTTAGATGAGCTTTTGGATGCTTTGAGAACCTCAAAAAGAAACCATTCTTAAATATAATGCTAAACAGTAAATCTTCTATCTGCTGTAAATACAGCCATGCTATTGCCAAATTGTGCACACTCTGAAAGTTAACAAGATATATGAAGCTGGTTGATGATCCTTACACATTCCAAAAAGATATGTTTTATTAATAGTTGTTTATTTACTGTTTAAATAAAGTTAAGCTTCTGTCAGGTGAGCTCCTAACTTAGTGACATGTTTGTGATTCTAGGACGAAAAATTAATGCTGAACTCTTTCCTTATGTTTTATTTTGACTGATTAAATGTCTAGCATACAACGTTAACAAACAGGCATCATTTTATAGATGGAATGTACCTAATGGAAGTTGATCGAGTCCTCAGACCTGGTGGGTACTGGATTTTGTCTGGTCCTCCAATTAATTGGAAGACCTACTACAAAACTTGGCAGCGATCTAGAAAGGACCTTGAGGCTGAGCAGAGGAAGATTGAAGAGCTGGCTGAAAGTCTTTGCTGGGAGAAAAAGTATGAGAATGGAGATCTTGCTATCTGGAGAAAAAAGGTGAATGACAAGGGTTGCCAGAGGAGGATCACAAATTTATGTACGTCGAGTGATCCGGATGATGGTTGGTAAGTTCCCAAAGTTCTTGACTATCTTGATATTTATTGCTACCATATCAGGACCTAAAATTTAACCTATCAAATCTTTAACACTATAGTTCTTTGATCCATATGATACAGTCAACTTCTGAGAGTGCTAAGAAATAACTTCTTGTAACCTGAGAGTTTATTTTTGTTTGTGTATATTGAAAGTTGGTACTGGAAAGTCAACATGTAGAGACCATTAAACTTTTCCTATTCTGTATCTGACATTGTTGTGGAAAATGGAACTATGGGCTGAATTCCTTCCATGAGAGACCAATTGTTTGACAGAATTTAAATTTGTTTGTATTGGGAGATGCTTATTTTTTTAATTGAATTTCAAGTTTCCTTTTCTATTCACTTAATTTCTTATTCCAGAAACCCCTTTAGTGGTCTTCTTGTGAGCATAGTCTCTCTATATGTGAGCTCATTATGCACTTTTCAGTATTAAACACTCAGAAATTGCTATTAAGTTTGGTTATGAATTTGAGAGTTCATGCCTTCCTAGTGCTTCTCAGTGCTGGTGACTTTGCGTGCATGCCATAAACAGTTGTTAACTTCAAAAATCATGGCAAGTCGTCTTGTTTATGAAGTTTTTGCTTTGATATAACATTAGATCAGTAGGATAATAACAGATTGATGTTTCCCTCCATGTTTCATCCTTTTGTACAACGGGTAGAGAATAGATGTAGCTTCACCTGCACTCTTCTCTAGTGGGGAACGTATGGCATTCCCTTTTGGAAAAGGAAACTTATGACCACTGCAAGCTTCTGGAAACTTAGTGAAGTTTCTCATTATAGTATTTAATTGTTTCCATATTAACTTTCTTATGTTGTTCCTATATCATATTAGGTACAAAGAAATGGAAAATTGCAGCACACCTTTTCCTGAAGTAACCAGTGCAAATGAAGTAGCAGGAGGGCAGCTAAAGAAGTTTCCAGATAGGCTTTTTGCAGTGCCTCCTCGAGTAGCCAAGGGACTGATTGAGGGTGTCACAGCAGAGTCTTACCAAGAGGACAATAACATATGGAAAAAGCATTTACATGCCTATAAAAAGATCAACAGATTGCTTGGCACTTCGAGATATCGAAATGTAATGGACATGAATGCAGGGTTTGGGGCTTTTGCTGCTGCACTTGAATCACCAAAATCTTGGGTGATGAATGTGGTGCCTACAGTTGCGAAGAACACATTAGGTGTGATTTATGAGAGAGGTTTAATTGGCATTTATCATGACTGGTAAGTCCTACACCTACTATTTCTATTACAGAGCTAACAAGTACCACCAGAATCCATGTTGTAGTTTCCTGTGGAGAGATTGAGGAACTGGGGCTCCTCCTTTCCTTAATCATTACATCCCTAATGGAGAGGGATTCTATCCCAAATCTGATGACCAAATAGCATGAGATTTTACTGATTAAATTACTCTGTAACAGTATGCCTTTTATTTCTGAGCTAATATTAGTGCAGTCTCTCAGTCTTGTGAAAATGTAGTGGAACATTGCTCCATGAACCTTCATCCTCAAAGTTCACAAAGCTGATATTCAACTATTTGCCAAGTGAAGCATCTTTTCTACATGCATTGCAATTACTCTGAGTCATGGTCCCCAAGAAGTTGTCATCAGTTGTTGCTCTTGCTGTCTTATTGTCAACTACCTTTCCGGGTCATCACCTATTGCTGTGATAAGACTGGCTATCTAGAAATTGATTTAGTTCTGTGAAATACTGTGTGGAAGTAAGAGATAACTAATACAAATAATGAAAACTCTGGGACTGAGGTTTATTCTTGGGATGGGAGGATAATGATCCAAATGTTCTAATACTCTTCTCGGTTTCAGCATCATTGAATTACAAGCTTTTTTGTATCCTAGTTAATTCCACTCTTCCGTAACTTTTCTAACTGTTGAACATGGAAAATCTTTTGAAACCTAATAGTTTTCTTTGAAAGCTTAATGACCTTTTCTATTGCTGTCTCGTTTCAGGTGTGAAGGATTCTCAACATATCCAAGAACATATGATTTTATTCATGCCAATGGCATTTTCGGCTTATATCAAAACGTGTAAGCCACTTAGTTTCCTTATTCATTCTAATTTTTGCGTGCTAATTTTGGTCGAATATCTACAACTTTGGTATTTTGAGTTTCATATTGGAAATTTACTATTATGTTCTGGACTGACTTTTGATCAAATGGTGGTTAAGGTGATTGCTCAATCAATGATCACAACTTCTGAATTTTCAAAGTGCTATCAATACCTTGTGACACATCACAATTTGTGAATTTGAGAACTTAAAATTGACTTTCCGGTTAGACCATCTATTTTTTATTTTTAGATACAAATTGGCTAACCAATTGAACACAACCTTTTGAGAACATGGGAGGGTCTTAGTTCCTGCAACTGCAATTTCCAGTTTTCATGCTAAATGTTTTTTGTTTTTTAATTCCACCTTCAACATAATTATTCAAAACTTATATCATGATTTTACAAGTATCCTCCCTTATATGCATACTTGGTAAGAAGAACGGATAGCTAAGCTGAGATATTGGTGGCCATTCATTTTACAGTCATTTTCTTAGCTTAAAAGACTGCTCAAAGAGCTTATCATTATATATTTTTGTTGTGTACTTTAATTATTTATTGTGCGAGTTGGGGAATGTTTCAGTAGAGCAATGTGGTTGTTTAGTTGCTATGCAGAAGATTAATTGCCTGCAGTATTTTACTGAATACTTGTGAATACTCAACAGATGTGAACCAGAAAACATTCTTCTGGAAATGGACCGCATTCTGCGTCCTGAAGGATCAGTCATTATCCGTGATGCAGTTGATGTTCTAAATGAGGTTAGGAAAATTGCTTCAGGTATGAGATGGGATACAAAGTTGATGGATCATGAGGATGGCCCTCTTGTACCTGAGAAGATATTGGTAGCTGTGAAACAGTATTGGGTTGCAGGAAACACCACGTCCAGTGATGAATAAACATAAAAAAATGTTCTTTCCTAGTGAAAATTCCTGCATATTTATAGTTCCAAATGATCAAATGAATCATCCTTAAGTGGGATAAATCAAGTGTTCCCTTTCTTCAAGGTTGAAATTTATAAAGTTATTGCCTTTTTCTGAGGGAAAAAAAAAAAAAAGAAGAACTATGTTACTATAACATACTCCTGGATGTTACATCTGATTACTTTAGCTGCACAAGTACACCAGTTCTAGACTCAAGAACAAAATCCTGAGCTGTGTATGTGGTTGAGCACATTAGGCAATGATGGATTTTGTTTATGAATTCATGAATTTGCTCATGTCAGTTTTGGCTTGTTAATTCATTCAAATAATCTGAACTCTTGTTACTTTGTTTCCTTTCTGATCTTCTCTTTCAGTAACATATAATGTTGAACTCAAATACCAAAGTGCACTAGACGGTTAGCTGTTGCTAAACCTTAATCTCGACCATTGATGTTCAAACTTGCTGCAAAACAATAATGCTTTTAGTTATACTGCTCTGGCTATGATTCAGTAATGGAATAGATTAGTTTCTTCTTGTTAAATTAGTATCCTCTTCTCCAACTGCAATTTAAAGATTCAAACTTGTAATCTTGCTCTGATATTAGTATAAATTGAGGGTAAAAGATACAAGTATCTTTTATAATTTTACTTATTTTTAAAAAGTATTTGCATGCATTAGATAAATTTGATTTTCTTAACCTTAATTTTATAAAAACTTGTAAATAACAATTGTCCAATTAAAAAATACTAATCTTAATTTACAAATATATAAATTAATTCAAATTATCATTTTTACTATATGGCTAATAAATGAATATCTACTTAGTATTTACTATTTAGTAAACACACCACATCAGTAAAAAACTAAAAACAACCTTTGACTTAATTTATACAAAATTTTAAAAGTTATTCATTAAATTAAAAATTAAAACTATCAAATATTAAATTTTTAAAAATCAAATAATTTTAAATCTTTTATCTCATATTAGGTTGATTATTTTTGTATATACCTATATTTAAGTCCCTTTTTATAATAACATTTAGTATATAATATTATTATCGCTCATATATTGCATATTGTGTTCAGTTTAATTTAATTTAATCTAAAATTAATAAATTAACGATTTTTAATCAAAGTTTAAATTTTAAGAGATTAATATAAACGATTTTGTCAGAATAACTTTATTTTAATTTAATACATTAAAAAATATAGTTTCAATTTTTAAAATTTAAAACTAAAATAAAAAATTACATTTCCTTAAATTGAAAATTAAATTAATATCATTTTCATAAACCTAATTTCATATTAAACTCCTTGGTACTACATTTAAGAAAAACTCATAGTATAGTATGATGAAACCTAACTTAGTTTGAAGCTTCTTCTTTATTTTTTTTGATAACTCGAGTTTCAGACTTTGCCCGACTAATTCTGAAACCTAGGAGTCACTTACTCAGACTTATAGATAGATCAATTCAAATACCTGCTCTGAAAAATAGGCCATTACCAAGGAGATTTTTTCATCTTAAATAAAGGTTGCTTCTCTCCAAATTCGAATGACAACTTCCACTACAATCCTCTCTCTTTTTTTACCGCTAGGCTGCCCGTGAGGGGCATTTTGAAGCTTCTTCTTAGTTGCATTTAGTTGGTGCCTGTAAGAGCATTTTCCCTGTACAAGTAACTGAGCAACCTAACTGCCTGTAACTAGGAAAACATAATCAAACAAGTGTCATGGTTTGACGACGAGACCACACTAGCATGTTCCCCTGTCTATTATGTTGTACTGGAAAGTTCAACTCAAACTCAAACCTAGTCTGGTTTGGGACTTCGTGTCCTAATTTAGATCACACACAGTGCCTCAAAGTCTTCAGCCTTTCGGTACAGTGAGATCAGAATCTGTGGCCTCAGTGCAAAACCCAGAAACCGGAACCAAGAATCCTGCGAGCTGTCTGAAAACCGTGTGCACCCGTCAATAATGAAGATCTGTTCTCTTCCTATGAATTGAATGGTTGAGATGTGTTGGAAACAGGAACTGGGTACGGGTAACATCTGTTCCCGTCAATAATATGTTAGTAAACATTCACAAGTACAATACCACACGCCGACCCTCCTGAGTCCTGTCATGTTGATTTAAGAAATTAAAGATTTGATAAAAATAATTGATTATGAGATAAAAAAAGAATTTAATGAGTTAATTTCTAAAAAAATTAATAAAAATTAGAGTCTAAGGAATACTTTTGTTACATTAATTTGTTTTTTAATTTAATATGGCATTTACTTAGTTAAATATTTTTAATCCATAACGATTATGGATTCCAAAATAATGTATTGATAACTACTGATGTAGATAAAGGAAAAGACAATTGATACAGAAGTTGCAATGATCAAATTCTGATATTTTCTCCTCAATTTCAATATCATTGAAGGTCTATTTTACATCTTTTCCATCGTGATAGATGCAACTTTTGTATAACATGTCACCCTGACGCCTAAAATAAAATTAATTAATTAAATTAAATTATTAGGTGAAATATAAAAATAGAATATTGTTAATTATTACATTAACCAATTTTTTTCCTATCTCAAATTGAAATGAAAATACTTTCATTCGTCGTGCTTACCATAGAGGTCATGCTGTTACTAGCTTATGTACCAAAAGGGGAAGATCTAAAGTTTAAGTTCAACTGAAAGTTTTTTGGACTTAAAACTTATACAGACTTATTTTACCTTGTGTTGAATTATTTAGGTAGGCAGTAAGATTTGAACTCATGATCACTTGGTTATAAAGGCTCTGACACTATGTTAAGCGACTATTTCACCACAAAAGTTTAAGTTATTGTGTGAGGCCAACTTAATTAATTTTGTATATTCAGTAATATAAAGTACTATGATGTGAACTCATTATATCCGTACGTCATGAAAATATTTCCTACGCTGGTAGATAAGGCTACGAACATTGATGATCCTCTCTTGCTCTCGCAAAGTAAAGAGTTTTATGCACTAAGGTACATTATTGAAACTTTAATGTTTATTTCCTTCATAAGATAAGATGATTTGTATTTGGTGTTAGGTGATAAAAGCTATATATAGTTCGGATATCATTTTTAGGTTAATGGAATAATTAACATTATTAAAAACCGAACATCCTAATCATCATCATCATCTAATCCAAAATCTCGCAATAAAGTGGAGTCTGAGAAGGTCCGATAGTACACAGCCTTACCCTTATTTAGTAGAGAGACTGTTTCCAATAGATCTATATGCAAATGAGACAATATACGAATGATGCAGGTTACAGAAACAATTCATAAACAAAAACAGAAAATAACTGAAAATACAAGTAATGGAGAATACCTGAAGGAGGCCAGAATCAGCGAGAACCTAATAGGCTACAATATCCAATCCCTTCTTGTCTCCAAAAATAAAAGCACTAAATATAAATAATAATAATAATACCCAAATCTCAAGATATAGCTAAAATAAATTCAAGTAACACTAATAATACTAATCACAAAACAATAATAATAAGAATAAGAATAATAATATAATACTAATAAGATTAATAAGAAAGACAAACTAAAGCTAGTAAGAAAGTTAATAAATGCCTAATAATAGTAAAATAATAACAATACTAATAAAATAATAATAATAATAATAATAATAATAACAACATTAAATTACTAAAAAGAATAAAAACATTGAATAATAAAGAAGAGACTGTGAATAAGCCAATAAAAAAAGATTAAAAGTAATAAAAGTAAATAAATAGGTGAAGGCCTGAAACTATGGCAAGCAAACACATTTATAGGGGAAGAGAACGTCCTAATCAAAGTATGCAAATGGTAAATCAGAAAAATTAAAAGCAAATGCATGATGTGATTACAATGAGACCACAATTGTGGTTCTTATGTAAAGTGAGTTAGAAGAAAAGGCGGGGAAATTAAGTAGTGATTGAAATGTGGACAACAAACACAAGGAAAAAGCTAAGTGAATTGGTCTTAGCCCCCATTATTAGACCATAGAAAAACAAGTAAAGAACTTAGATATCTAGTCTGATCGTGAAGTGTTAGTCATGTTGATAGTGCTAAGATGTGTCCAACGAGTGAACAATGATTGAACCCTTTGAAGATGTGAATGCTGCTCTGTGAAGGGGACGGACGGTCTAGACAAAGATCTAGTGTGTGATCATTTTGGGGCATTCCACCAGATCCATAGGGAACATGATAAAATAGAGAGAAGATAAGCTAAGCTTACTTTTATCTTCCAAAATTCCAGTTTAACCAGTTTTTGTTGTTCTTGAAGCTTTACGGTCCAAAACCTTCGGTTGAAATAAGCAAGTGATTGGCTTTGGCTTGTGCAAGTAGGAGTTCCTGTTAACCTAAAAAGAAGACTACTTTATGCATATATACGCTTTAAACTGGAATTTATCCGAAATTAGTTTGGTTTCCTTTTTTTTTATATAAATTTGAATTATTAATTTTAAGTCAGTTGCAATTTTTTCATAATTTTTAATTATTTTGGCTTTGCGAGACTGATATTTTAACAATTTAATGAAGTTAATTTGGTAAGATAAAATATTTAAAGTTTGGAAGGTTATCGCTTTAAAGATTAAATAAAATTAAAGGATTTAAAATATAATTGAAAAAATTATTTTTACTTATTCAAGAATTTGAAGTCTAATTAAAAATAAATTATTAAATAAAAAATAATTAATTAATTTTAGATTATAAGAATTTATTAATTTATGAAAATTAATTGATTAATTAATAAATTAACCAGTTTTTAATAATAATAATAAATAGATCAAACTGAAAAACTAAAACTTAACTAAAAAGTATGGCTCAAGGTTTTTGCAAATTTAACGGTGAAGTTAGTTGAATTTTTTAATCATTATATGTGATAATAATGAATATCCAATAAAAAAGATACATGCTTTAATAGAAAAAGTTTTATAAGAATTTATTAATTAAAAAAGTAATTGATTAATTAATAAATTAGTTATATTTTAACAATAAGGGTTATTAAAATAAATCCAACTTAAAAGTAAGAAACCAAATTCAAAAGTAAAATTCAATATTTTTACAAATTTATCGATAAATTAGGTTTTAATCATTATATTTAAGAAATTTTGACAACCAACTAACTAAAACAATATGTTTGAAATAACCATCAACTAACCAAAGTCAAAAAAATAAGTTACTGCAGTATCCAGTAAACTATTATAAAACAACACAAGAACCTTGTGAGTATCAGTAAGTTTAAGATATAATGGACGAGACAGCAAAGTCCTTCTCTTCATAGGTAGGGGCAGAGCCACACGCGAAAGCTTATCCCTGGCCAAACCCCTGGTGCGTTTGAAATAAGTATTTTCTTTTGATATTCGTCTAGCAAGAGCGTCGATTAAAGTAGATTTGCCAGCTCCACTAGGTTCAAGAATAGCCATAATTTCACCTTCTATTATTTCTCTCGATATATCATTTAATAAAAGGCTCGTCTCTGAAGAAGAATCCTTCGCACCAAAGGGAAATGATAACTTTTTCCCAACTTTCACACTGTAAGTTAAATTGTTGAATGAAAGAACAAAAGGGTTTGATAGAGGCATGTTGCTACGATCACTTTGAAGCTGGAGGACTTGATCATGAACAGGACTTGGAGTTGTACCAATTGTTGATCTTTTGGTATAGTTATGGAGCTCCATTTGTTGGATAGGGTCAAGAACTTTTGCTTTCACCAGGGACATTTTTGGAGGTCTTTCAACGTATTTGAGATAAGTGGGAGCTTGTTTCCGAAAATAATCATCATCTATTAGCTCTAATGTCTCTAAAAATGTGTAATGATATTGTAATTTGAATATTTTAGTTAACTTCAATTATGGATGTACTTTGTGAAATTATTTTTTGAATTAATTTTGAATTTATCGGAAGTCTTTGCCGCCAGTCTGTTATTGTCCAATCAACTCCGACTCCAAGATATTCCTGACTCTATCACTGTTCATGGGCACATAACCAGTGGCGGAGCCACATGGCGGGGGCTTGTCCTGGATGTGGCTCCGCGTTCACCCTGTTTCATGGACTCCTGAATGGTCTAAAGGAGACCTTCTGGTGAGGCTAAAGCTTAGCCAGCATGAACGTGCGGAAGAATTCAATCTGATCGCGGGAAAGAGTATTTCCCAAAAAGGCAAAAAGCAAGGGTAGGGAGGTAATTTAATAATAGAGAAGTCAGAGCAAAAGGATATAGAGAGAAGTCCTTTATTGTCCAGTGATGTAGTTTGTACTTTGTATCTTTAATCTTGAAGGGCGTAAACAGACTTAATTGATTTTATGGAAATACCAACATAAAACCTCTAAAATGTTGAAGTCTAATACATTGGAGCATATTCTTTGGTTGATTGCCATTAAGAATTTGTTTGGAAAAGCTCCCTAAATACATTATGTCTAACGCATTACTCTTTTTTTTTGGTGTGTTTTTAAAAGTACAACACATTGTTCATAAAAAAAAAATTCATCAAAACAAAAAGTACATCACATTACAACTTCCTAAAGCGAATGATAATTTTTAAGATATGAACAAATTAAAAAAAAGTGAGTCTTTATGTTTTGAACACGAAAGCTACTTGAAAACAATTAGTTAATCCTCATACAGTTTAGGAAATTGGGGTTGCTATACTTCTCTAAAAGACATTTAGATATACAGAAGTTTAATACATTTTAATACAACTAATTAATTTGAAACTTTTTTAAACTGGTTAATTAAGAAATATATAGTTG
>JAOSBN010000001.1:25098275-25122903 GCA_027563595.1 Erythroxylum suave | reverse complement strand
AATCTTCATCTTTCCGAACTTTTATTGGAATGATGGTCTCGTATTTTATTATTTTTAAATATATATTAATAAAATATCAAATTATATAAACTATATGCTTAAAAAATAATATATAACCTTAAATTAAGTGATATGTTTAAAAACAAATTAAAACAATAATATCAATAAGATCTCAATAAAAATCTTTCTACAAATGCAGAATAGATGGCCTTAACCTTAATTTTCGATAAATTCATAAAAAAGGACAAAAAGGTAAAAACTATACACAAATAATTGCATCAAAATAACAGTAAAATAGAATAAAATTATAAAAATTCATAATCTAAAACAGAAAGATTAAGAGATTAATAATAATAATAATAATAATAATAATAATAATAATAATAATAATAATAATAATAATAATAATAAAAACAATAATAAAACAAAACATAATAAAATAAATAGTATAATAGAATATTTAATTAATTAAACAAAAATACAGTAATAAAATGAAATAAAAATAAAAATAAAAACATAATACATAATAAATTAAATTAAATAAGTAAATAACTAAAAAATGCGAGTCAGATTCTAATTTTTATATTTAGAATTCCTTAATATTTCAATTTTAACTCGGTAAATTTTCTTATAATTTTCAGGAAAAAGTCAAAGCGCAATTGATAATACACATTTCAATTTTAAGTCAGCCAATTTTCCGGGAAAAGTCGAGTAATTTTCTTGTGCCCTTGCATCGAAAGGCAACACGTAGTATCACTTGCTTTTACTGTTAAATAATTATAATTAAAAAAATAGACAATGAGGTATATTTTGTAGAATCTTACATATGCCGAACTCATGTCGTTTATTAGAGGAGAGACTAAGTTAGTTTCGTACTTAATTTGTTATTTATCTATTTCATCCGTAACATAAGTGTACAAACCCCTGGTACTATATAATAATGTAATAAAACACTATTGTTTGCAATACTTATGGTATATATTTAGAGGTAGTTAGTTATTTCTACATATAACTGTAACACATACCATAAACCTTATTATATGTCTCGGATTGTTCTTGAAAGGGTCAAAATGAAGAAAATTTGGAATTCCTTATTTCGGTTTCATCTTGATTTCGAAGTGATTTTTATAGCCAAAACGAGCTCAAATTTTTTGGGACCAACATGCGTTTAACGTTTTTCAACAGTTTTCTCAATATTTAAATGCTTTTAACAAGTCAAAAAATCCGTATACTTACAGATGAGATGAACAACAGTAGGAGACCTTAACCTTTATATATAGTTTCCATATCAAACTTCCTCATAACAAGCTTGATATGAATCCGATCTACACTAAATAAAATTTATTATTCTCCTAGATTTTGACCGATTGATTTAGATCAATTATTGAGTCACTTTATTGCTCTTATTTTGATCAAATTATGTAACTTAATCAATAAATTATTGAAAAGTCAAAAAAATATAATTAATAGGTGCCCAACAAATTATCCAACACAACTCAACGACATGCATTGACGATTTTATACGTCAAATTTTGATATTAAAACCTAAAAGTAACTCAGAGCTCTTTAATTAGGCTCATAGGTTCAAGCCAAATTGATTTTAAAGCTTCACCCAAATGGTAAAGGCAAACCTTATATTATTTAGTAAAATGTTCTTATAAGATTCGGAAATAATTTCTTTGTAAAAATATAATAAAAATGTTGTGTATATTATGACTCATTAGAGAGTCTTGTGAACTAAACACGCTCACTTTTTTCTCTGATAAGTTTTTCTTATTTTAAAAAATATTGTTATTGTTCAAAATAATTTAGAAAACAAATCTATATAATTTTTGTCACATATTTAATAATCAATTATATAATATTTTGTATTAAATAATATAACATAAATTTAATAAATTATATTCTCAATGTTATAAAATAACTTTTAAAATAATTTAAGACAACAAAAATACATTTGGTAATAACTTAAAGGCAAAATTTGTTCTTTTTACAATTATATTATTTATATAGCTTTTCTAAATTGTTGACTGTGTACTACTAGATATTTACTGATTTGTTTTGTTATTGATGTTGTTAATGTATCATTTATGTGGCTAAGAAAGAAACTGTATCATTTATGTAGCTAAGAAATATTTTTTTGATTGAGAATTTTATTATTAAAAGTTGTTGGTTCTAATTTTTGGATTGGGATTTTTAAGAGACTGTCTAAAGATTTGCTTGTAAATACTAATATTTTAAAAACTAAATCCTCAGTTAAATTTAGAGATGTCAATTTTGGTCCAGCTTGATTTTAGTCTGATTTGGCCAAGTCACAAGCCAAAATGGTCCGGCCCAATCGAAATAACAACAACGACGTCGGGAGCTATAGGTCATTCAACCAAAGGTTGGGCCAGGAGCAGCCCGAGCTCGACTTGGCTCGGCCCATTAACATCGCTGATTAAATAGATCACACAAAAGGTTTAAGATTTAAAATATTCAATCAGTATTAAACCGTCATAAAATGGGCTAAAGATTAAATAAAATTAAAGTGTTTGAAATATGATTTAAAAAATTGTCCTTATCTATCGAAAAATTTGAAAATTAATTTAATAAGAAGATTATTAAATAAAAATTAATTCATCTATTTTGATTGGTTATTAGCTAATAAAATTGATCAATTAATAATTTGATCAAATTTTAATTAAAAAATTTATTAAAAATTAGACGATTTTTAATAAAATAAATCAAACTTGAAAATTAAACTAAAAAAATTAGACGATTTATAATTTTTATCTTTAAATCGACAATTTAAGACTTAATTAAATAACATAATTAATGAAAAGTTATATATGTTTTTAATTATATGAAAATCAATAATGGGATATGAGGAAATGTGGGGAGGCTTTTAGGGGCATTCACGTAGAAAAAGTGGTTAGAAAGCGAATTTAGAGCTTTTAGGAGGTCTGGCTTGCATATTCTATGGTCTACGTGCAACTGATAGTAACTCCAGGCCAGTCTTGTAGAAAGTCACAGACATACCTTGTTATAGTTGAGAAAGCGCACTTAAGCCTCCCTCCCTCTCTCTCTCTCTCTCTCTCTCTCTGTATGTATTCCCTGTTCAGCCAAAGCAAAGGTTGCAGGTGAAGAAAGGAAAAAACTTTGTACAGAAAGAAGAAAGCTTTTTCTGAGCTCTGTAAGTTCCTCAAAGCATGTTCGCATATGATAAGAGCATACATTCTTTAGCTCTTTATGGAACCATTAGCATGATGCATGTGGTTGATGTCTTTTATTTCCCTTCTTTTGGAGGGAACCGGAAGTGGTGTTCTTGCGACCTTACTGTTTAATGTGCATGCATGTAGTGGGGTATCAGGCATTTGTGTTGTCTCTTGTCCCAGTTTAAAAATTTTCCCAGTTTTGCATCTGATTCATTTTCCATTTTCCTTTTATCTGTTCTTTGGATCTTCTTTCATTTTATTGTCTATGTTTTGAATCTTCTTCTTTTTTTGGTCTTTTCCTGCATATTTTACCAATATTTGACCTGGGTTTTTGTCCATTTGTTGATTCATAAAACTAACTGGACCAAAGTGAGATCTTTTATGTTTGAGCAAGATCTTTCCTTGCTGCTACCTGATGTAATTTATACTTAAAACACGTGGGTCAGGTTCTTTCTAAACCCATCATCTCTTTGTGTTCTTCTTAAGTTTTTGGTGTCTGGGGTAGATCAATTAATCCAACAGTATGCAGGAGGAAGATTCAACCTGTAGTATATACCATAAAAGGAACTTCTCTTGTTAAGTGAGATGTTATCATAAAGCAATTTTTGGAGATCAGTCATCTCTCTCTCTTTTTTTTTCTTCTATGATGTGGATAAGGCGTGATATTAACTGTTAACGAGGATTGATATTATGCACATGCTGATGTGGGTCGTGCAGAGTTAGATTGGGTGCTGATAAGGAGTGATCACAGAAAATTGTGGGCAGCCGGAGAAACGATGCCAAACCAGCTATGGTTTGCACTGCTAATGAATTATCAGCATGGAAGGATTTTCCAAAGGGCCTTAGGGTCCTTCTTCTTGACGAGGACAGCAATTCTGCTGCTGAGATAAAGTCTAAACTGGAAGCAATGGACTATATTGGTTAGAGTTTTGATTCCCCCCTTTTGTTTACGAGCTATACCGATACACAACACTATTTCCTGAACTAAAAATTCTGCTTGCATTTCTTTAATTTCCCTCTCGTATCTTTGCTGCTTTGTTGGTCCCCAAAAGGAATCTCAGTCCCCCATCTCTTTTCTTGTTTGTGGTTGCTTCTTTTTGCTAGTTTATTTTTGGAACTTTTAAAAGAATTTTGTAACTGATAGTGATAGAAACTCCTCTTCTTTGACACCAATCGAGCATGTGTCTCCGAATACTCAAATGCGCTTCAAACATGGATTATTCTATGTTTAGATGATAAAGAAATGAAAAAAAGGGTCATCAGTTAAGTTATTTTTGTACATTATCGTTTTAGTGGTTTACAGCTTGATTTGGTCCAGATGGAGATAAGATGGAAGGGCAGATAGAATCAGAATATGGGAGGCCATCTCTGTTTTAATTTACCTTTTACAGGAAGATCGACTGGTGGTTGCAAATTACATATATTTTTTTTTTCCCAAAATTAATTGATCTTCTAATTTCTTTTCATTTTATATTGGGTATTGAAAGGGCAGATTAGATGATGTTTGTCCTACATAATTGTATGTGTCATAATCCAATGCTTTCCTAGTGTACTAGCATATTAATCTATAGTATTTCTCCTAGCAACTGTGGTTACACTCATCAAAAGCTTTCTCCGTAAGTAGAATAACTTCACAATGGTTTCTCCAGTTTCTACTTTCTGCAATGAGAATGATGCGCTGTCAGCAGTTTCGAGCAAATCTGAAAACTTCCATGTTGCGATAGTAGAGGTAATGATCTTCAATTGAAATTTCAAGTTTAGAAACCGTTCGTATCTGTGTCTTATGCAAGCCTCTCTTGCTTTAGCATATGGTGTGCTAACTATAGTCACTTACTTGGTTCTGATATCATTATAGAACTCAAAACAACTTTTTGCTTTATCACTTCACATAATTTTATTATTTTGGATGGTTTTGACTGGATTAGCTTGAATATGAATTGCTTTGTTAGAATGGAAAATGCTTTACTAATGACACAATTGGTTTTAGGTGAGTTCAAGTGACAGCAATGGGTGTTTCAAGTTTCTGGAAACTGCAAAGGAGTTGCCAACCATCAGTAAGTTGATAGCCAACCCCTATATATTCCAAGCTGTATATATTACATTGTGGCAGAAATTGGATTTTAGTATGTTCTGTGTTCGTCATATTTTCCATGAATTGTGATGAATGCAACTAAATTACTTTTCAAAAGTTAAATAAAAAGCATGAGCGGAAAAAAGATTCTCTTCCATATGAACTTGTACTTACTGCTTCTGATACAATGTAAAATATGTTTTCCCACAGTGACTTCAAATATTCAATGCCTGAGCACCATGATGAAGTGCATAGCGGTAAGATTTTAATTCTTATTAACATAGAGATATGCATGCCTAAATGCATGGCTGTGGCTCACATCGGTTTTACTTTCTAGTTTCTTTTCCACCTATCTAGCAGTGTAGCTTCTTTTTAGCTAGTGGTTGATGGAAATTGTATGCTCCACTTGTTGCTCATATATTGAATTTCATGTAGACTCATGAGATAGCTAATGAATACCATTTGATAATTTATTCAGCTTGGAGCAGTTGAGTTCCTTAGGAAGCCGGTCTCTGAAGACAAACTAAGGAACATATGGCAGCATGTGGTTCATAAGGTTCTTGTTTTAGTTGGTTTACTTCTTATAGGCTCTTATGAATTTGATGGCTAAGTTAGGGATAACTTAACGCCATTAGTTCTTGGCAGGCGTTTAATGCAGGGGGAAGTGTGCTCTGCGAATCACTTAGGCCTCTCAAAGAATCTGTAGCTTCCATGCTTGAGGTCAAGGTGGAGAACCTTGAGAACGAAGGGTTAAGTAATGAGAACTCGGAGGAAACAGAAAGTAACGTGTCTCTGGCAACTAAAAATGACCACGAGAAGTCGCCGGGTAGTGATAAGTACCCTGCTCCTTCAACCCCACAGCTAAATCAAGGAGGCAGATTACTAGATGATGGGGATTGCCAAGATCATACTAATTGCTCAACAGAAAAAGAAATGGGAGAACAAGAAGGAGACTCTAAATCCGTCGAAACTACTTGTGCAATGGCTGAAGTATCTCTGCAGGTTGACCATCCAGAAATTTTACAGGAGAATTTGGTGAAGAAGGAGGATGAGGCAGCTGACTGCACCAACAATGAAAGCAGCATATGCCAATATGCTCAAAACAAAGACAGTCCTAACAATTCTAGTCGCGGTATGGAAAATGGAGTTAAAGGTTCTGGTCATCATAATTCTTGTGGTACTCGAGTGAACAGAAAGAAGATGAAGGTGATCCAAGTTTATATAACACAATTAAATAATTTCTGAGGATTTTCTGGTTTTCTCCCCTAGACCTGAATATTATCCTACAGTTATGGGATTATCATTTTCAGAAAGTTGTCATCATCTCGGATTTACTAGTTGGTTTTCAAGCTTTAAGCTAATGTATTAGATTCTTTGGTTATTGGTATAATTTTCTGAACAGATGATCCTTTGATCTTTTGATGTCTTTGTTCCTTCTTTAATACCAATATCTTGTTTATCTTTTAATAGCCCCATGGCTTCCAAACTTAATTTCCTCTTTTATCATTCAAAATGGACATAAACTGCATCCCCAGTTTATAGCTTTTTGTTTTTGATTCTGGGTCTCAGGTAGACTGGACACCTGAGCTACACAAGAAGTTTGTGCAGGCAGTGGAACAACTAGGTATAGATCAGGCTATTCCTTCACGAATACTAGAGCTTATGAAAGTGGATGGCTTAACTAGGCATCATGTGGCAAGTCACCTTCAGGTGTGTTAAATATGATAAATTTTTCTGATCTCAAACTTCTTATTCATAGACAGCATATGATTTATACTTGTAGCTAAGTGACAAGTTTTTTGCTCTAAGCAGAAATATCGATTGCACAGAAGACACATTCTTCCCAAGGAAGATGACAGAAGATGGCTGCACCAGAGAGATCAAATACAAAGGAGTTATTATCCACACAAACCAATCATGGCCTATCCTCCATATCATTCGAATCACACCCTCCCACCAGGTCCAGTCTATCCAATGTGGGGAGCTACTGGTGTTCAAATGTGGGGTTCACCTAGCTATCCCCATTGGCCAGTAACTGAAACTTGGCAATGGAGACCTTATCAAGGGGTAAGTTCTCGCTATTCAACACTGTGATTGATAAGTTTGAGTAGCAAATACATGACATGTATCACACACATCTTCATGTTTCAGATGCATGCAGATGCATGGGGTTGCCCTGTGATGCCACCACAGCCTACTCCTTATTCTTATGTACCTCAGGTAAGTCCTCTCTACGAAGTTCTTGCATGATCGTGGACAAAGTAAGTGTGTTAAATCAACCATTTCTGGAACTAGAAAGCATACAACTAAAGTTGACTAGCTGTCAATGTTTATCAAATATGTTCCTATCTAACGAAACGCTATTGGATGTTAAAGAGTCAGCTTTCTCATTAGACACCGGTTTCCAACTCCTACCTTTGATCACTCTTCCTCTTATATCATACAATAATCTTTCCTTTTTTATGGAAGATGCAGAATGCTTCTGGATTTCACACAACTTCTGCAGTTGATAACAGTGTCGCAATTCCACCAAATTCTGCTGATCTACATCCAGTAAGTTCATGCCTTTCCTGACATGTTCTTTAAATTTATCTTGAAACTTTAAATTATCAAAATATTATAATGTTAAGCATGTCTTGAAATTATCGGAATTAGGCACTAACTTTGGTCCCAAGTTGTAGTAAATAGGGATGTAATTCACTTTGCTATATTTGTTCCCAGTTCCTCAAAAATGTAGCTACGAGTCCATTGAAAAGTTGCATCATGCAGCCATGCATGGGAAGATCTCAATAATATGTGCATCCCAGTTCCTAACCTGAAGTGCAATTTGTACCAAAAACTTAAGGATAACAATGACAATCTCTTTGGGTTATTTCTGTTGTTATTCAGGCGGAGGAGGTAATTGACATGACGGTGAAAGAGGCGATCAGCAAGCCGTGGCTACCATTGCCGTTAGGCCTGAAGCCTCCATCAACTGAGAGCGTGCTCTCCGAGCTCTCCAAGCAAGGCATCTCCACAGTTCCACCCCACATCAATGGTTGTAATTCTTTGTAAAGTCACAATGTCAACTAATCAATGTTTAGGTAAAATTTTGACCACCACAAGTTGTGACACATAATTTGCAACCTTATTTGGCCAACAAGACAAAACTATCTTAGTTGCAAAATAATTCAATACACCCCATGTCTGCATTATTTGAGTTGTGCAGTGAACTGTCCCGAACGAGTAACGACGACAGTCATGGGGAGTACTGAGTAACGTTTCTAATTTTGCATGGATAGTTTCACGTGCCACGAAAGTCCCAGTACTGTTAGGACACAAACACCACCGAGAAAGGTCCAACTATCCGACAGCAATCACCTCAGTAATTTTGTCATGTACAAGCAGTTTCAGGTGGACAGCATGAATGGCTACGAGAGGGCCACGCAAGTGCACTAAGAGCCACATGTGAAGCTTGTGGTTGTAAACAGAGCATTAACAGTGGGAGCATGTCAGTCGGTCAGCTCAGCTTAATGTTGTTGGCTTCTTCTTGGTGTAGTTAAATCTTTTGTTGGATTTATACATCCAACAGCGCTTGTATATGGACAAGGGACACAAAGGTGGTGGGGTTGGGAACCATATTCTTACTATATATGCGGTCTTGTAATGGAAAAGTGGCGATGATGGAGATAATACTGTCGTTCTGGTGGCAGAGGACTCGTGTGTTTTCTTGTTTTTTTCCTTTCTTTAATCGATGACTGAGTTGGACCAAATAATAATGCAATGTTACTATTTCCCCCGGCTTCAACCTTTTTCTGCTTATATTTATTTATTTTTAAATTATATTTTAACATTAAATTTAAGAATAAGCTCGGAAAAATAGATAAAGTTATTCTTTTCTAATGGCCATATAAATAGTCTTTTTTTTTAAGAACGGATGATACACGGTAAATCTTCAAATTGACATAATAGTCTATAAATTACGATAACTGGGTATTTTGTAATAAGTAAGTTTTGTATGATAGGTTCGATCGAGAAAGTGTAAATAGAGATATTTGAACATAAGATTTTTTGGTCTCATATCCCTTCATTCTACCAGCTCGACCATCCTTAGAGGGCTTATAGAAACTAATCAACCAAGTGAGTTAGGCTATACGTCCTGGTAGGTCAACCTAGCAATAATGGTGATCAATTATGGCAAGCTTTTGTGGATGAGTCTATTTTTGAGCAAGAAGGCATGCAAGGATTCAGAGCTGTTACGGAAATGAAGGAAGGTATTTTTATACAAGCAGTTTCGGGTCACTATAATGGTAGTTCGAATCCTTTAATCGCTGAGGCCTTGACACTTCGAAGTTTTTTATTATTTCTCAAGCAATATTTTGATGACCATGGGGGTACTATTTTTATTGATTCACAAGCTTTATTTTTTGCCTTGAGATCTATTAGTTCAAACAGGTCGGATGTTGGGAGTATTATCTATGATTGTAAACATTTATTTTTGAAACCTAAAGTGTCGTGTCATTGGATTCGTAGGTAAGCTAATAGAAAGGCTCATATCTTAGTACGAGCCTCTATTCGCTTTGCGCATCTACGTATCTGGGATCGTGTTCCTCATTATATGTTTGAGATTTATGAGCATGAATGAAAGTCATTGAGTTTTTACTCTTCAAAAATATATATATATATATATATAATTTAATTAATTTTGTAATATAACTAGAAATAGTAATCAAATATTGAAATTTTAATTTAATATTGTTAATTTCTGAAATTTTAATAAATAAATGATTATATTTTATAAAAAATGTAGCTATAGCCGTCCAAGACGGAGACTACACGAGCAGTTGAAATGGCATTATAGAGACTAATCAGCCAAGTGCGGCGTTGGGGTCATCGCCTTTGGATAGGGGTCACGTGAGACAATAGAGTGGAGTGTCACTAGTCAATCAACCAACCTATCCTAACTTTAATAAAGGGCATTTACTTTAAGATAGGTTGGGTTCGTGTCAAGTAGCTCACAGTTGGATTGCTTCAGTCATGGACTCGATCCTAACCTAACCGTGCCTTGGACCACATTTGGACCCATAACTTTTCTTGGACCAGAAATTAAATTTATAAAATTAAAATTTTAAAACTGTTATTAATTTTTTTAAAATATAATTAAAAATTTTATACATATGTTTTATCAATTTATAATTAATTTAAATTTTGCAACCATAATTTATTAGGAATGGGCTAGAACAGAGAAATGAAATGGCCAGCCCACAATCATTTGACATCACCGAAACCCAGACTTTTGGGCTTGAGCTTTAAGTCTTTGTTGGGCCTAAAAGCATTAAATCAATGGGTCCTCCTTGGACTTAACCAAAAGTTGTACGTCCATATATCATCATAAAAGTAATGTAGGATTCAATTTAGATATATAGTATAATCTTTAATCATTGTCCTTTAAGTGCATGTTAACTAAATTAGTTAATATATGATTTTTGATATTTAAGATTTGGGACAGGCTCAAGCTCGGGTTGCTAAACCCGACCTGCCCTGAAACTCTAAAATTACAAAAAAAAAACAATGTGGTATTTTTAATTTTTAAAAAAGAAAATAATCGAGTCAGAATTGGACCCAGTCAAGCTTCAAACTACTTAAACCCGGTCGAATTTGAGCTCAAGTCATATAACTTAAGCTCGATCGAACTTCGAGCTGGTACGATAGCATCCCTAACCATTATCTTTTGTTTGATTATATATGAAAATCGTAATATAACTTCAAATTTTATTTATATAATTCCGATTACACAGTATCTTTTTACGTGTTTTTTTAATATAAAAATATTTATTTTATTTCACTCTTAAATTCATTATGTTATATTATTTATATCTATCTTTATTTTGTTAATGAATATAGCAAACAAAGAAGATAAAAAGTAATTAGTAAAGTGTATGAGTTTATAATTTTATTCTTAACCAAGCAATGATAAATAAGCCATCATATTAAATGGTTTAGATATACATTCTTGTATTCAAATGTATAATAGTCAATAACTCTGAATCCCACATGTTTTAGTAATTAAGTATTGTACAATTAGACTATATTTGTAGACTTTCATTGATTAGGTCATATTTTATCATAGTTAAAATTAGAGGTGCACAATGGATAATGTGGTTGTAACAAAGAATTTATATTAAATTATTATTAAAATAAAATTTTTAAAAACCTGCTTAAATTATAAAAATGTATATAACACCAAATTAATGTATTTAATTGTAGTTTTGATTAGAAAATTTAATTTTATTTTTAAAATAAAATTATACGAACTTTTGACTAGTTATTAAATATTTATATAATCAACAAAATAAGTTCATGAAGAAAAATTTTCACATAATGTCACGAAAAAAAAAGAAAATTAGTATTAGGAGTGACAATTGGGCCCAGACTTAAGTGTTTTCAATCGGCCTAGACCTAGACTGATCGAGACCTAATTCATCTAAGCAAAATGACATCATTTTATTTGAAAAAGTTAGACCTTGGGCCGGTATAGGCTTGGAAAGCCTAACCTAGGCCTAATTAAAAGAAAACGTTATTTTAGACCTTTAATTTTAAAAAAATTTGACGGGGCTAACTCATCCCTAATTATGTTATTCACTTTCTATTTTACTCTAATAACAAAAGATTTTTAATTCAAAGATTTTATCCACTATGAGCCAAACAATCTCACTATATATCAATTATCTGATAAGAAAAAATATTTGAACAATATGTTTTTTAAAACTTATTCTTCAAAACATAAAGCTCTTTCTTGCCTTTTTATGTCTGGTTAACTTGATTTAGTTATTATTATTATTGTTATTACTATTATTACTACTATTATTGATGTAATTATTTTATTAAAATTTATTTTCCCTTTTCTTACATAAATCATTTAGAAACAGTGTCTGCACTAGTTAAAGATAAGGTTGAATACATTTAAAATTTTCTAAACCTTGCGTTTTAACAAGATTTTGACTAGATGTTGTTGTTGTACAAAGCTTTTTTCTTGTTTTTTAAATAACATTATTATTTTGTTCAAAATTTTATAAATTAACCACAAAAGATTGCTGTTCATATTTTTCTAATAAAATAGGTAAAATATTTGATAAAACAAAATTATTTTTAAGATTAAGTTAATAATTTACATTCATTAACTCCTTCAAAATCTTTGTTTTATGATCAATTATATTGAATATAATATATATATATATATATATGAAAATTTTGTTTAATTTAAATATTTGAATAAATATTACCAAATTGTTCATATATATTTGTATCAATGACAAACTAATGGTCTAACGATTTAACGTTTTATAAGGTTAGAATGATTTAATTTAGGCGATTTGGAAGGCTAAATCATAATTAAAATAAAAAACTAAAAGTCCTTATATATTAAACATACACAAAAAATATCTATGTATGAAGAAATATGTTCTTAAATTTTAATTAAAAAAGAAAGACAAGTGAAGAAGAGTAGGAGAGCACGTGCAGCACACGTGAACGAGAAACAGACAAAGGGAGAGTACTGTTGCTTCCCGCCATTTTTTCTTGTCAATTCGGCGCCGTTTTTGCACCTAGTCTGAGACGCCGGCCTTGATTTATTTAATAAATATTATTATTTAATTTAGGTGGACAGCTAGATAACTACCCCATTCGATTCAATCGTTACGAAGTCTCAAGTAACGTTAATTTTGGATCGGAAGTTGGTAAGAAAAAAGATTTAACACTTAAAATTTTTAATTAGTATTAAGTTGTTATAAAATCAGATAAAGATATAATAAAATTAAAAATTTTAAAATATAATTTCTTGACGATAAAATTTATCGTCAATTAAAAATCTTCGTGTTCGACTTAGTAAGAGGGGTTGGTGTACGGTAATGTCCCTTGCTTGTGAATTTCGTAGGGCGGGTAGCTTTGGAGATCCCATTCCTTCCCTTTTACCCTTGTCCCAGATTTCACTCTTCAACACTTTTATACTTTCTAATAAGTGTGTGATCTAATAAGTGTCTCCAACAAGTGTGGGATCCACCTATTCGATGAGCAACTCTTTCTTATCATTGGATTCTTCATTTATCTATTAAAGAATTTAAAGTTTGATTAAAAATATTATTAAATAAAAATTAATTGATTTATTTTAGTTTATAAAATTTTATTAATTTATAAAAATTGATTGATTAATTAATATACCGATAAGTTTTTAACAATAAAAACTATTAAAATAAATCAAATGGAAAAATTGAACTGCTCAAGGCTTGACAGTTGATCATTAATCCCTAGCACAAAACTCAAATTACATAGGCTAAAATGTAATTTAGTTTTGAAATGCAATTAACTTAAATTTTTTTAAATGTTTTGAATAATAATAAATCTATATACTTTAATTATCATATTTATTGGCAAACAATAAAATAGCGAAGTATCGAAGCAAGAATTTTAACTTTATAGTATTGAATTGCTATAAATATTAATTTAATTTATAATTGTAACATGTAATGATAACTTAGTTACCTATCTTGAATTGAATGTGAAAGAGTAATAAACGAAGAAATGCGAAAAATACCTAATTTCGGTTCTATAACTTCAAACGAGCTTTCCAAAGTTTAAACAAGCACGAATCTATTGCCATCTTCACGGGAACTATTCACCGGAACGCGATCAACGTCTTTTTACAATTTTCTCAAAATGTAGGTCCTCTTAACGAGTCAAAGAATCATTATGCTTATGAATAATATGAGCAACTGTAGAAAATCTTAATCTTTATATATAACTTTTATATCAGACTTTCCCTTCACAAGTTTAATATAAATTCGGTCCACACTAATTAGAATTCATTTTTCTCCTAAACTTCGACTCATTGATTTAAATTATTTATTCAGCCGCTTTATTATTTTTATCTAGATCAAATTACCTAGCATAATCGAAAAGTTATTTGAAAAACAAAAAAATGCAATTATATCATCCAACTTTACAAGAAAAGTTAAAAAAATCCAACAATAATATCATACATCATTTAAGTTAAATATTAAAACAATTTATTTGAATTATATATTCATTAATTTTAAATCGAATGTTATTTTTGTAAATATTGTAATTTAAAGAAATCTCATTATATTAAAAAAATACGTTATTTGAAACTTTGACCAACAAGAACATGACGAGAGGATAGGAGTCGGGAATAAAAGAGAAATAAGCCAACTCACAAGAAGCAAATTCCAGAAAAGGTGTTTTCATTTCCTTCTGTCTCTCTCTCTCAGAATTCCTCTTTTCAACCAGGGTATGGTAAATTATTACAATTTCATAATTTCCCATTCGATAAATCTCCGAATTTCGCAAGTTTCCACAGGTTTAATAGACGAGTGTGATTGATTCAAGTTTAAGACTGCTCTGGGATCCCTTTTCCTTGTATATATAATTTTTGAAACATTTCTCCAATTTTTGATTAGTTGGTGACAATTTGAGTAGTATAGTTGATTTGATACAGTTTTTGAGGCCATTGGAGGGTTCAATTTCTTTTCAAATTTATGGTTTTCCCTGCTTATGCTTGAATCGTGTCTTTTGTGTGCTTGGAATATCGGTAAAAGACTGTCAAAATTGCAAGTTTTGATTTTCTATTTGATTTTTTGGTGCTCTAATGTGGATAAAGCAGTTTAGCTACTCGCAGCTGAAATTACTCGCAGGCTTCCTTATTTTCTTTCTTTTTAATTGACCTTTATGTGGACCTACGTTTGATCTAGATCCTGCGTGATGGGAAATTGGATTGTAATTGGATTTGAAATTATTTGAATGTGTGAACATTGCAAATCTTTTGTTTTTATGAAAGAAATTCGCGATTTTTATGGGTGGCATTATGATTTTCTTTGGGATTCTTGTTAATGCACTAGGTAAGTGAGTTGATGATACAGGGAGTGACAGTTGGAGGGATCTGAGAAGTTGCTAGTTAAATATGGCTTGTAGAGGATGCTTGGAGTGCCTACTGAAGCTCCTCAATTTCTTGCTCACCCTTTCGGGTCTTGCCATGATTGGTTATGGAATCTATTTGTTTGTCGAGTATAAAAGAGCTACTCATGACACCAGATTGACCCCTTCTGATTATGATCCAAATTTGATACATCTTGGTCGCCCCATGCTTATTGCTATGTCTCTCTCAGAAAGCATCTTTGACAAACTGCCAAAAGCTTGGTATACCCTTTATTCCCGTTTTATTGTTACCTATGTTGCTTGTTAATAGTTGTGGTCAGCTGGGTTTCGTGGTAATTGGTTTACACTTTTGAGTTGTTGCTAGTCTTGTTACTCCAAGGTTTTTAGTTTATGAAACATTTTACCTTTTCTTTTGTTTGGATAAAAATCGTTTTATGCTGGTGTAGTTTTCAAACATAGACTGCATGGGAATATCCAATAGAGTTTTAGTGAGTGCTAAAATGGGTAGAATACTGGTTTTGATGCTCAAATTTTAAAGTTCACTTTGAGATTTGGTGTGTGATAGGGGAAGTGGCTAAAAGAAAATCTCAAGTGATTGTGGAAGATAGCTAAGTTACTCAGTCCTTCCCCACTTTTTGCGGAAACTTATGGGGTTTCAGTGTCTGTTCTTAAGTGTTACATGTATTGTTAAATGGTTTGTAGTTGGGGCTTTCTTTTGAATTTATTTGTATCAAGTGCAGAAAATTGTCCAATTGATGTAGGCTGTACATTAGATTTTTCTCACGCTTAAAAGACAAAGTTGTCATGATATTGCATCATTTTTCTTTTAGTATAAAAGCGGAGTAGGAAGGGATTCACAGTTGTGTGTTATGATTTCAGTCAGTTGGTCTCCTTGTTGCCACATTGCTGATCTAGGATGCTCTAAAGAAATTTAGAGCAAAAGGAGAAAATGCAAAGGTAAAAATCAATAATGAACTGTTGGACTGATACATAATACTATGGAGATTTACATAATAGTCTATTGTAAACGAGAACTGTTGGACTAATATATTGGTTAGAAGAAATAAGAATCTTCTAAGGTAAGAACTATGAATCACAAAACGCTACTCATTTACAATAGACTATTTTGTTGATCTCCTTAAGTAAGTTTATGTAATGAAAGCAAATGGATATTTGCTTAAACTTTTTGGCATGATAATGCAGCTTTTGCAGAAAATGCAGTCACCTTATCCTAATACCATAAATTGTTGAAATCTTTCCATTGTTTATTTGTTTATGAAATTAGGTGTATAGTGGTTTGCTTAATGTCTTGTACATTATGTATCATATTTACCCTTCTGCATATCCTTTAATGTGCTCTCATGTCTATGTGCAATGGTGAAAAGCTTTTGACACTCTGGTACTGTAAGTTGAGATGGACTCAGCTTCCTCCCTTTTCTATCTTGAGCTCTTTTGCATTTCTTGAACCTTTCTTTATGTGTCCTTCTCTATTTAATTAAAATTTTCTCTCATAATGAAGGTTCTTATTTTAACTATCAATTGATATTTTGTTTCTTATCTATAGTAGAGAGAAGATGTAAAAGCTTTCCATTGATGCTGTTGCAAAAGTATTTATTTCCATGGTGATGAACATCCTAATTTTTATGCTTCTTTATGCAGGTTCATATACTTATTTATTGGTGTAGGGGTTGTTCTGTTTGTCATCTCATGTTTTGGATGTGTTGGGACTGTAACACGAAATGGATGCTGCCTCAGTTGTGTATCCTAATAAACTTAGAAGTCTTGGAATGCTCAAGATAAGAATCATAAATGGTTTTTACAACATGCTTCTGTTATATAAGCGGCCATGTCCTGAAACACTGCAGCATCATCTGCCATTTTTACATTTAATGCTCCAAGTTCTGCACATGTGGTCTTCACATTTTGTACCGATGAATAAGTGGATGTTGAAAAGCCTAAGCATAAAAAATGTTTACTATTTCAGCTTAATTCTACTTCAGTTTTAAATGCTTTTGCATTATCTTTATTCTGTACCTCTGGATTTAGATAGAAAATAATAAGTGATTTGGACAATGTTTTTTTTGATAGTAAATAGTTGATAATTGTCTGAATAGGTTCCCCATTTTGTCTATAAAATGGAATGATTTCCTTAATTTAGCTTAGTATTCAGTATTGATCATCTTGTTAATATTGGTGGAGTTGGGATGTGCAGCTTTTATTTTCTTCGACAAGAGCTGGAAAGAAGTTAGTACTGCTCATTCCCTTTTTCCTCTTTTATTCTGGGTATATTGGCATATGCTTAAACAGATACTTAGAAATTTGGTGTGTTCTCTATATTCATCTTCGTGATCTAGGAACTTCCAGTCGACAAAACTGGGGACTTCGACATGATATTTAATTTTCTGAGAGAAAATTGGAGAATTGTCAAATGGGTTGCTCTTGGAATAGTCATTTTGGAGGTAAGCATGATCTAATGACATTTGAGATCATTACTTTGTTCTGTTGGAATATTGCCAGTCTCACACACAACCAGTAATTATGCAACATATATTACCGCTTGGCTTACAACTATGTTTATCAATTGGCACCTATGGTTTTGGGCTTGGGATAGGTCAACGGTAAAGCTTCAGAATAAAAGAAATATAAAAAGTACGAGTAAATAAGAAGTCCTGCCAGTTTATTTTTACTGGGGAACTGATGACCACGAAATAACTATCGCATTTTTCCGATCATTCAATTTATAAACTGCTTCTTTAACTGTTGCTTTGGTAAATGATAATGGAAATTTTTTGCCTAATGAAGCCAAGAGTATGGTGTTCAAACATTGACAGTGATCAATGAAAGATTTGGTTTAGGAAAAGGGGTGTGCAGATATGATTTGTGTACTGGAGTGGTCTAATAGCATCTTGTATCAAAAGAAGATTTGACTCTGAGAGTTCATATTGTTGTTCCTGATTTCTTGGGAGCAGTTGATACAAGTCCTTAAAAAATCTTTTTCCCCTTAATTCCTTTTTTTGTGTTTGTGAACTTGTACATTAGTCACTAAAATCTTGCTGATAAATCAGAAAATTTCTTTCTACGATATAATACTTTCTTTTCGGACTCAATCTATGGTAAAGAATTAGGTTGGAGACTACAGAGAAAACCAGATGAGTTGTCAGTTTTGTCCAAATAGCCTCTTTATGACAATGCATACTTTATAAGCTGAAAGAAGCATGGCAAAATCGTAAAGCTTTTTAGCAGATTTGTGCACACACCATTTATTTTCTTTTCCATTTTTCCCTCTAATTAAACAGTTATACTCTTTAAAACATGATGTTAATCACTAAAGGCAATGAAATAACCAATCAACTAATATGGGAAATTTCCTTTAATGTCTGTGATGCAATGACATTGTCTTCTTAAACTTTTTCCTCTAATCCGTTATTTCTTTTGTTTAGTTTAAATGGCTTTCAGCTTGAGTTTTCTTGCTGGTGTCTTTGTTGCTTTTTGAGTTGACCTGATCTTCTTTATCATTCAAACCATCATCAGCACCAGTTGTCCTTTTGAATCCAATCTGAATAAGGCTATCAATACTCTTTGTCAGTCTCCGTTGTAAGTGTGATGTCATAATCTAAGACACAAAACCATGCCATTACAATGTTCTGGGAAATTCAATAACTTGTTTCTAACATGATTTGTTTCGAACTTATCTGTGTCTTTATTTCTTCTGCTATTTAAAGACTATACTTGTTCATGGCTCCTGAATGTGATGAAGACGAATCCCTAAATTGCAGGCTCTGGTCTTCTTGTTATCCCTTTTGGTTAGGGCAGCTAACAGGCCAGCAGATTATGATAGTGATGATGAGCTCATTGCTCCAAGGCAACAAATTAGGCAACCTTTGCTTGGCAGGCCAGCAGGGACAGCAACAGGTGTACCCGTTACTGGCAACCTTGATCAGCGTCCAAGCAGGAACGATGCTTGGAGTACTCGTATGAGGGAAAAGGTTTGTCTTTTCCTGAAGTATATGGCTGTTTTGAACATTTTTGGCATCTTTTAATGGTTTCTTTTATGGCATTGTCGGTCAAAAATGGTAGATATAGGAAGGCTGGGAGATGTTTTATACAATGTCTTTTACTATGATTCAGATGCCATGAAGCTCTAAAAGTGAAAATCCAACTAATGTCTTATTTTGTCTGGAATTAATGTAACTACCCCAACATTCCATTATATTGAGTGAAAAACACCCTGGAAATCTCTCTTAATGAACTTGGGATTTTTTAAAAGTCAACAACCCTTGCACTTCTCTCTTATAATTTTCTAATGTATGCGGATGTTATAGTGCAAGTCCATCTTCAAGCTTGTTTCCTACCTTTTTTGACTATTTGAGCACTGAAGACTGGATTACATGCATTCTTTTACTTGTTACAGAGTAGTTTGGTTTTGGGTGAGCTAAATGGAAGATTGTTTGAATATTCTTATAGATCCTACATAGTTGCGTAATAGATGGTGCAGAAAGTATATTATTTTCATCCCTCATGTCTTTATGCTAGCTTCTAGCTTCATTTCTTACATTTGCTTTTTCTCTTTTTGATTTGACTGTATGAAAAACCAGTATGGGCTTGATACTTCCGAGTTTACATACAACCCATCCGAGTCTCACAGGTTCCAGCAAGTCTCAAACCAGCCTGCAGAGGAGAGAAGCCGTTGTACCATCCTGTAATGGCTTTTGTGGGTCTTAAGACTCAATTGAGGTTTGAGAGTTTAGTTTTTGGGTTTATGTGCAGTAGACATTTTTCAGGATTTCAGGTCCCCACCAACTCTTCAAACTGTTTAATATCTTTCTGAAAAGCAACATTTGTGATTAGCCAAAAAAAAAGAAAAAGAACTTTCTGTATGATGCAGTTGACTGTATTAGAAAGCATCTTTTCTTATGGTTTTCTCCGTGTGTTGTGTCTGCCAATCGAGTCTGTTTTTGTATGAAATTTTAAGCATGCAGTTTAAAGTTCTTCGTTTTCCGTTAAACCAGTCTTTGAAGAACTTTATTTGATGAAGTTTAATCAAAACAGCAACTCAAGTCAAGTATTTAACTAGAATCTAGAGTTGTATCTTGTGGTTCCTCATTATTGAAAAAGGGTAATAAACTCTAATTAGTCAAGATTATCTTTAATCAAACGGTAGATTTTATTGAATGCAAGTTCACAATTTGTCTTAAATTAAGAGGTTAAAAATAAAAAAAATATTCTTAAGAATATGTTTCTAATATGGCAAAAAAACCTCTTAAAGATTTGGACTTTATGCCCTGTTTTTCATATTCCCACTCAAGCTAAGCATTTCTATATTCCTCCTCAAATTTTGGATGTCAGATTATACTTGGTTTATGTTTTAAAATTATATCTGAGTGGTGAATATATTTACTGTCTGATGCTTAGTTTATACTTTAAAATTATATCTGAGTAGTGAATATATTTACTGTCTGATGCCTAGTAGGAACAAAGGAGAGTTTTAAGTATGTCTTGTCTTTGTTACAAGAGCTTTAGTTATGCGCCCAGGAGGCCAGGATTAAGTGTGAACTTGAATAAGCGAAGAAAATACGAGAAATAATTATTTTCGCTTGAATAGCTTTAAACGAGTTTTTTGAAGTCGAAACGATTATTTTTTCACAACAACCTTTATGAAAGTCGATCACCAGGATGTCGTTAATATCTTTCTACAACTTTTTTAACACGTGAACTTCTTGACGGGTTAGAGAATCTGAATGTTCATGATTTGCTTGATTAGTTGCAGAAAACGCTAACCTTGTACATATAGTATCTATATCGGGTCTTCCTATCATAAGCTTATTGTATGTCTGGCTCACACTGATTAGGGTTTATTTTCTTTATTAGATGTTGGCCCATTAAACCGGATCTTTTGTCGGGCGACTTTATAATCTTTTTAACCGGATCAAATTCGATTATCTTAACCTTGAATTTATTAAAATTGTTAAATTTGTAATTAATTGTTGTCCAATATTCAGAAAATTACTAACATGTCTTGCCCCTTTTCTTTATTTATAAAATTTCAGTTAATGTCATGCTTGGTTTTTTCATGATGAACTGGAGTCCATGCTATCTCGAAGGCAACCTTATTGTCACTTTATAGCATCATTGGAATCAAGTTGACTGCTATCAGTTGCTCTATCATCGTCCCAAGTCAAATTTCTTTGCAAATCCCATAACACATAATTCTAAATTCTGCCTCAGTGATGCTCCTTGCAACTACAACTTGTTTTTTTTACTTCTTCATGAAATGATATTGCTCCAGACATGTGCAGTACCTTGTAGTAAATCTGTGGTCTGCTAATGAACCTGCCCAGTCTACATCAACTCACCAATTTGTAGATTTTTCAAAGAAAAGATCTTTTTCTAGACTTTGATTTAGGTATCGTAAGATGTGAAAAATAGCCTCCAAGTGTTTCTCCGTTGGTTGATTCATGTATTTGCTCGCCATTCCTACAGCAAAAGTTATATCTGGCCAAGTATGTGAAAGACAGATTAGCCTTCCCACTATTCTCTGGCATCTCTCTTTATCTGTCAAACTTCCCTCTTCTTCTATCAGGTGCTTCGTCGTAAGGTCCATAAGAGAAGGAACCGATTTGCAATCTAACATGCCTGCCTCTTTCAGTAGATTCTGGCTATAGTTCAGTTGAGACTGAAATTCTTGCGAGCCAGCTATTTCCACCTCTAAAAAATATTTGAGTTGTCTCAAGTCTTTGATCTCAAACTCACGGGCTAGAACATCCTTTAGAAACTTGATTTCTTCTAAGTGATCACTCGTTAAGATGATATCATCTACATATATTATCATGATTGCTTTCTTTCCTTCAAGAGATATCTTGATATAGTGTGATTTGCTTGACATTGAGTGAACTCTTACCTTTTTACAACTCGAGTTAATTTTTCAAACCATGCCCAGGTGATTGTTTAAGTCCATATAACGATTTTGTTAGTCTGCATAACCTTTCCAAACCTTCCATGCATACTTCTTTTTCCAAGTTAGAAGGCATTGTTAATGCAATGTTCATCCTAGCTTTGTTGCAAGGGATGAGAAGAATTCAGATCGAGTTTTGTAACATGAGCAAAGGCCATCCTAGCTTTGTTGTACAGTTTGAGATGCTTATGACGGCTACTAGTAAAATCGAAGATGTACTAAAAACAATGACAGTGGTGTTTGTGAATGAGTTAGAGGAAAAGATTAAAGTTGAATTGTTTATCTGCAGTCGAAGCCTAAGCATGGAGAGATAGAAGGACGTGTTATTAGCATGACAAGAAGTGGTACGTGGGAAATTGATGTAAAAATCGAGAATTATACGTATGAATTATAGGAGAAGAGGACAAAGATAACGAAGAGCAAGACCGAGAGACGCTTCAAAGGAGGAGATGATGATCTTAGAAAGGATCGAGTTATCAGTGGCCCTCTCTCGCTCTTCACGCGAGCATCTCTTTTCTCCACTCTCAGGTCTGGTCTCACTCACGCTCGTCTGACTCAGTGGGTTTCTCTCACTCTTCACACTCTCGTCTGTTTTCTCCAACATATCTCTGCTAGTTGCGTTGATTAGGTAAGTGCAACCTTTCTCCCAAACATGCGTCGCCACTGAAGTCTTAAACTGTTGTACAGGGACACACATTACACATAGTCGAGGATATAAACTATAGAAACGAAAGGTCTAACAATTTCCGAGAGCCGATAACCAGAAAACTCTGCCACCAATTTACTGCTCCGTCGACTTATATAGGATCTCAGTTCGCTGCAAACTTCAGTCAACATTGGCAGAGTTCTGAACATACCATTCAGTAGACTTCAGAAACATCCGGACTTGTTCATAAAAGAATACCTGAGAAACAATACATGCCATCTTGCTATCAGATTCTAAAGCCTTTTCCTTCCGACTTGCATCAACCACAACAAAACTGCCTGCACATTTTGACAATGTAATGTAAACAACCTAATGCTCTTCCAATGCATTCAAGCATAGTAGGAATGGATTGACCAAAATTAGATAGGTTGCACTTAAGAGCCATCTGATAGAGAAGCCAATTCACCACAATAACCAATATATAGCAAGTAAAGGTGTTAAATCTCAATTTGGCCAAACCTCAGTTTAATCCACATGCTCTTCTGAAACTTAGCAGGAAACAATACCAATGATTTCTCACCTTTTCAATGATTCCCTACAGAGGCAATTGAAGGTTATAGAGTGAATAAGTAAAATGGAAACAAGCCAACAAAGAACGTGTGTTCTTCCTAATCCTAATTGCATAGTTCAAATCAATCAAAGCTGTAGGCAATATACACTCAAAAATGTCATCATAACCACATATTTTGCGACAAAAATGGGAAACATCAAGCTTTGAAAGATTATGCATAAAAAGAACAAGGACTATATATCGTGAGAAAATGTACCTCAATGAGATTGCTACCTCTAAGAGAGACAACTTGCATGATACCTTGACCATCTTCTAGTATCAAATTACCTTCCTCAGCTGCCTTCTTTAGATTCTTCTTTCCTACTTTCATTGTCACTCAATTGATTATGATCTGCCAAAATCCAGCATTCCTCATTGAAATTAATTTAAATTGATAAAAGACACCTAAAAAGCATTTCAGCTGCCATAAAGCAAATATCCTACGACGTATTATTCAACACCTTCATCCGGAATGAGATTCTCTATATTCACTATTCTGTTCCAACTGTGTACCACGCGATCTTATCCATATATTTCTGTGGGTTCTACATAGGTCCCACATATTTATATAGATAAGATCGAATGGAACAGAGTTGATAAAGAATAGTGGGTACAGAAGATCTGTTTCCCCTTTATCCTTGTGTGTCCAGAATTCGAACTTCTCTCTAAGCTCCACATAATTTTTTAAAAAAATCAAGTTTTCCATAAAAAGGAGAGGAACTTTAGAGCCATTTGGAAGTCAGATAAAACAAATAACTCCAATAAACAAGTACAAAATTCTGGCTGTATTCTTTGTAATTTTTAAAAACTGATATAAACATCACATATGAATAAATAAAAATGCTAATTTAAAAATTTTTAAAAGTACTTTTTATAATTTATAATTTATAATTTTCGGTTAAAAATACAAAAAAGTAAATATAGTATGAATAAAATATGAACAAATAAAATGTTAGTTATGTAAGAATTTAAATCAATTCTTAAATTCGAGTTAAATTAACAATATATTATAATAATTTTAAATTTATTAATTTAAGATAAATTAAAATAATTTAAGTTAAATTTAAAAGTTGAGATGAACTATAGTATTTTTATTATTTTAATCAAAATTTAAGAAAAAGAATTTAAAAAATTAAATTTAAAATTTGTAAATTACTAAAAATATCTATATCTCTTAATTTAATAATATTTATTTCACCAATCGAAGAACGCTTTAGAGGGTGGA
>JAOSBN010000001.1:25077939-25089319 GCA_027563595.1 Erythroxylum suave | reverse complement strand
TATTTATAATTTTAAATTTATATGGCTAATAATATTTTTTAATTATTTATACAACAATTAATAATTTATTAAATCAACAGATTTTTTAGTCATTTTATCTTTTTTCAGCAATTACAACCGCACTTGTCAAACACATATTGTCACGTTTCAGCAGTTACTAAAATAGCAACCTCAAACACGTAAGTACTTATCATTTCAATAGGTTGTCAACTGCCACCTTTCTCTCAAACCAAGCCTTCGTCTAATCTTTATATTCCCCTCAAATTCTCTGTCCTAATAATCTTGGTCCAACTCTGTCCCAGTTCATCCTAATCATCCATTTATATAGGACTCATATAAATGAATGATTAGGTTAGACTAAGACATAGTTGAGCTAGGATTACTGGGACAAAGGATCAAGTCCCCTTTATGTTTGGTGTTTTTCTTTCGACTAATCGATCTAGTTTCCAATTGACATTGTGATTTGGATGTTGATGGAGATGTACACGTCTGTGTTGTTTTTTTGGAACTTCTTGTTAATGGTACGAGATGACAATAGGAACTGATTAAATGCACCGTTTCTGCCCAAATTTCGCATTAACTTATTATTGTGGGGTATGTAATGCAACTTGTTATTGTTACGTCACAACTCACAAACTGCCATGACAAGAACATCTATAACAGAACTGAACTGAAGTGAACTCTTCTGTCATAAAGTGCCCTCTCCATGCCTCCGAACCTACTTATTAAGCATCAACTACTTTTCCCAAAAACCACATTTTTAATGTTTTCCCCTTCCACTCTTGGGAATGCAAACGAATTAGTTAATAGATCGTACTGTTCTAACATCAGTCACAGTAAAGTACTTAAATTGTTGATTTTAAAGATTTTACCTTAACGTTAATTCCGATTCTTGTTTAGAAATAATTTACATTTATTCAGATATATTTATGTTAGTTTATGCTTAATCAATAGGATGCAATTTGATGTATGACATTATTGTTTAATTAATAAAACGGCTTTTTTTTATCTTTTTATATTAATTTAATTACATTTAATATTTTAATACTAAAGGTTAAATCTTTGAAATAATTACTGTGTAACTGAAATTATGATGAGATTATAATTGTAAGATTCAATTTACATTTATGTATTATTTATAAATATTCCCAGTTATAGTTTCATCAAGACAGGATATTGTTGAAATGGTAAAACTAGCACACATCATGTTTCTTTCTTATTAAGAATGTAATTGATCTTATAAATTAAAGTGTGGAAATACTTAAACTAATGTATCAATGAATATTAGAAAATAAGTCACTCTACTGACTCAACTATGACTATGAGAATACCGAATGAAATATTACTTATGTGTCTATAGATTTCCTCATGATGATGGTTGTATAATTAATCTTTAGACTTGAGATTACCAAGGTATCTCATGAGGGAATTACTGTGTTTTGATGTTACTTATGAATCGTCCTAGAATAATACATTCGGTAGTACTTCGATACAATATGAATCATACGAAGATAGTTGAGTAAGTCAATAAAAGATTCATCACTTTAAAGTAATTACAGATAATATTATAATATTCTTGATTAGTAGTGATTTATGAAATTCTATAACGAGAGTAAATTGACATTTGAAAAGGAATTTTCAAATTGATTCCTTTTCAAATTTCAATTATAAATCAATTATTAATTAGCAAAAACAAACATTATTGGATAAAAATAGTATACATTATATTCATACTCTGTCCAATTTGAATATTGGATCATGAAAGGATCAAATTATACATTATAACTATGCATAGACAAGTTAAGTCAGCCACTTTGACATTCCTAATATTTGACTGTTCATGACATATCGTCAATCTTGATCTATGATTATAAATTGCTTAATTGGAGAATTAAAGACAAATTAAAAGGATTTTTAATTTATTTGATTCTAATTGTGAATAGAATTGTAATTTATAATCATTACCAATATATTAGGACCTAATGGGTCACACATCAAAGAACAATTTGTGAAAGAAAAATCAATTTAATTAAGTTGAACTTAATTATAAAGTTTGAGAAACTTTTAGGATCAAATATGGGATATTTGATTTTATTAAAATTAAATTAATTAGAATTATAATTTGATTTTAATTATAATTAAAGAATTTAATTTTAATAAAAATTAAAAATCGTAATGATTTTTCTATTAATAGGAAGAATATTTAGAAGCTAGCACTTCTATTCTTCCTCTCAGAAGAATCTTGAGAAATTGCTTTGTGGATACTATCAAAGGCTGAATGTTTGAACAACTCGTGATTGACAAATCGAGAAAAGTTTTAAAGTATTTTCAACAGGAACATGAACAAGGTATGATTTTTTTAATGATTTGTAATTTGTTTTATTCAAGTTAATTCATTATTTTTGAAAAGTTAAAAGAATATATTAATAAATAAGAAGGTAATGTCCCACGTTGTACATGCTAAGAGAGAAAATTGTCTCTATAACTAGGAACAAAACGACAACGAAATGGAAACGCCATATATTGCAAGACGGTGTCGTCTTGTAACTAGCTGTAAAAGCCATCAGCTATTTAGGGATAAGTCGTTAGCACATTTCCAACATTTCAAGGGGAGACTGCTGAATTAGGGTTGAAACCTCTCGCCATTCTCCTTTGCGGTAGCTTACTGTCCCTCAGGTGCTCACTTGATAATCGTCAACTTGTTAAATTGCTTCGATAAATTCCTAAATGTTTGCTTCCATGGGTAGGGTTCCTTGATGGAGTGTCTCCCCAAATGCGCAGATTTGAAACTTTCCCACACTTCCAGCTTTTCAAGTAGCAAAGTTGCGAAATCCTAGTCCTGAAGGTAAGATCTGACCTGATTCTCTGTTCCTCATTTGCGAACTTGCGTTGTGCGACTCACTCTCTCATACACGTTTCTTTATTCCAATGAGGTGGTGATCTAAGTCTTCGTGGAGGCAGAGGAGCTCAGCTCTTCCTCAGTCGCCATTGTCAGAGAGAGTCATGAATCCTCCAGAGGTGTTGGTTTTCAGGTACTATTTCCCGTCTCTCCACTTTACATGTACCTGTTAGGTTAGGGATTGAGCTGCCATGGTTGAACTAGATTAGGATTGGGCCCTGTTGTAGTTGAAAAACTTAGCAGTTGTTCTCTAATTCCTAAAATTAGAGAGGTGATATTGATGCTCTCCTTGGTGCGTGATTTATTTTGGAAATGCCTAGAGTTCCTCTCTTGCCAAATCTCCCTGATGGAGGTGGAGAAGGAGATGATAAAAATATGCTCCGTAGTAGTAGGCATGTGGGAGTTTCTCTTGAGCCAGTCTATAGTTTCTATGAAGGAATTGCCTACAGTATGCATATAGTGTAGGTCCTTAACCTTCCCCCAAATAGATTGTGAAAAGGGACATTCAAAGAAGAGATGGTCTCGTGTTTCAGTTCCTAATTCACATAACATGCATTCAGGACTGAAGGCCATGAAGTGCAATCTATCCATTGTACTTAGTCTATTCAATACGGCTAACCACAGTAGAATAGTAGAACTAGGCATGAGACATCTGTGCCAAACTATTGGGAACTAGTCTGGTCTAAGATTATTTTGATCTTGCCACTTCCTGAACTTGGAAATACTGAAGGTGTTGGGGGACTGATTGAGGCAGTAGAAAGCATCCACATCTTGTTCACTAGGTTGGTAGCTAGGAATTAGAGAGTGGAGAGCAGCTGGGATGTTCCAATTTCCTCCTTGTATGATTTCTTTGACTTTAGCCCTGTATGGAACCCCATTCTAGATCTGTAATGCTTGTGGATACCTAATCAGAGCTCCTTTCCCTGACCAATTATCATACCATAGAAATGCCTACCTTCCATTTCCTACTTTACAAGACACCAGAGGTTCTAGAAGAGGTCTAAGTTTCAGCACTTGAGTCATAGGCCAGGAGAAAGAGGGCTTTATAGGTATAGCCCAGAGGCTGTTACCTTTAAGTATGTAGGAGTGGACCCATCGAATCTAGAGGGGCTTCTTGTTTGTGAGGATATTCCATAGGTTATTAATTAAGGCTGCCTTATTAAACGAAGCAATTGAGATAACACCAAGACCTCCTTCCTCCTTCTTACATATCTCCGTCCATTTCACCTTAGCAAAATGACTGGTTGAGTTTGTGTTTCCCCATAAGAAATTTCTGAATAGTTTCTCGATGGCCTTTACAAACCCTTTAGCTAAAGAGATGTTGGATGACCAGTAAATGTGAAGGGAGTTCAAAACTGAGTTAATGAGCTGTAGCCTCCCACCAATAGATAGCACCCTATTTGCCCACAGTCCCAGTCTTCACTGTATTTTATCAAGGAGAGGTTGACATTCCGCAAATTGGATCCTCTTAGCAGTAATGGGGAGCCCTAGATAGGATAGAGGGGTTAGTGTACTCTTCATACTGGTGAGCTGTGATATTCTGTCCTCTAGGAAACTAGCCCCCATTGCTAACACAAAGTGAAGTTAATTCATTATTGGGATCTTCTCAGAATATGTAAAAAAAAATTGTTTTCCGTTGTGGCCGTGAGTCGATCACTGTTGGATTCCAACAGTGATATCAAAATTTCCTTTAATTGTTTAACTTGTAATTGCTTGATTCTTGTTAATGTTGATAAAAATTAATGTTTTTATGTTACTATTTTGTCTTTCTTCGAAACTATTCTTTTATCTATTTCTGAATTGGGTGTACACAAGTTCTATAATGTTTCTGATAACTTAATTCATATGCATATATTTTTAAATTATTTCCCTACTCTTGCGATTTGAGTTTTGAAAAATCTAACAACCTTAGAGAGCATATATGATGCCAACCGATGCTTCTGAAAATTGTTTTTGTATGCCTTGTGTTTTGAATTTTGGAAGGTTTATTATGAACATTGTTTTGGATCTTCTTCTTGCGTTTATTGTGCCTTGTTTCGTTTTTGTCTACACGTGTTCCCTGTTTCTGCTACTGTGTTTGCTTGCTGTTTATGATTTATTACCTGCGTTTGTGTGTATACTAGTTGAGATGGGCAATTATCACCCGAATATATTTTATCTTAAATTAATGGGTCATAATTAACTAAATTTGTATGATTTAGATGAGTGAACTGATGATCATATAGATTTAAAGACAAGATTATGAATAATATATATGATATATTTTGGCAAAACCTAATGGTTCTAGGAGTCATATGAGATTGAAGTGTAGTTTTCTATGTACTTTAAATTTAGTTGGTTTGTTGAGCAAACTCAAGATCAATTAATTTTAAATAGGATCCTAGCCTACTAGGAAATTATTTGACAATTTCTTGACTTAATAGTGAAGGTTATTAATTTGATTAAAATAGTGGAATTAATCAAATAATTTTAAAGTCCTTGTTTTATTTGATTTTGGATATAAACTAATATTTGCTCATTTTTTGTTTTTTTGATTATCGAATCTGAATATGAGTACCAACTTGACGTTAAGGAGTATCATGGATGCTAACAAGTTAACTGGACTTAACTTTTCGGATTGGTTTTGAAACTTAAGAATGGTTCTTAAGCAAGAAAAGAAGTTATACATTCTTGACACTCATACTCTACCAAAACCTAGTTCAGATGTAGCTGATGAAGTTTAGGAGAGGTATCAATGTTATATTGATAACGTTACGTAGGCTACATGTTTGATGTTGGCTAGCATGTCTCATGAGCTTCAAAAGCAGCATGAGAACATGGATGCACTTATTATGATTCTGCATCTCAAGAAGTTGTTTGGCACACAAAGTAGGGTGGAGAGAAATCAAATCTCCAAGGCACTGTTTTAATGCAAGATAACAGAAGGATCTTCAATCAACCTACAAGGGCTGAAGATGATTGGGTATATTGAAAAATAGGCCTAATCAAGTTTTGTCATGGATTATAAGTTAAGTGTTGATTTGATGCTGTAGTCTCCAAGTTCGAGATTTTCACAGTTTGTCATGAATTTTTATATTAACCAAAAGGATATGACATTGCCCGAACTGTTAAACATACTCAAGACTGTGGAAAGGTGTCTTAAAAAGGAACCCAGTTCTATAGTTGTTGTGGGTTCTTCTAAGAGCAATAAAAATGACTATAAGAAAAATAAGAACAAGAAACAGAAGGCTTTTACTAATGTAGTAAAGGCCCAAGCAGGTGTCAAGAAGAAGAGCAATAACAAGGGCACATATTTTTACTGCAGAGTCAACAAACACTGGAAGAAAAATTGCCCATCATATCTTACTAGCCTAAAAGATAAAAAGCCTAAGGAAGCTGTCTCTTCAAGTACATTTATGATTGATATTAATCTTTGTACTTATGTTCCACATTTTTGGGTATTAGATATTGGTTATGGTTCTCACATATGTAATAACATGCAGATGTTAAAAAGAGTAGATTGTTGAGTAAAGACGAAGTGGACTTGTGAGTTGGCAATGCAGCAAGAGTTATTGCATTAGCTGTAGGAACTTGTAGTTTAGCTTTGCCTTCTAGCCTTGTATTAGAACTTGATAACTATTATTACGTTCCCATTATTAGAAGAAACACCATTTCTAGTTCTTACTTGGATTTGAATGGATTTGTCTTTATTATTAAGAATAAAATCTGTTCTTTTTATAAAGATGATGTTTATTATGAATCTAGATTGCTTACAAATAATTTGTATGAGTTAGATCTTGAAAGGCCAATTCTTAATATAAATAGCAAGAAAAGAAAGATAAGTAATCAAAATTCATCTTATTTATGACATTGTAGGTTAGGCCATATGAATGAAACTAGAATCACACAATTACATGAAGAAGGATATTTGGATCTTTTGATTATGAATCATATAAAACTTGTGAATCTTGTTTATTGGAAAAGATGAACAAACTATCTTTTGGTGGAAGGGACAACGTGCTATTGAGTTATTAGACTTAATACATTCAGATGTATGTAGGCCTATGTCCACTAGTGCTAATGGTGGATACTCGTATTTCATTACGTTCACATATGATCATTTTAGATATGGTTATATAAACTTAATGAAACAAAACCCTGAATCTTTTGAAAAGTTCAAGGAATTTAAACTTAAGGTTGAGTAACAAATTGGTAAAAGTGTTAAAACACTTAGATCATATCGGGGTGTTAAATACTTGGACCATGAGTTTCTTGGTTACTTAAAAAAAGAGAATGAGATTTTCTCACAATGGAGTCCTCCTACAACTCCACAATATAATAGAGTTTCTGAGAGGAGAAATTGTTCTCTATTAGATATGGTATGTTTCACAATGAGACATACAATCCTTCCTATCTCTTTTTAGGGATATGCCATTAAAACTATTACATACCTTCTAAACAAAGTTCTATCCAAATCGGTTGACATGACACCCTATGAGATATGGACTGGTAGGAGACCTGGATTGTCATACTTAAAGATTTGGAGATGTGATGCTTATGCGAAGCGTGTTATATTTGACAAGTTTCAAGCTACAGTAGATAAATGCAAATTTGTAGGTTAACAGAAAGAGAGTTTTAGATACCAATTACCATCCTGTTGAGCAAAAAGTGTTTGTCTCAAGAACTGCTACATTATTATAAAGAAAATTTATTCTCAAATAAAGTAGTGAGAGTAAGGTAAAACTTAGTGAAGTTTAAGAGCCACAAATTCATATTTAAATGCAAAAAAAAACCTCAAATTGATATATATGATATACAACGCAGAGTTCAAGAGACACATAGTCTGTGACCCACTGATATGATACATCGTTCCCACACTAGTTTAGATCTATTTGTTGAGCAAGGAAAGGATAAGGTATCCCTCATATATAATGAGCCTACTAATTTTAAAGAAGCAAATCTGACATTAATTCTTTAAAATAGCAAGAAGTCATGAGATTTGAAATGGAATCCATGTACACTAACCAAGTATAGACTTTGGTAGATGTTTCTAATGGTATTGTACCTATTGAATGCAAATGGGTTTTTAAGAGAAAAACCGACATGGATGGTAACGTATATACGTACAAAGCTAGGTTAGTAACTAAAGGTTACAAACAAAAATAAGAGTTAATTTTGATGAAACCTGTTCGTCAGTAGCTATGCTAAAATCCATCAGGATCTTGCTAGCTATAATAGCATATCATGATTATGAAATATAGCAGATGGATATCAAAACTTCATTTCAACGAAAATTTGCAGTAGGATGTGTATACGACACAACTTGAAGGTTTTGAATCCAAGAGATTTCCTAATCAAGTATTCAAGTTACAAAGGTCCATTTATGGACTTAAGCAAGTGTCACAAAGTTGGAACATCTGTTTTAATGAGACAATAAAAGAGTTTGATTTTATAAAAAATATGGATGAACCATATATCTATAAGAAGGATAGTAGAAGTGCAGTTATTTTCTTAGTGTTATATGTGGATGACATATTGCTAATTGGAAACGACCTACCTATGATTCAGTCCATAAAGATTTAATTATCCAAGAACTTCTTTATGAAGGATATGGGAGAAGCAGCCTATATTTTTTGAATAAAGATCTATAAAGATGGATCAAAGAGGATGCTTGGATTGTCCTAATCTACATATATAGATAAAGTGTTAAAGAGGTTTAGCATAGAGAATTTCAAGAGGGGATTCTTACCTATGTCACATGAGATTTCTCTCATATAGAGTATGTGTCTAAAGACATAAGAGGAGAGAGATAAAATGGATTGTATTCCATATGTTTCGACAATTGGGCCAATCATATATGTGATACTATGTATTAAACCAAATATCTTTTATGCTTTGACCATAACGAGCAAGTTTCAAGCCAATCCAAGTGAGGGTCACTGGACAGCTATGAAAAACATCTTAAAGTATTTGAGAAGAACTAAAGATGTTTTCTTGGTCTATAGAGGAGCTGAACTAAGAGTTTGAGGATATGCAGATGCAATTTTCCAATTAGATCCTGTTGATAGTAGATCACAGTCAGGGTATATCTTCATTATAAATGGTGGTGCAACAAGTTGGAAAAGTTCCAAACAAACAAACATTGTACATTCAATGACCGAGGCAAAGTACATTTTAGTGTTAGAGGCGACAAAGAAAACGATTTGGATCAAGAAGTTTATCACTGAACTTGGAGCGGTTTTTAGCATTATTGAGCTTATAGTATTGTATTGTGATAACAAAACTGCTATTGCACATGCAAAGGAACCAATGTCTCATTAACGATCCAAACATTTATTCAGAAAGTTTCACTTGATAAGGGAGATAGTAGAGCAGAAAGACATAGTATTGGAGCGAGTTCTCACTGAAGAGAATCATGCAGATCCTCTTACTAAGTCATTGTCTCAAAAGAGACTTGATCAACAAATGGATGGATATGATATTAGATACATAGGCAATTGACTTTAGTGCAAGTGAGAGATTGTTAGTTTATGTCTTTACGTCCAAGCAATTGGATGTATGACATTATTATTTAATTAATGAAAAAGGCTTTCTTTATCTTTTTGTACTAATTTAATTACACTTGATGTTTTAATACTAGAAGTAAAATCCCTAGACTAATTATTATGTAATTGAAATTATAATGAGATCACAATCGTGAGATTTAATTTACATTCATATATTGCTCATAAATATTGCTAGTTGTTGTTTCATCAAGACGAGATATTGTTGAAATGGTAAAATTAGCACATATTATGTTTATTTCTTATTAAGAAAGCAATTGATCTCATAAATTAAAGTATGGAGATACTTAAATTAATGTGTGGGTGATTATTAGAGAATAAGTCAGTAAACTGACCCTAATATGAGAATCTCGAATAGAATATTACTTATGTGTCTATGGATTTCTTGATAATGATTGTTGTATAATTGATCCTTAAACTTGAGATTACTAAGGTATCTCGTGTGATAAATACTATGTTTTGAGGCCACTTATGAATCGTCCTAGGATAATTCAGTCAGTAGTACTTGGATGAAATATGAAAGATACAGAGATAGTTGAGTAAGTCAATAAAGGATTTGTCATTCTAAAGTAATTAGAGATAATGCTCTACTGTTCTTAATTAGTCATGACTTATGGAATTTTCTGACCAGAGTGAATTGAAATTTGAAAAGACGTTTTATAATTTCAATTATAAATCAATTACTAATTAACAAGAACGAACATGATTAAATGAAAAAAGTAGACACTATATCCATATTCTGTCTAATTGGAACATTGAATAAAAAATGATTAAATTATACATCATAGCCATGCATAGACAAGTTAAGTCAATTACTTTGACATTCCTAATATTTAACTGGTCATAACATGTTGCTAGATGTCAATCTTGATTTATGATTATAAATTATTTAATTATAAAGTTTGAGAAATTTTAATGATCAAATATGAGATTTTTTATTTTATTAAAATTAAATTAATTATAATTAGAATATTTTTTACTTTCTTAAAAATTTGTTTTAAAGTGGTCCAAACGAGTTCGAATTTAATCAAAATTTGGAAGAGTTTCAAACTAAACTCTAGCCGTCTAACACACCGATCACTCGTCCTAAAGAAGATGAAGCTGTGTTAGTATGTAATTGGGTGCAACCTTTATGATTTTTATTAATTATTACGATTAAAAGACAACCTGCATCAAGACACATTTGGGTTTGTTCCAAAAAACGACAATCTTAAACTTCGACCTCAATGTAACTGTATCAAGCGTCTGATAATTTGTGATGTTATACCTACCTCTCAACTATTTCTAAATTAAGGAAATTACCAGATGGGTGCCTTGCATACCTGACAAGTCAAAACAAACGTAACATTTAAAATACTATTTACTTTCTTAAAAAAATCGTGAAATGTCATAATCTGTTGACCCCAACTAAATAATAACAATGACTCATATCTAAAAATGCTAGGCTCGTACTTGGAATTTTTATTCCAGAAGATAATGTTAAATAAATTAAGAAAGTATGTTAAAATCTACCCAAAAAAAATGAATTTACGTTCAATTAATTAAATATAAAAATTTTATTTCATTTAATATGTTTTATAAATTAATAAACTATCAATTTATGAGTTAGTAATATTAATAACATTTTCAATAGTTGCAGTTTGAACAGATGTCCATACACATGATGTCATGACGTGACTAATGAGTATGAAATAAAGTCGATCTTAAAATGGAGACTTGGTGATTTATAGCTAATGAAGATAACGTAGTACCTAAGAGTCTTTATGACACATCTAGTCCTATTGACTGTTGAAAGCAATTTCTGCCTTAAAAAGTTAATAATATGAAGTTTCAATCCGATGCCTACATCATGTTAATATTAGATATGGATATTAATGGAAGGAACTAGACTGTTTAACGAGTAGAAGACCAACCACTACTCTCCTCAATCAAGTCATTG
>JAOSBN010000001.1:25064007-25077764 GCA_027563595.1 Erythroxylum suave | reverse complement strand
ATATGGATATTAATGGAAGGAACTAGACTGTTTAACGAGTAGAAGACCAACCACTACTCTCCTCAATCAAGTCATTGTCGGCATGACGTGAAATATTTTCTTTTTATCTAGTGAAGATTACTTACTATCCTTATTTAGAAAGTTAACTACAATAATTTGTTCGATGCTCTTGAAATTAAAAATTATAAAATTTCGATAAGATTCTAACTTTTAGAGTAGATTAAGAATTTTTTAATTTTTGGAAAATTATAATAAATTTAAATCTTGCGATTCTAATCTTTTGAGAGGATAACAATACACAAGGTTACCCACTTTGCGAGAGTTGAAAGAGAGTCATCAATTGTACATATTTTTTTTTAAATTTTACTAAGAAATTATTTTTGTGACTCAAATCTGTAACCTTTTAATCACAAAAGAGTAATTTTATCTGTTAGAATATTTCATATTTACTAAACATGAAAATGTTAAAAGCTGTATAAGTGGTAAGGGTCAACTATTTAAATGACTAACTCTAGTCATTTTGACAATAACTGAACCAAATCCAATTCTTGTTAGTAGACTCTATACTCTGCTTTATTAAAAATTCTAATATGATATCAGAGCAGGTTTGGTTCGGATTATTAATTTCACAATTGTCCGTCTGGATGTCTAGTCCTAGCGGCCCAGTCCGGTTACCACTACATTTATTTTAAGTGATAACTGGATGTTCAGTTCCAGTTGTACTTGAGGAGGAGTGTTAGAGTATTTTATATTGACTAAACATGAAAATGTTAAAGGGTTTACAAGTGATAAGAGTCAACTATTCAAATGACTAGTTTTAATTATTTTGACAATAATTAACCTAAGCTCAATTCTTATTAGTGAACTCTACATTATGTCATATTAAAAATTATAATATTATCGGTTCTTTCAATGCTCGTCCTCGATTCCGATCTTGAATTGAGCATAAACTACACTTTTCCTCGTAATTTTAATTCCAGAAATTATAAATTCTTTAAGTATCTGTTTCATTTATTTGGAACAAAGTTTTGGTATAAACTCGTTTCTGCTTTTCGAACTCTGCAACTTCTAGTAGATGAACAGACTTGGCATTTTATTCCAAATGTCATTTTTATATGATAGACATAGTTCATGCCCATGCACGTAATTTGTATAATATGCACACGTATTATGCAGTGTAAATAAATTAATTTCACCGTCCGTCCAATGATTTATGAGCTGTCCCATAAAAAATGATCATGATTATTTACCTAATCAGTTGTTTACTGCCGATTAGACTTTTAACAATTTTTTATAATATCCCATTCGCTTTCTTTGACTACGTATTGATTAAACCGATCAAGACATATACAACAGTTTATAAATTACATATTATCAAAAGTAATTAGAACAATCCAAATAAAGCTTGCATGATTCAGCAGAAGTCAACGTGTAATTCAAACCTTAAACGTATAAGAGTTGCAAAACTCCTAAAATCTAACATCTCTTGATTTGTCGATATAGTAGCATTCTGGTATGGTGGGCAAACCTGATTGATTTTTTCTTACTTTTTTTTTGGATTTTAGGATAGGATTTGTCATATGATAAGAGAAACAGCTCTTTGTGTTGATTGAATTCTGGAAATGTTCCTACAGTTTTAAGCTTTCCAATTGGTTTTTGCTTTCTCTATGTGGCTGTAGTTGCTAGGAAGTAATGGCTACAAGCATCACTTGATTTGTAGGGACTACATAGGACTCATAGGGTTGTTAACCTGAAAATGACATCCTGATTTTGATGGAAAATTGATTTGGTTTCTTCTGAATTTTGTGGCATATCAGAAAATTAAGGCGTGGCAAGGAGCCCATTCAGTTTCTGTCCTTTCTCTCATCCTAACAGGAATCCTCTTTGTGTTGGCATCTAAAAGCAAGAATCTTAAGACCTTGGTGCTTTAACATGTACCCTTAGGATCTTCTTAAAGTATTAGTCTGCTGTCTAAGCGTCTGATTGCCTTCAATCTAAGAACTCTAATCCTGAGAGACAATGGGGGCCAGAAGAGGAAGACGTTCCGAGGTATGCTTTGAAGTTCTTGAAGCTGTCAGATGGTAAGTGAGTGTTTGCTTATGTTGGGAAATTACATGTTATTGCAGGCCTTTTGGCCTTCCCTTGTCATGAAGAAATGGTTGAACATAAAGCCTAAGGCTTATGATTTCAGTGAAGATGAATACACAGAAACAGAAAGTGAAGATGATGGTACATACCCGTTAGCTTGTTTTGTCAGAAACATTTGGTTCTTGGTCCTTAATTTCATGTGTTTGATCATGTTTTCTGCTACTTCCTCACAGCTTTCTCTCTGAAAGATGAAAGAGTTGAGGAGGATGAGAGTCCTGCTCATAGGACACCTGGAAGCCAGTCTGATTTGCTTAATAAAATTTCAGGTAACTTTGTTATTGACTGTTCTATTTCTTTGTTCCCGGAAGGAGCCTATTTTGTCCTGAATCTACTAAATCTTGCCAGTAATGTTGATCTTATGTCCTTTTTTGACAATTTTTGTAAACAGATGCACCTTCTGTGGGTTACTGGGCACGACATAGGAGAGTGAAATCCGAAACTTTGCGTGTTCAATACATAAACACAAAGGAATTGAGGTTTGGATGCAGTTTCCTTTTCCTGAACATTAACCTGAAGATACATAACATCTGCCTGGATTCTTAAGAGAGAATCCTGGATATTGGATACGTGCAGGGTTAGAATATGCACTTGGAATGTTGCTGGACGACTTCCCAGAGAGGATCTTGAGATCGATGACTGGCTTTGCAGTGAAGAACCAGCAGACATGTACATCATTGGGTTAGTACTCCTTTCTTTCTTGCCCAAGATTTGGCAATAACCTGACGTAAACTGTAGAACTTTATATGTAAAATATATCAATAACAGTACTGAAATAATTTGAAGGAAGTTTGGTTTATAGTTTCTTTTTTCCTTTTTCAGATTCCAAGAGGTAGTCCCTTTGAATGCTGGGAATGTGCTGGGTGCAGAGAGCAGCAGACCAATTCCAAAATGGGAGGAACTCATTAGAAGAACCTTGAACAAGTCCTTACAGCTTGAGACCAAACATAAATGCTATAGTGCCCCTCCCTCTCCAGTGTTAAGGACTTCTTCTGTAGCCGATGAACTTGCAGATGAGGGTGATGCTCTGCAATTGGAGACTTTGACTGAGGAGTATTTGGCAACAACTGATGGTTGCGACTTCGAAAGGCATAACTTCAGTCAAATAGAGGACATCAGGAAGAACTTACACCTAAAAATAATATACGGTATTGACTGCGACAGTAGATTAGACTGGCCTGAACATTCCTTAGATGCAAATCCGCAAGTTGTCAATTGCAGTAACAAGCTGAGGAGAGTGTTGAGCGGCTCTGGAAGAATGGGTTTTGGTCGGACAAATAATCCTTCACTTCTCAGTCCTAAAAATATATCACTGGAAGACAGTAGACTAAAGAGATTTCAACACAGCTCTGGAAACCTGAGCAGAACGTGGGTGGAGCAGCAAAAAGGACTTGAGATTCCTGATGCTCTTGATACTCTAGCTGACGTTAATGATGGATTATCTGATGAAGAAGATGATACTTTGTTAGAATTACCAATTGAACAGAACAGCAATGGGTGCCTCCAAGATAATTGGAAGTCACGTCCTAAGTATGTACGTATTGTGGGCAAGCAAATGGTGGGTATATATGTATCAGTTTGGGTTCGTAAGAGGTTGAGAAGGCATATAAACCATTTGGAGGTCTACCCTGTTGGAGTTGGTCTTATGGGCTACATGGGAAACAAGGTAATGTCTGTGCTCATTCTTCGTTAGTCTACTGTGTATAAATTGCGTTAATATATTGGCAAGAAGTATCAAGTTCACAATCATGCTTAGTGTGAGCCCAAGTTTGAAAAATTTTGAAGCCTACGTTCGACTCTATATAAATTTAAATATGATCGGACTCAAAAAGTTCGTTAAACTCAAACCGAAGTCGGACCTGATGAAACCGTGTTTGCTAGTTTCAATTGATTGCATTTAGATAAGATGAAAGTGGCGTAATTTGTATCTGCCCGTGCTTGACTTTTTCACTTCTGGATGTCTTATTAGCTAGCTGTGGCTGACTGATGCAGGGATCAGTTTCTGTCAGCATGTCTCTCTTTCAATCAAGGTTGTGCTTTGTTTGTTCTCATCTGACCTCAGGTCAAAAGGATGGGGCTGAGCAACGCCGTAACGCTGATGTATACGAAATCATACGCCGAACCCGTTTCTCTTCTGTCCTTGACACCGATCAACCTCAGACCATCCCTTCTCATGAGTAAGCATAATTTTTTTTAAAAATAAACTTCAATGAGGATCAACATTGAGATGGAACCTTAATAATTACAGTTTTAGCATAATCAGAGGAAGTCTTTGAGCTAACCTGGTTTATGAATTTGTGATGGGATGTTTCCTCGAACAGTCAGATATTCTGGTTTGGTGATCTGAATTACCGTCTCAACATGTTGGACGAAGAGATTAGAGAACTTATTGCACTGAAGCATTGGGATGAACTCATCAACAGTGATCAGGTGAGATCTATGACCCTTTCTGCTCTAAGCTGAATGAGCCACCCTGATTTTAACTATAACTAAAAAGCAATCACATTAGCCAATTGGTACAGACCATAGTGTTAGGTCGACTCCTTTGAAGTTTTCGATAGAGATCTTTTGTTGGGCTTCCAGCAAAATTTCACCTCAATCAAGAGTTGCACTTCTTGTCACAGATTCTACTGTTTGTCATTGCATTGCAAATGATGCTGCATAAGCATGGCAATTTACTGATCTGGATTTGGTCCCCTTTTTTTAGTACTTGAGCATGACTCATAATTCAATTAAATAAGCATTGTTCGTCAATTTTGATCAGTTAAACCAGACCAGGCTGTCACTTTTGCTACCCCTAGTGTTGCACTCTTTAAACATCAAGCTTATTCATCTTGATTTGGTAAAAAATATTGATACGGCAGCTAAACAACGAGCTTCGTAATGGGCATGTGTTCGAGGGATGGAAAGAGGGAGTAATAAAGTTTCCTCCCACGTACAAGTACGAAATAAATTCTGATAGATATGATGGCGAGAATCCTAAAGAAGGCGAGAAGAGGAGGTCTCCAGCATGGTATGTACCAGCAGAATTATTTCTATCGATAAGAGAATAGTTTTCAATAATAGTCAGGATCCCTTTTGAACTAGGTATAAAATGTTAAGATTTAGATTAATATTTGATGTAAACGTTAGAATTGAAACCCTTTCTCCAAGTATTGGCATACATTTCTAAACGCTACGACAGAGTTCACGACATTCTTTACAGTCCCAGTTATACAGGAAGTAGTTGTTTACTTGGAAATGGTATTTTATCAAATGCAGGTGTGATAGAATACTATGGTCAGGAAAAGGAATAAAGCAACTATTTTACGAGCGAGCAGAGATAAGACTCTCAGACCATCGACCGGTTAGCTCCATGTTCTTGGTTGAAGTGGAAGTCTTGGATCATCGAAAACTGACGAATGCACTCAATGCCAGCAGTTCAGCTGTGAATCCTACGATTTTTCCTGATGATGGGAATTAAACCCTCGTTAGCTGCAAGTTAAGCATATCATTTGAGCTACGGAGTAGGATGTTACCAAGAGTATAATTAGATACAAGATGAATCTTTTAGTCCTTTCTCAGGCTTGATATTGCATACATCTAACATTTCTACTTTCTAAACAGGGAATGGCGGATCAGTTCAACATGATTGGAACTTTTATTGAGAAATAAGTCACTGTTCTTAGACACCAGTAAATTGTCCTGAGTCTGCTTGCAAAAGAGTTTGTAACGTACTAATTTTAGGGTTAAATCTGTTGGAACTTTTTTAATCTTTTCTTATTTTATACTCCTCATATTTTAAGAATTATTACTTAAACTCTTTATGATATGATTTAGCTATCACAAGTTTTTCTTTTACGTTTTGTTAGTTTTTCATATATTTTAATACAAAAGACATAATATAAAAAATTTTAAATTCCAAGTTGACATCGTAACTAAAAAATATGAATGAAAACTTATATAATAACCGAACTCTATTATAAAGAGGTAAATGATAATTTCAAAAATATAAGAACTAAAAAAAAAGATAAATCAATAGATTTATAATAATTAACTCCCAACCTTAATTCTTAGAAGTTGTAGTAGAGAAATTATAACAAAGACTTTCGTTCTTTTAATAAACTAATAGTCAAATTAGGGATTTTGTGTGTTTAAAGTGTAATTATACAATTCTTATGCCCTGGTGGGTTAATTGGTAATATTTATGACACAAAATCAAAATTAATATTCATACTTATTGTGAAGTTGTTATTATTGTATAGAGATCAAGAAATTCTACAATTTTCTTAGTTAAAAATTGGTTTTTTAATTCTCTTGCAGATACAAAAGTTTGATAGAAAAACTTTTGTAACCGTAATTAGTACGGAGATGACTAATTTATATATCTATAACTTTTAATATGGTACGTCTATTAAGTGATCAAAATAGACGGTTGAGATTTATTTCATTATTAGATAGGAAATATAGACCAAATATATCAACAACAATAACAACAACAACAATATAATTTAGGAGTCCTATTTGGTCTATATTTCCTATTTAATAATAGAATAAATCTCAACCGTCTATTTTGATCACTTAATAGACGTACCATATTAAAAGTTATAGATATATAAATTGGTCATCTCTTATATATATATATATATATGGCTACAAATAGGGTCACATTCTAACATTCTCTCACTTAGCCCAATATTTCAAACTTTATTTTAATAGTGTAAATATTAATCGCTTGCATACAAATCTCTTAATATCTTCATAATTTACATAAACATAATAAACTACATAATGCAGGTTATGAATGTCATACACTTCAACATCGCATACTTCCTTCTATATATTGCAACACTAGTAATTTATCAAGATAAGTAATATAAGTGATATATAAATATCATTAAGGTATATATTAATGTCTCATAAGCAATTGTATTCTTATTTAATAACAATAACATGTATAGAATCATAGTAAATACAAAAATTGCTAATTAGAAACTTTTATTAACCTTAAGACTGTTAAAAACGTCACTAAAAATAATCACCAATGTAACCAAGATCCTTTCTATAACCAAGCTCTTTAAATATCTTTGGTGGTAGGCCTTTAGTTAAGGGATCTCTCTATCATAGGATACATCTTAGTATGTTCAATACACGCTTTGTTTTTGAATTTTCTCCTTTACAAAAAATATTTCAATTCCATATATTTAGCACCTCTAAAGTAGTTATCATTCGTAGAGGAAAAATTATCAAAATAAATTTTCAACGGCTTGGTAATAATGTCGACAACCTGAAACTCTGAAATAAAGTTCTATAGCCATAAGGCATGAATTATAGCCTTAAAAATAAGCTACAAATTTCTCTTTTGTAGTGGATGAAGAAATGATAGATTGCTTGGTTCATTTTATATTGTCAATGCATCTAACAAAATCTTAATTTGAATATCCAATCACTCTTAATAGATTAGTTCTTCTATCTATAAGCATATAGTCCTTTGTTCCTTGAAGATACCTAAAGACTTTCTTTGCATACAATGATTTATACTAGGATTACTTTGATATATGTCTACCATTCCAACTTCGAAGCTAATATCAAATCTAGTACATGTTTGCAAATAAATCAAATTACCAACAATATAAGCATATAGAATTTATTTTGTTTGTTTACATTCCACATATTCTTTAGATATTGCATGAGACTAAATTTATTCCCCTCTTGTATTGGGACTTCCTTTACTAAACGTTTGTTCTATTAAATCTCTCAAGAAATCTCTTAATATAGTCTTTTCGAGACAGTCTTACTAGTTCTTGTAATCTATTTTAGAATATTGAAATTATTTTCATAGAGGATGCGTTTCCCATATCTTTAATTTCAAAATTTTTTGGAGAAAAAGTCTTTAGTCTTATAAAATATATCCAAATCATTAGCAACAAGAAAAATATCATCAATATGTAGAACTAAAAATATAAACTTACTCTCGCTAATCTTTTAGTAGATACATCGATCAACAATACTTTCTTCAAAACTAAAAGAAGTACAATATCATTAAATTTAATATATCATTGTCGAGAAGCTTATTTAAGTCCTTTTTTTTTCTTAAGTTTACATATCATGTGACCTTTTCCTTTTATGTAAAAACTTTAAGGGACCATATAAACTTCCTCCTTGAGATCGCCATTTGGAAAGAAAGTTTTTACTTCCATTTGATGTAACTATAAATTAAACTGAGCCACTAATGTCATAATTATTCTCAATGAGTCTTTGTTTGAGATAGGTGAAAAAGCTTCTTTATAATCAATGTCATCCTATTGAATATCGGCTTTGACAACACTTTAGCTTTATACTGTTCAATATTGCCATTTGAGTCATGTTTATTCTTAAATACCCATTTGCATCCAACTTCTTTAGATCCTTCTAGAAAATCAACAAGGTCCCGAACATTATTTTATGGCATTGAATTTAACTGATGTTTCTATGGACAAATTAAGAGAGGCAAGACTTAGGTGGTTTGGACATATTAAAAGGAGACATCCAGACGCTCCAGTGAGGAGATGCAGGAAGATTGTACTTAGAGATTGTTAAAGAAAAATAGGGAGGCCTAAGAAGAAATAAGAGAGGTGATAAAAACATATATGACAATGTTGGACCTTATTAAGGACAAGACCCACAATAGAAAACTTTGACGTGCTAGGATTCAGGTAAAGGATCCCTCATAAAGAGATCCTAATATTTCTCGTATATCTTTTAACTTTTGCCTTTTGTAGTTAGCCTTGGTGGTAATTACATATTCTTCTTATTATTGTTGTTGTTATTAGTAATATTATTAATATCTTTATTATTAGCATTAGTATTAGTATTATTATTATGTTTATGATTATTAATGGTAGTATGATTATTATTATTATTGGTATTTCTATTATTATTAGTATAACTTTTATTTTTATTTTTACTGTTATTTATATATATTAGTTATTTATATTTTATTTTATTTTTTCCATATTATTATTAATACTATATTATGTTTATTTATTTTATTTTATTTTATTTGGTTTTTAATTTTAATTTTATTTATTATTCTTTCATCTATTTACTTTCCCTTTACATTTTTCCTTTTCTTTATATTCATTCATGTGAGTCATTTGAAAATAACCTCTCTACTAGTTAGGGATAAAGCTGCATACTACTGAACTTCCTCAAAGCCCGCATCTCAGCGGAATTTCTATTGATTGATTGATTGATTGTTGTTGTTGTTGTTATTGTTGTTTCTTATCATGAATCTATTTATCAACCTTGTCATATGGCTTGTGAAAAATGAAACAAGGTCTTATTAACGTCGTAATCAAATTTTGACTCTTACAAATAAACCACATAGCAATCATGAATAATCGATCTTCTTATTATTACAGGTTTATTTAAAGCTATTTCACACTGTTCATTTATATCAATTAGTTGTAAGTTAGTTTTTTTGTGAGGTGTTCTTTTATCCAAATGTTGTCTAAGATTATTTTGTTCTTCTAATACTGGGATAATATTTGATATAAATGTGGATAATAGGATAGTTATAGGTAATAGAAACATCAACCCTTATTTTGCTAATATCCATAACACTCCTACTAACTTCATCAATTTCAATGAACTTGGCACTAGATGTTTTAACAATTCTTGAACTATTGTTTGGCCAATAAAACGTATACTCTTTAAATTTCTGTGTAACCAATAAATTAACCACTAACTGTTTGAGCATCTAATTTCCTTTCGTGTAGATTGTAAACTTGTACTTCTACTGGATAAACCCAAATATTCAGGTGTCTCATACTAAGTTTCCTTCCAGTCCATAACTCAAAATGAGTTTTAGAAATTGCCTTACTAGGAATCCTATTCAGTAAATACACATAAGTTTTAAGTGCGTATATCTATAAGGTTTTGGGCATTGAGGAATTACTCATCATACTCCTAATCATATCCATTAATGTCCTATTACGCCTGTATGCCACATCATTTTGTTGAGGTGTGTTGCACATATATGTCTTATTTCTAGAGAAACTTTGCAAATGGAACTAAACATTGTCTTGATTCATCATATTTTTCATAATATTCACCTCTGGTATCAAATTTTACCTTTTTATTTAATTGTCTTTTAACTTCTTTTACAAATACCTCAAGGGCGATTATAACTTAAGATTTTTCTTTAAGCAAATAGGCATATTCATAATATCATCAATAAAGCTGATAAAATACTTTTCTTCACCAAAAGGTGGAGTGTCAAAAGGTATACATAGATTAGTGTGTATAACTTCAATTAGTTGAGTACTTCTTAGCTCATTTCTTGTTATGTTTGGTTTGCTTTCCTTTAATGTAAGCCACATATGTACTAAATTCAGTAAAATTTAAATTTGAAATAATTTCATTATTTACCATTCTTTCTAATCATTTTTTAGATATATAACCCAAATATTCATGCCACAAGTTGAATTATCTTTCATTATGTTATGCTTGGTTCCAATGGTGTGATAAACAAAAAAAAAAGAGATTAAGAAAAAGTGACATCAAGTTTCAATTTATATAAACCATTCATAAGAATTTCACAACCAATAGTATAATTATGTTAGAATTAACTAAAGTAACCATCACCAAATTTAAAAGTAAACCCACTTTCATCAAGTTTAGAAAGAAAAATCAAGATTTTAGAAATTAAATGTATATAGAGAGTCTGTATTAGATTCCGGTGCTAACCAATATCTAATATTACACGATAAGTCCTTGTACCTTCAATTGGGAACTTCTTACGGATTCTCAAGAGTAGAAAGTTCTCAGTTGGGTTTATAATTTGGATTATAAGGAACCCTTATATAAAATTAGAAAGATGAGTAGTAGCACCATAATCAAGCTACCAAGTATTAATAGGATGGCAATGGGTCAGGCCGCTTTTTAAAAAAATTGAAAACAACATCATTTTTATCAAAATAACATCATTTTGTCATTGCCTGTCAGGTCTCGAGTATGGTCAGGCCTGGAATGGTCAATTCAGGCCTGGCTAAGTCGAACCTAATTGTAAAGCCTAAGTATTAAAGGGACCATTAGTTAAATTTAGTTTGCAACATACAAAAATGTTGGATGTACCTTTCTTTTTAAACTAATTCTTACGTTTTAGAAAATCTTTCTAGTATTGTCCCTCTTGTTTATAGAAATGATACTTATCTGTTTTTTATTCCTTCCCGCCAACATTAGGAGTAACTTGTGTTACTTTAACAGGTGCTTTCTTCTTAAATTTCTTAGCTTTTGACTCGTGAATCTTCCTAGCTCCTTGACCCACAAGGATAATTGAATAAACTCCTTAATTCTTTAGCCTTATTTCCTCCTGAATAAACATATTAAATAATTTGTTAACATTTCACTTGTTTTCTATATTTTTGTAATTAATTTGACAAAGGTCCATATTTAGGAGGTAACGAGTTCATAATGAATTGCACTAAAAAGAAGTCATTAAAAATCATACCTATGATCTTTAATTTTGTTGCAATATTCATAATCACTAGTACATGTTGCTGCATGCTCCACGACTCATAAAACTTATGGTCATGAATTCAGCCATTAGTGTACCAGTGAGAGACATATATGTATAATGAAAACATAATCTTAATATTGTTATTCACTTGAAATGAAGACATAATTTGTCAGAACTTCTCTATGTGCTTTATAGTTTATCTTCTAACCTAACTATTTGTATCCAATAATAACAGCATAATTTTCTTCTAACAATTTTAAGTTAATATCCAAAACGCCTAAATGAAAATTGACTTATTCGCACAATTAAGAGAAGTTCAAACCATTAAATACAGTACTAGCTAGAAGAAGCATGCGGATGAAGAGAAGTAGCTATAAACTCAAGCTCGAGCCGCAATTCATGAGCCTAAACGTTTCTTAAAAAATTTTAATTAAGCTAAAGCGTTGATCCAATGTTATCCCTAATGAGAAGGAGAATTAAAGTATCACATATAACTAGATCACTTAGTGTAACAACTTAAACTTCAAATTTCAAAAAAGAGGAGAGGAAGGAGGATAAAGTTTGTTGATGAACATATGAATAATGTGGAAAAGGCTTATCATATTCATGTAGTTCAATAAAAGGAGGTGACGATTGAAGACTAAAGTTGAGAGATAAAAGAAGACTAGAAGAAGAATATAAGGATTAGGTGGGTTGATAAGGGCTTTAGGAGAACCAACCCCAAAAGCTAGCTTATGAGGGTAGAGAGCCCAAAGTCCTTATAAATCCCACATCAATTTTATATTTAATCGATATGGGATCCAAGTCCCATACCTTGCAATTGGATCAAATCGTAACATTCATCCCCCCATAAGGACCAACGTCCTTGTTGGTCACGGCCATGTTGGTCACGGCTGATACTTTCAGGTCACCACTGGGCCACCACTCCGAGATCCTTGTTGGTCACGGCCACGTTGGTCACGGCTAGCACTTCCAGGCCACCACTCCAAAACCAGCTCTGATACCAATTGATAAGGGCTTTAGGATAACCAACTCCAAAAGCTAGCTTTTGAGGGTGGAGAGCCCAAAGTCCTTATAAATCCCACATCAATTTTATATTTAATCGATATGGGATTCAAGTCTCATACCTTGCAATTGGATCAAATCTTAACATGGGTCTTTACATATGTAAGGCCTTGGGTATGATAGGATTGAGTCATAGATCCTGAGCGCAAACTCTGAGTTTGACTTAAAATTTAAACTTTTTAAAATTTCAAAATTGTCCTAAAGTTCAATCAACTTAAATTAAATTTGTTAATTTTGAATCGAACTCTTGACTTCCTAACACCTTAATTGTTACTCATACTGAAACCTTTGAATTAATAAATACATGAAGAAGGCTTTATCAATTGGACCACCTTTTAAAATAAAAGCCTGGTTTTGCAATTGATTCAAATAAGTTAATAGTTTTTATGAGCATTTATGGGATTGAGCTACTATTGTTTTAATTATATCTTCATCCTATAAATGGTTGTATGCATGACCCTTTTTTTGCATATGGTTCAAATATTTTGCACAATTATAAAATTGCAAGTTGTGCTAATGGTTCGAATAAAATTGCACAATTATCAGCTATTTTTTAGCTTATTGACTAAAAGTTAGCTTTTTGAATATCTTAAAAATTTATTGATGTGTTTGGCGATTGACTTATTGGTTAACTTATTTAAGCCCAACAAATTGATTTCTAAAAGCTTCATAAGGGGAGCCTTTGGAGTTAATTGTTTGCCTAGTGACAAAATTGCCCTCCATTTTTTATCATACAATTATGTCGTGAAGTTTGGAAGAATACAAAAAAGGGGTTAATTAAACTTTTTAATCTTTATTTAATTTTATAATATTAGTTTACATTAAAAAAATCATAATATTAAGTTTTTGAACATAAAAAGTCAAATCAAATTAATATTTTTAGTATATAACTACTATATATGGTATATGTGTCATATTATAATTATAGATATTTTTAATTTATTAAATAATAAAATTCGTACATATTATATGAAAAATACTAATATGATGTCATTCATATTACTAGAGAATCTAATATTGGATTATTATTATTATTATTATTATTATTATTATTATTATTATTATT
>JAOSBN010000001.1:25027249-25038092 GCA_027563595.1 Erythroxylum suave | reverse complement strand
CTCATTGCAAATAAGTTGCATAAATTATTGTCTTCTGGAGCAAAGAGGACTACTTGCTACTGGTCGTAATTAACAGCATATTGTGATTTTAAGAATATTATGATTTTAAGTCAAACCATGAATTATTGATATCTAGCCTCCATTGGCCAACGCTGTGGAACAGCGATGAATTTTCGTCCACAACATTGCCATCACAGATTACCCTGCTTTACCTCTCAGCAATGATTTTCAAGATTGGCAATATCACATCAAAGTATTCAACATTTAGATGGCAAAATATGTGAGCTTTAGTGTAGTAATTACCTCAGCAACATTGTGGCCATGCCGTCTTTTGTCCACAATAGCCAAAGGAGCATCAGACAATTTTTTGGCAAAAGAACGTGCTCTAGCAACTCCTCCAACATCAGGTGAAACCACTACCAGATCATTGGAACAAATCATCTTGCTTGCTAGGTAATCAAGAATCACAGGCTAAATTCAAAGAAGTAGAAAAACAAGAATTATGACTCTTAGTTGTCTCAGGACAAAGTAAATATTAGCTAACATAAAAAGAGTCAGGAGAAGAGAACTGAAACATGGACTAATTACCTGACAGTAGACATGGTCCACAGGGATGTCAAAGTAACCAATAGACTGCCCCGAATGAAGATCACAAGAAAGAACACGGTTAGCACCTGCTTCTGTGATGATGTTTGCAACGAGTTTGGCTGCAATGGACTCACGACCTTGAGTCTGAAATTAAAAAATCAAAAAGACCTAATGAATAAATGCAATACTTTTTAACAAAATTTTCCACATCTGTAAGCTTTGAGACCTCAATATCTTAAGTCATAATGAAATTTCTTATTGCAATCAAATCTGGATAGTAAAAAAACAGGCAACAGGATTAAACTGAAGTTAAAACTACACTTAAAACAATAAGTTGACTTAAACTCTATTTTAGTTTTATTTTTCTCACTCAACCAAAAAAAAGGGCGTAAAATTAACAAATTTTGAAACCTGCCTTTCTATCAGCTCTAGCATATCCAAAATAAGGAATCACGGCTGTAATATTCTTGGCTGATGCTCTCCGGCAAGCATCTATCATGACCAGAAGTTCCAATAGATTTTCATTAGCTGGAGGACAGGTAGGTTGCAGTAAATACACATCACAACCTCTGACACTCTCTTGCAACTTAACATAAATTTCACCATCAGCAAAGCGCTTTACGTTGATCTTTCCAAGCTCAAGGCCCATGTAACGAGCAATTTCCTGAAAAGAATGCATAGTCATAAAAACAAAGGTTCCTTTAATGTCCGAAATTTGATAAGCATATCCAAAATCATTCTGAAAATACCTTTGCTAAAATCAACCAAAAAAGAATATCTCAATATCAAACATTTCTAAGATTCAAAACAAATGTTGCCACCCTTTATAAGTAAATCTGAATCAATCATCTGAAAGCATTGAAGATGTTAGCTAATACCAATCATCATCCAGTGCACCTAATGAAATGAAATATGTTTTTAACATATAAAGGATATAAGCCAACAGGCAATAGATCCTTAAGTCCAAAAATTTGGATACTTCTTTTGAAATATAACAGCCTAGCCAGTACATTAGGCTCTCAAGCTCATCAAAATTCAAACTTGTGGCAGATTCTTATACTTACAGAAAAATGCAAAATTAAAAACTAATGAGTCGATAACAAGATTACCAACAAAAGTAGTTGCCAACCTTAAAGAAACAAGGATTTATAGTACCTTTGAAAGAGTAGGATTTGCTGTCCCAGAAAACAATTTAAGCCTGGTACTTTCCCTGTTGACAGTTTTCTCCACACGGGACGATTCCAAGAACTTGGACAGATTCCTCTCATTGATTATAGGAATACTTGGCTTATCATTACCAAACTTCAAAGGTTCAGACAAACCACACTTCTGTTACACCATAGAAAACAAATTACTCGGAAATCATACCAACAAAACACAAACACACACACACACACACACACACAAACAAACTGCTTTCCAACTCTATGTGCCGAATGGATTAATATTAAGATTCTTTCAATTTTTGATTAATATTTAACATGTGCCGAATTGGAAAGAAATTCCGATCAAAACAATGTAACAGAGACAAAAAGCCTTCAATGCTAACTGAATGCGCGAACATACACGTAATGTACAGTTCTATACATATCGAAAGATGTTCAAAGGCACCCGCAGATAACACAAAACCATAAAAAGGAAGCAACTTGCTTACAACGAGGCTATATTCTGGGGGAATTCGAGCGCGAGACTCTTTTGAGGCCAAAGCATTGAACTTTTGGAGAAAAGAGCAGCGAGAGAAGGACAAGGAAGACGAAGAAGAAACAGAGGAAGACGACGGCATGAGCGACGGCGCCGTTTGAGAAACAGAGGAGTGTGGCGTGGTTAACGACGCCATGTAAACTTTTTTACACTTGCTCCTTTAACAAATGGGCAGTGACAGAAAAAGAGAGAGAGAGAGAGATGGGTCAAATATCTATAGGAGGAGGGTGGTAGTCATGGTGGCGGTGGTGACGGTGGTCAATGGTAGTGGTGTTGTTTCCACGATCCTCTGTTTCGTTTATCTAATTGCGGGTCTGGCTTATTAGGTAATACGAACAAGTTGACGAAATAACGCAAGACATGCCGTTTCAGGTCTGCTTTTTTTTTGGACCGTCCGTTTGGACTTTGGATGATTGATTTGGTGGTCCAAGAACATAATTGGGAATCTCACAATTGCTTTTAATGAAATTGCCATATATTTCCAAATTCTGTCCGAGCAGTTCTCAGAATTTTGTAATCACTTTTAACGGGTTAGAGCCACTTGTAAGGCTTTTGAGATAAGTAAACCGGAATTCACATGTATTTGAATCTTTCAGCCTTAAACTAGCACCAGTACAACAAGTTGACCCAGCGCTAAGATCAAGTCATCTTTTGATCTATGGTTTATTTTTGATAACTTTCCACTCAACGGAGATTCGATTTACATTAGTCATAGACATTTTATATACTCATTTATTTGCGACCTAGATTGAAAAATTTGTCTCAACCCTAAGTCAAATAATGACGATGACCAATGGTCTTACCTTTTAATTATATATTCAATAAATTTTTATATATATTTACTAATTTAATATTTATATTTTAAGAAAGTAGTTAATAAAAAATATAAAAGTTATAATTTTTAAAAAAATTTAATTTAGTGAGAAATTTTATAATTTTTAATTTGATAATTACAACAACAATAACTAACATTTAATAAAATTTTTGTTAAAATATTCAATGTGAGAAGTGTAATATGACTCAACTTTATCTAGATAAAGGTAGTCATAATGTGCTAAGTTTAGGAAGGACTTGTCGTGCTGATATTCTATAAGAACCCACACATTCCGATATTGGATTTGGATGCGAAGACTTCGTTATAAAGCTAATTGAAGCAGCTTTTAAATGCTAAAAATTGCATTTGGACTGTAGCTTACGTGTCTAATGCTTAACGAGCTCCCCGGATGGAACAAATTGTGTCCAATGTATCCAACTCTTAAAAAGATATTTTCAGAAGTATATTAATAGCATTTATTTCCTTTCCAAAGCCCGAAGACAATAAAATTGAAATACAACTTTCATTTTAACTTAAATCCGATAATAACAACAACCTCAACACAACACAATATTAAGCATTGCTACCTTTTTCGATACGCTCACATATAATATAAAATATTAATTAACACGTAATTAAATATATAAAATTATGTAATATAATTAAATTATATAATTTTAATTGAATTTTAAATTCTTGTAAGAGTGGGATCTTATTCTATTATTACTTTAACACGAGTTGGCATATGATCCATTTGATGAAATTAAGTTCTCAACTCGTCAATGACCCGATGTTTGCCATCGGAAAGATACTTCCAGCAACCATGAATGATCAATTCAGATGGTGATTTCCAGAACTTACACTCTAAATGCTTCAGATTTCCTGAGCTCTTCAGGGTCGCCTCACTGCGAGCTTGAATCGAGATGGCTAAGTGCAGGACGAGGAAGAACAGCAAGACTCCATTAATGGTTTTTCTCATTCTCACAAGTGATTGCCTATTCAAACGACAGTCTTATCCTCTGTGATGAGACTGCAATATGGATATAAATAGCATGGTTCGACGACCTTTTAAAACTGTTAATTTCGGTTCTCTAAACTGTCGTAGTTTTGGAACTGTTGTTAGTATGGTATTTTAACGTTTGTAGTTTCATATCGCTTGAGAAAAACAGATTGCGTTTTGTTAATTAATGCACATTAATTTGGATATAAAAGAATTAGAAACTTCAAAAGTAGCCTAAGAATTATAATGTAAGATAATTTGTTCCCTAATGTTTTTGTAAACTTAAAATGGTAAAAGTTAAAAAAAGTTTATCATTTATCAAAGTATAACAATAGTCTTGTAAACCACCTGGTGGTGGGGGTTGTCTTTTGCGTGCTTATCAAAATCGAGTTTAGCACTTCTAGAGTGACTTAGGAAGACGGTGAATTGACAGTATAGATATGTTCAAGTTATAAATATTAATTGAAAACGTGGTAATTTAATTTTAAATTGTTAATTCATTAATTACTAAAACAATAATATTTGGTAAAAATCTCATATAATGCATATAATTTGAGGAGGTTTAGTAATATATAACTTTATCCCTAACTAGTTCAAAGGATACTTCGAAATGACCCATAATTTATGTTGAAGTTGATGACTTGGCTCCTCGAAAGTCACCGCGCTTAGACAAAAGTTTTCAATGCATTTTATTGACCAAAATTCTATGTTTGATATTTGCTCCCACCTTTTGCAAAATGTCCTCCGTATGGAGATGCTAAATTAAGAGAAGCTTTGGATAGATGCTTGAAACATTGGCTATAAATAGACGGGAAGCTCGCAAATTTCAATGCGTCATTCCTTCCTTTACTTCAGGCGCTACATCTCTATTTTTTTTTCTCTAGCATGTGAGTTGTAGTAGTTGAAAGCTTTTGTGCAATTTTTGTACTTTTGTACATTCTTTACATATTAGTGAATTTGACTCACCCTCCAACTGTAGACGTAGGTCACATTAACCGAATTACGTAAATTATTGTGTCTTATCCTATTTATTTTACTTTTTTATTTTTTGTTATTAAGATTTGGATGATTAAATTCAACCGGTATCCGATCCAAGGACATTTTCTTTAACAAACTAGTATCACATATTCTTTTGTTGCTCTAACTTACCGTATACTCTGTGATTGCCACTAAGGTGGATCCTCCACATCAGCAAGTAAATTAGATTTTATTACGAGTTCAAATAGAGCCTACTATTCCAGTTACGCCTGCGGGGCCCACTATCTATGTTTTATATTGCGGGGCCCACTACCCTGCTTTTGTAAACATTTAATTTAGTTTATGGGCCCATGTCCAACTTTGCTTGCGAGACTAGAGTCTAGTGTTTTTGTGGGGCCCGCTATCCGGATTTCAGGTGTGGGCCTCACTTCCCAAGTATATTTTTTTGCCACCATGACAGTAACAAAAACCTCTATAGAAAAGTTTAATCGGAGTATTAACTTCGGTATGTAATAGCTCAAGATGCAGGCCATGTGATACAAGATGAGTGTGAGATTGCACTTGATAGAGTGGAGAAAAAGCCAGCAGATGTAGTGTCAAATAAATTCACAGATCTAGATAAAAAAACTAGATCAGCCATCATATTGAACCTCTCCAATGAGGTTTTGTAGGAGAATGTTGATGAAAGCGCAATTAAACTTATGTGGAACAAGTTGAAAGTCATGTACGTGAAGAAGACAATGGAAAATCTGCTTTATTTGAAACAAAATTTGTACATGTTGAGGATGACAAAAGGTACATCTATTCTTTTACATCTGGATAAATTTGATTCTCTTATTTTGGATTTGAAAAATGTAGATGTACAAATTGAAGATGAAGATCAAGTCATATTATTGTTATCTTTCCTTCCCTAGTCCTTTAAATATTTTCGTGATACTATGATTTATGGGAAAGAGTCAATCTCATATAATAGTATTAAGTATGCATTAAAGTCAAGAGATCATATTGATAAGGACATCATTGGGGAGACTAGTGGACAGAATAGGAATATTTGTATAGGGTTGATCTGAAAATAGAGATTTTGAAAGAAGTGGATCTAAAGGCAGGTAAAAATCCAGATATAGAAATAAAATTTGTAATTATTGCAAGAAAAAAAAGCATATAAAGACTGAATGCTATAAATTGAAAAATAAAGAGAAAAATAAAATTGAGCAGAATAACAACAACACCGCCAAGGCTAGTAAATGAGAATGAGGGAATTATCTTTGTAGCCATAGAAAATAAAGTCAGTCTAATAAGGAGTGGATTTTAGATTTGAGTTGTTCTTACCACATAAGTCCTGATAAGTAGTATTTTTCCACTTATGAGTCATTGGTTGTCTGTAATGTTATTGGTAAAGGTACAGTCCGAATCAAGATGTATAATGGTATCCTAAGAACACTCACTGACGTTAGACATGTTCTTGATTTGGAGAAAAATCTCACCTTTTTGGGCACTCTCAATTCTCAAGGGTGCAAGTTCTCAGCTGAAGGTGGATTTTTGAAAATTTCTAAAAGTGCTCTTGTATTGATGAAAGCTTGCAGGTCTAGTAGTTTGTATGTTTTGCAGGGATCTATGGTAACAAGTGCTGCAACAGTCTCTACAAATGGTGACATTATCAAATTGTGGCACATACGTTTAGGACACATGGGTGAGAAAGACTTAATATTGTTAAGCAAGAGAGGCCTATTTCGTGGTCAAAGTACTAGTAAGATAAACTTTTATGAGCATTGTATCTTTGGAAAGCAGAAACAAATCAATTTCAATTCTCCAGCTATCCACAAAACTAAAGGTACTTTGGATATATTCATTATGATCTTTGGGGGCCCTCTCGTGTTCCTTCTAAAGGTAGTGCCCGGCATATGTTGACTTTCATTGATGATTATTCTAGGAAGGTTTGGGTGTATTTCTTGAAACATAAGAATGATGTTTTCTTAACCTTTAAATAATGGAAAGTTTTTATTGAAAGACAGATAGGAAAACATGTTAAGCGACTACGGACAGATAATGGTTTGGATTTTTGTGGAGGTGAATTCAATGAATTTTGCAAGAACAAAGGAATTACTCGATATCGCACCGTCAAAATGACTAGAGTTGTCGAGCACATGAACCAGACTCTTTTTAAAAAGGATTCGGTGTATGATCTCTAATGCAAGGTTGACATTTGATTTTTTAGCAGAAGTCATTGCTACAGCTTGCTACATCGTCAACCACTCTCCTTGTGCCTTGTGCTCCTTTCGACTTCAAGACTCTAAAGGAAGTTTGTTCAGGTACTCCTGCTGATTACTCAACTTTAAGAATATTTGGGTGTCTAGCATATATACATGTAAATGAGGGAAAGTTAGAGCCTAGGGCTAAGAAATGTATTTTTCTCGGTTATGCTTTAGGGGTGAAAGGATATCGTTGGTGGTGTCCTGCTTCCAATTCACCTAAATTTGTAATTAGTAGGGATGTTGCATTTGATAAATTCTCTATGTTGTATCCTAAAAAAGAGTCTTGTAATCCTTCTAATTTAGAAAAAGAGGATAGTGCACAGAAATAGGTGGAGTTAGAGATTGGTAGTTCAGGTCATTTGTATACGTCTTCTACATATCAGATACATCAAGTTGATAAACCAGATCCTAATCACGTTCAAGATAAACCAATAGAAGAACAACATTCTATAGCCAGAGACAGATCAAGACGGGAGATTCAACCACCACAGAGGTATGCAAATTTAGTTGCATATGTATTATTAATGGCACAGGAAACAGGTGGAGACGGTGAACCTTCACATATATGGAGGCAGTTTAAAGTACTGATGCTAATAAGTGGGTGGTGGTTATGAGCGAAGAAATAGAATCTTTGGACAAGAATAATACTTGGGTTCTGGTGAAGCCGTCAATGGGTAAGAAAATTATTGGTTGCAAATAAGTCTTCAAAAGAAAAGAAAGTACTTTAAGTGTTGAAATGCAAGGTATAAGGCATATTTAGTTGCAAAAGGCTATAGTCAGGTACAAGGTGTTGATTTTAATGATGTTTTCTCACTAGTAGTGAAACATAATTCTATTCATATATTACTTGCATTGGTTGCCATGCTTGATTTGGAATGAAAACAGCTTGACGTCAAGACAGCATTCTTATATGGTGAATTAGATGAGCAGCTTTATATGAAACAATTTGAAGGTTTTGAAGTTACAGGAAAGGAAAACCAAGTGTGCTTGTGGAAGAAATCCTTATACGAATTGAAACTGTCTCTAAGATAGTGGTATAAGAGGTTTGATTCATTTACGTCGGGTCATGAATTCTCCAGGAGCATATATGATAGTTGTGTTTACTTCCTGAAGTTAAATGACAGCTTATTCATCTATTTATTGTTATATGTTGATGATGTACTCATTGCTGCCAAGAATGTCTCCGATATTCACCATTTAAAGGCCTTATTGCATGGTGAATTTGAGATGAAAGATTTGGGAGCAGCAAAGAAAATTCTTGACATGGAGATAAGACGTGATCGAGGAGCTGGTAAATTATTCTTGATCCAGAAGAATTATCTTAATAAAGTTTTGGAGAGATTTGGTACGCGAGATGCCAAAGCAGTTAGTACTCCTCTTGCTAGTCATTTTAGACTATCTACTGCTCAATCACCACAATCACAGGAAGAGGAAGATTATATGGCACGGGTTCCATATTTTAGTGTCGTCGACAGTATTATGTATGTAATGATATGTACTTGTCTTGATATTTCGCACTGTTAGTGTCGTTAGCAGGTATATGGCCAATCTTGGCAAAGAATATTGGCAGGTAGTGAAATGGATTCTCGGACACTTAAAGGATACTTCAAACTTTTGTTTGGAGTTTGGTAGAACCAGCAACACTTTGGTTGGTTTTGTAGATTCAGATTATGTACGTGATCTTAACAGACTCAGGTCTCTAGTAGGTTATGTATTTTGCATTGGAGGTTATGTCATTAACTGAAAAACTACTCTACAACATGTAGTGGCTTTATTTACTACCGAAGTAGAATATATGACAGTCACTAAGGCTATCAAGGAAGCATTATGGTTGAGACGTTTATTCGGCGAATTATCTCTACATTAAGGGGTTACTACCGTTTATTATGAAAGTCAGAGTGTTATTTATTTGACAAAAGATCATATGTATCATGAAAGGACAAAGCATATTAATGTGAAGTATAATTTCATTCGGCATACTATTGCAGAAAAGGTCTTTATTCAGAAGATCAACACTAAGGACAATCCTGTTGGCATGTTTACAAAGGCTCTTCCAGTTTACAAATTCAAGTAATGCTTGGACTTGATTAGTGTTTATAGTTGGTGATATCACCCTTTGGAACATTGCTGAAGAAGGTGGAGCAAATCACTAATTGTTTGGAACTAAGTCAAGGTGGAGATTTGTTGAATTTGGTGACTTGGCTCCTCAAAAGTCATATGTACTCAGCCATGCTTAGACCAAAATTTTCAGTGCATTTTGCTAGCCAAAATTCTATGTTTGACATCTGCTCCCACCTTTTGTAAAATATCCTCAACATGGGCAGGCTAAATTAAGAGAAGCTTTGGACGGATACTTGAAACCTTGGTTATAAATAGATGAGAAGCTTGCAGAGTGCACCATTCCTTCCTTTCCTTCAGGCACTACATCTCCATTTTATTTTCTTCTCGTTTATGAGTTGTAGTAGTTGAAAGCTTTTATGTTGTTTTTGTAATTTTGTACAATCTCCACGTATTAGTAAATTTGGCTCATCCTTTAACCGTGAACGTAGGTCACATTGACCAAACTACGTAAATTTTTAGGTTCTGTTTCATTTATTTTGATTTTTCTTTTTTCATTATTAAGATTCGAACTATTAAATTCAACTGATATCCGATCTGAGGGCATTTTCTTTAACAATCTATTAATTAACTTATTTAAAATATGATAGAAACATTGATGCACAAGGCTACTAGGTTGTTCAAGGCTTTTTAAGTCATTGTAGTTTGGAACTCAGTCTTATAAAGTGTAATTGTAAGAGCACCAATACTGGCAATGCCAGAAATTGATATAAAATTGTATTGTATTGCTTGTATATTTTTGAATAGCTTTACATGTATTTATATATTTTTTCATATCGGATAATAATAAATAAGATATTAAAGAACAAATGAGATACATAAGATAAATCAAAAGACATACTAGATTTTTATAAATCATCTTTGTGCATGTGAGATATGATGGTCGCAAAAGTGAGTAAGAGCTCAAGGTGAGGGAATTTATAAAAGGAGAGATAGGAAACAGTGGAAGACGGAAGCAAAACAGTTTGCAATCATGGCAAGAATGCTATGGAAGAGGGGATCAAATCATATAATTAAATATATTTTTAATTTTGGTCGAACGTGATATGAATAAGACATATTTGATGGCATAACTTACCACACTATTAATTGAAAGTCTAACATTACATTATTTTTGTAAAAAATTAAATTTCAGAGTATTTTAATTTTATTTTTAAAATTTTATTATAAAATCGAGTAAAATTTGAGTTTTTTTAATTTATCCTTTAAAAATGTTTGATATATAAGTTTAAGTAAATTATAAAATTATGTGTTACCTTGAGTTTTGATGATGTATTTAATGATATTATTTTCACAAACTCACAATTTCCTCTTATAATTAACGATTATATCATTTTTCAAAAATTTTAAATGAGTTATAATTTTTATTGTTCACTTAAATTTATAACTTTT
>JAOSBN010000001.1:24978332-25000167 GCA_027563595.1 Erythroxylum suave | reverse complement strand
AATATCACATTTTTGCACAAATGTACAAGTGTTCTTTTATGCACATCAATGTATAAAAAGTATGCACAATGCATGTTCAATGACAAATCTGGGTATCTTATTGTAATTATCATCATCAAATCGATCATATATCAAAGGCCTCATTAATAACATTTGGTACTTACAATTTGGACCAAAATAAAATAATGTGAAATCAATATCATAACTTAATTGACCACTTTAGATTTTCTACCCATATGATTTCTGGTCAACTTTGCATAATTAATTTGATAGGGTAAATGGAAAAATTAGGCAAAACTTCCTTTTGAAAAGTTGTTCTAAAATGTCTTAAGTTTGTAATGACTCCAAGATCATCCAATTTGATTCAGTATTCAATGAGTTATGCGAAAAATACCAAAGACTGTACACATTGGGACTTTTGGCTAGTACACGATCATACCCTCTAATTGTACAACTCATGTTTTTCAGCTCAGCTATCCAAATATTACAAACTTTATACCAATTTAAATCTAAGAGAATAAGCTACAACTTTTGTGAAGACACATTAGTCTAATTCGGCTTACATCAATATAGTTTATTCAATAACCATAGGACATGATTTCTGTCTCGGGTAGTTCTACAGCCTCAGTCAAAACTCAATTTCAAGCCAGATTTTGAAATACTTAGAGACATAATTAAAACTCGACTTCTTCAAGAAAGTCGTAACCAATTTTCTCTAATTTAATCTGAACTAAGAATCAACTCATTTAAAAATCTACATATCAAAATATAGCCAAAATACCGAAGCATGATTAGTGAACTCATTCCAGTTAACAATATTCTTGCACACTCATATTTTCATCCTAAATTTATCACTCAATGTTTTCAGAATAGATTCAGATGTTCATAAATTTAGGTGGAGATGAAGAAAAATGTGTTATGAGTCTATTGGTTCAAGTCTCATATCATTTAGCTATCAGGAGAAAACACTACAGCTAACATATTCCAGCAATTCTTTTTCACCAATATCACATGCATTTCAGTCCAATTCAAACATCATTCTCAAACCATTTTAATATAACTTAGAGCTCAGATTGTTACTTACATATTTAACTCCAATTCTAGCTCAAAAATCAAGCCAATCCAGTACTCCAAACATGCAGAAACATCACACATTCAAGATGGAATTAAATGACTTCCAGCTATGATGAAACAACAATCAGCTAGTTCTTTAGCTATTTTGTGAATGGTAAAAGCATGTATTTAGTATGGTAATATAGCATAGCTTCAAGAAAAACACAAGAGGGGAGAAAGAAGCAAGTTTCGGTGATGAGAGATGAGAAGAAGAGAATGAGCTAGGTTGAAACAACACTTCAGAAATGTTACACCTAAGGTGCTAGATGTCACCTTATTATTTCACCATATGTCCTAAAGCATGTAAGTCACTTATCCCTTACATAAGCCACCAAATGTCACCTAATTACTAGGCCATTTGTCACTAATTCATTAGTCCACGTGTCAAATTATAATTGATCCATATTTCAACATTTTTCCTTGTAAAAAAATACTCCAAATTTCCAAAATTTCTGATATATCACCAAAATTGCTAAATCAATTTTAATACTCACTAATTTAATTTCCAAGACAATCAAATTCACAATTCATATTTATAGATCAATTTTACCCGGAAAATGTTAATGAATGCATGTACAGTTATATGAATGTGCAAAAATGTCCATGTCACAAATAACTTATGCATGAGGTGCACTTTTCTTAATTTTACGTAATTTTCTCATAATTTATTATTCTAGCCTTAACATGAGTAACGGGATGTTACATTTTTCATTTAAAAAATTTTCTTTTCTTAATTAATAATTGAAGTAGATTCAATTTTACACTTGGTTAAAACCATGAGTTGATCTCAGGTGAACCTTTTGGCTTGTATCGAATCAGGTTGATAGGGAAAAAAAGAGAGGGAGCCATCATTTTAATAACTCCTATGATCCTCATGATCAATATTTATTAGCGTGCAATCAAGAGTACAAGAACAACAACAATGCAGGAAAAATTTCATTGATACTTGCAGCTTAGAGGTCTAATAGTACACAGCTTTGAAGTTTTATTCCTAATTAATAAAGAGTGTGCAATCAAGAATAATTTATGTTCGTTTGATATTATCCATCGTATAATGCTCGGCAGCTTCAGCCCCTTGCTCTCGGTTTTTACAGTGAATATTGGTATCACAGACTGGAGTCAAGAAAAAGACTTGTTACTCCTAATTGATGAGGATTAGCCAGCTAATGATTCACTCGTTATAATGCTGCCATGGAGTAGAAACTAGAAAGTGTGTTTTGGCATTCCTGCCATTACCAGATTTGTGTGTTCAAGATCATAACATCAGAATTCAAACGATACAATTCTTCACTGAAGGAGAAGGATCACTTCTTCTTTTTCTATTAAAAGTTCCTGAATGCGCTCTACCGTGAGTGAGAACGCAATTGTACCTGAAAATATGTTCTATGACAAAACCAACAAATAAGGATTAGGTGGCCTTAAGCCAGAAAAGCTAACTCAGGAGAGTTAGGTGGTGTCAATCTAAGACGTATTGTGTTAGTTTTCTCTTTGCACCAAGTTATCTTTGAACATAGTCTGCAAAAAAAATGTTCCATGACCCACCCAACTCTTCCACTTATTCATATATGTTGCTGGTATTTGATAGGCATTGATATGTATTATCTGCAGATCAGACCCTGAACTTCCCTTGATCTTCCTTCTCTTGACATTTTCCTTCCAGCTTTATGGACTTGTACCACCTAGCACATACCATATACAACACTAGGTCTATGCTTGTCAAAGCAGCCAACAGGAAGTAGAACCTATCTAGGTGACCCTTGTTCAGATTTCCAGGAATCCAACCAGGCATGTGATGCTCGGTGGAAATCTTCATGACCATAGTTACCAGCAAGTCACTGACATAGTTTCCTAGGGAGATAGATGTCATGCACAATGCACTTCCAAAGCTTTTTAATCCATCTGGTGCCTGCGAATTGAAGAACTCCAGTTGACCAACATACATGAAAACTTCAGAAGCTCCAACAAGAGCATACTGTGGAACTTGCCAGAAGATGCTCAAGGAGCTTGAGTTTTCACAATCTGTGCAGTCTCTTCTTGCATATTTCAATCTGTAGCACTCTACTATTCCAGCTGCAACCATTGCCATGATTGCAATTACAAGACCGACACCCATCCTTTGAAGCTCAGTGAGTCCCTTGGAAGATTTTGTCTTCTTGATTCTGCCCACAAGTGGATCTAGGACTTGTCGGTAGAGGAAAACGAACAGTGCTACGCTCAGAATGTCGAAACTGGACATACTAGCAGCAGGGATTTTGAAGTTAGAAATGTTAGTTTTCATTGCAGCACCTTGTTCCACAAACAGAGAGGCCATTTGTGTGAAGACCACCGAATATAAAATGGTGCAGAGCCAGATTGGGAGTAATCTCAGTATGCATTTAACTTCTTCCACTTGGGTGATCGGACAAAGGCGCCACGGGCTGTGATGCCCGTGCTTATGATCATCTAAATCTCTTGATGTCATAAAAGCTGCTCTATCCAAGAACCTGAAACATATAAAACATATAATGAATATCACGGATTAGTTGGTTCTGTAAATGGAAATGAAAAGGTATTCCTTACAAGGAATATTAGGAATTTGTTGTAATTCAAGTACTAACTTGAATCCTTGAGTGTGGAGCATCCTTCGGCTTCCGCCATTGGAGCACTCTCCACCATCCGAACCATACAAGTCCTCGCCGCCATCTGGTGGCATCTCTTCGTTCCATTTTTTAGATGCAGCAACTATGACTTGACAAAGCCTAGAGAGAGGGTTACCACTTGGCTTGAAGTGCCTGTATGTTGTTGTTCCTCCGAGAAAGAGAAGCAATGCTGCAATGGCAGAACCTGTAGACGCCCAAAATCCAAGTGCCCACATCCCTCGGTCTTCATAGTATCCCAAGATGGTGTTGGAGAACAGGGAACCGAGGTTCAAAGCCAGGTAGAAGTAGCTAAAAAATGATACTTTTGAGTGACCTTCCTCAGGGTCCTCTTCGTCGAACTGATCAGCCCCAAATGTGGCTATGTTAGGTTGATAACCTCCGTTTCCAAGAGCTACTAGGTAGATGGAGAGGTAAAATAACGCGACTTCCTGGCCTGAATGGGATCCACATGGAGTTTGTTCATCTCCGCATCCTTTTGGTCTGATCAGGAAAAGGTACGATGACAGTGACAATAATACCAGACCCTGTCATTGGAAATATGCAAGAATCAGTACGCCCCTGGTTGCAGAACATTTCTCTGAAAAGTTTAGATTTCACAAACTTACAACGACAAAGATTCCTTGGAAAATGGCACATGTTTTGTATCTTCCCCAGTAAGAATCGCTAAGGAAAGCACCGACAAGAGAGAAGATGTAAACAGTTCCAGTCCATTTGCTAACATTATTTGCAGCATCAGCATTGGTTTGTTGCAACACTCTTGTCAGGAACAGGACTAAGTTCACTCCAACTCCAAAGAACGCGAGAGTTGCCAGACCTTGGTTCACTGGTTATTTCACATAACATAAGCACAAGAAACATGGTTAATTAGATGTCATGTTTTCTACGATCAAGTTTCCATTTTTCTGGATCAATACTTTCTATGATTGCACTTCATGTATTAAAGATGTAAACTTTCAGAGTCTGGTTTCTTTGAGATATTTGTCACTTGCTTGTATAATTAGATAATTATTATTTAGTAGGCATTAATAATAATAATAATTATTAAATAAAAAATTTATTTTATATTATTATTTATAATATTAATAATCACCGTTCAACGTACACGTTTCACACGTTACCTAATTTATTGCTTGTTTTGCTAACTCTAAAGTTTGACACCATTAAACTAATGCTAGTGCTATGTGAAAGCACCTGTAAATAATTCTTCAAGTCAGGTCATTAGTATCGACAAATGACTACTTCTTCACAAGGCAGCCACTCTGAAGTTATTCTATCGACTCAAAACCACCAAAATGGTCACGTTTCTTGTCACTTCAAGTCTCGAGAAACTTTTCTGTTTGGGAAAATTTTCTCGAGAAAGTGTTGCGAGAGACGACACGCGGAATAACACCCACAGCATGCAAGTAAAGACCAAATGTTACGTGTCAGATACGTCCTACTCTAAATGCATGCACCAACAATGGGCAAGACCAGTGGGAGTCCCCACCCCAGCTAGACTCTCTCTTAGACCATAGTCTCAGCTCAGTTGGCCTTATTCTTAGCTAGCACAGTGTCCAACGACAAAACTTCAACAATTGTTATCAACTTCACTTATCAGTGCTACAAGTTATGCCAACTCTCTTGTCCTCTTCTTATCATCACAACTCATCATCCTTTTCCCTTATCAACCACTATAAAACTTTACCTAAATTTGAAATGAAGCTCGAGAAGAGTCACGGATGAATTATATGCGTTTTTCTTGTGTTTATGGATACCTTCCAAAGTGCGTTGGGTCTAAGCAATAAAGAATAATAGAAAGTGTCCCACTGTGGAGTGTTTTCTAGTGAGAGTAAAAGCTTAAATAATAGACGTGTGTATGCCCTGAATTGACAATTATATGAGTAATTTTTGATCAAGCACTAGGAACATGAAGATATTCGACATATGTTTCCATTTGAGATCTATGAAATGGGAATTTGAGCTTACAGAGTATGATAATTCCAGCAACCCATCTTCCAGATTTTGCTCTCACAGCAGGACCACCTTGCCAATTAACAGTTCCATCAAGAGTGCATTCTTCTTCAGCATCTTTAAACACGACCTGAACATCAATATATTTTTTGAATAAATGACCAATTTTTTAAACGATCTTTAATAATAATAATAATAATAATTAGCAGGGGCATGACGCATCATCATCCTGTGTCGATCATTGGAAACAAAGAAGACAACCATTTGCTCATAATTTAGTTTAATGCTCTTATCAGCCAAAAGAACTACAGGAAACTGGAATTGCAACAAATGCTTGTGGGGTTCCGTCAGGTTTGCTATGGTAAAGAAGAAATTAACATGAATACATATACGGATAGGAGCTTAAGCTTTTACCAACCTCTTTGGACACTTCCAAACAAGCCATTGATGCACTCGGTATAAAACAGGACCTCTTTTGCTGTAATGCGCAAGGGAATTACTGCAGTAATGTTTGTTCAGTAGTAGGGAAGGCAAAGAAGACGAGAGACGATGTTGATATGTAAATTAGATGAGGTAGGGAGGGGGTATAAATAGAAGAAGGAAGGGTGGGGTGGAGAGACGCCCACATGGAATAAACAAATCTGAAATTTAGTGGGGCGTTTTAGCATTTCCTTTTGGCCTTCTGTTAAGGATCTGTCAGCTGTGAGTTGTCTCATTCTTCAGTGTCTCTCTCTGTCGTGCGACATAGTGAAGTTGTCATGGTCCCTCGTCACTTTCCTGAATCTAAAGCGTCTCTCGATTTGATTGATATGATATTCGCATGCTTGAGTCGCTCAAATAACAATTTATATCACCATTATTTAATAATTATAATACAATACGCATTCAAAATTTTTTCTCTAGTGCATCTATTTTTCCTTAACATTAGAAAACAAATTAAACACTTTTAAGTCTTGTGCTACATAATATTTTATCTTTATGAAATAAAATAGATTGTATATATAATTTTTACACTAATATAAATTCCACTTTGTAATAGAACATACTCGTAATGTATTTATTTTAAATTTATATATTAAATATATTAATATCTTTAAAAATGTTTCATTTATAAAAATCTAACATAAGTTATATAGAGAACAATAGTTATTAAAGACAATAGGTTTTCAATATTAAAAAAGTAATATGATAATACTAATATGCAATTGAAAACTACTAAACAAAGCTTATAAGCTAGATTCCTGATTGGTATGTGAAGCTAATAAATGACGGGTTCATGAAAATTGCTAAATTATTGTAAATAACATAACATGATTTATAAATGTTATTTAATTTCAATTTTTATTTAAAATAGTTGATAACTAAATGGTGAGAAATTAGAATAATTTTTAGATATTCAAATGAAAAATCTATAAGAATTAGTTTTCTAATTTGTTAATTGCTCAATTGAAACAAAATCTAAAGCATAATTACCTAACGAAATTAACAATAAAGTTTGAAATATTTAAGGAAGAATATAAAAAAATTATTTAAAATGAATGAAAAACCCAAATTTAAAATTACTAGTAATTAAAATTAGTACGAGTATTTTTACTAACGTTACATGAAACAAAACTTAGACACACAAATACTTATTACGTTATTAAATTGTAAATATCAACACTGATCATTATAATTTAAAATGGAGAAAAATATGAAGATAATTTTTTATTCTTCAATTAAATTTTAACATTAAATTAATTTATAGATAATTAAATTATCAATTACTGTAATTAATTAAAAGGTTAATTTTATTGCAAATTACACACCTAACTAATACTATAGTGTTATTAAAGTCATATCACAGCATCCCAAATCAATTCTATACTTACGAGTTTTCAACAAGCCAGAATCATATTCTGAAAGATGATGATGAAAAAGAAGAATATACTGCCGGTAATAATTGAAGAAGATACTGCCGGTAATAATTGAAGCTATCTTATGGAATAAATGGCTTTTATTATCTTAATTTTAGGTTTCAGTTGCATTCAAGCTATTCATTTCTCTTTAATTTCGTTTAAAAAGAAAAAAAAGAAACTTATACTGCTCTATTATTATCAATTAAGGATAAGATTCCCATTCTTTTCCTATGTCTTTAGGAAATGCTACAAAAGTTTAATCTCTTCAAGAACAATTACAAGATCACTTCGTTTTAGCAATTGATGTGTTTGCACACCACTTTGCCTAAATGTGCACAAAATAATTCATCACTTCAGATTTAAAGGCATGCATTATGCTTCAACTTGCTGAGACATTCTCACTAATATCCTCATGATATGCCAATCTATCTTTTTCTTTTTTAATCTACTCTTCATAAGGTTCATCAACGATTACTGGGCAATGATTCTTCATCGATATATATATCTTGATTTGTTCTAAATTACGGTCATGAAATTTTGATTCCAACATCTGGCCTAGATATGCCAATATGAAGAATGTCCAAAATCTTAAGATTTTTTGGATTCTCTTGTTAAAAGACCATTTCATCACAATAACTTAAGTAGTTATGTGAGATTAACTCAATTAGTTTTATATATTCTCTAACATACCTTCTTAAGTGAAAATAGAAGTCCTTTGGATTTGAAACTTACACAGGTTTACTTTATCTTGTTACAGAGGCTTTGATATTATGTTAAGCAACCATTTGATCACAATAGCTTAAATTGTTGTGTGAGATCAACTCAATTGATTTTATATATTCTCTAACATCTCTTTCATCATTCATATTGGGTGTAGATCATTTATAAAATATTGAACATAAAGGTTTTATGGTAAGTTAGAGAGCAACTCCCTCAATCTTGAACTACTAGAATTAGAGTAAATACAAAACCTATTATAACTCAGCTAATGGTGGAGATACTAAAAATAAAATATAAATAAGAATCGGTATATATAATTCAAGCCAAGGACAAATAAATGACCGTAAATGAGTTTCATTATTAATAAAAATTTACAATATTTTATTAAATAAATAATTAAATTAGTAATTATAATTGTATAATTTTTTTTACGTGTAAACTAATATTTATTTGCTAATATATTTTTAATTATTAAGAAAAATGTTATTATTTCTAATTTAATATCCGATATTTAAAATTCTCATAAATAACTATTTTAAAGATTTATTAAATTAAAAATATTTATTATAAATATAAATACAAAATTAAAATAAATTGAATAATTGCATTTTATTATTAATAATTCTTATCCACAATTAATACTAAATAGTTAAATAGTATTTATTTAGTTAATAATAAAACAGATTACAGAAAATAAAAACTCTAATATTTGTAAGTTTTACAAGTTTTGCAAATAAGAAAAAATAAAAGACTCTATTAAACATATTTTCTTACTAAATTTGAAATAAAAACTAAAAATCATAATAAAACCAACCTGTCCAGATCAAATATGTTTCAAAAGTCCAGTTTTACATAAGCAAGTTGCTTAATCAAACAACTTGCATCGAGGATTACAACTGTTAACCATGACATGACATTTACTCCACCTTTTTCTGGACAAAGCAGTAGAAATGGAAAGAAACACTACCCTAAAGAAAAGGAAAGCCTTCCTTCAGCGCATTTACACAGCTAAATGACAAGAACTAAGTTGTAAAATAAGCCAATTGAAAGCAAAGTTAGGAGCTGCCTGCCCTATTTTTCTAACCATATTTTGATATCGCAAGTGGGATGATAAGCCAACTCACATACACTTCTGTTCCCAAAAAAATATTGAGATGGTAGGTGAAACGTTGCATCAAGATCTGATCTTTCATTTCAGTGGCTTGTAAATAAAATATGAAACGCAATTGCTCTTATATCTTTACACCTAGTGACTTATCCACCATCATGAATTGGACTTTCTGACGAAGGCTTTCACTATCTGTATGACTATGTTACCTAAAGTGGCGTTTAGTTTAGCAAGGAAAACAACTTCAATTGCTACTACTCCTTCCTATCTATTAAGTTCTGCCAGAGGGTCCTTATCAACAACAGCAGATTCTACTTTTGTGTTCTAAAAGCATGAACATCTTTGGCCAATTGAATTGGAATGCCAATCTGATACGTTAAAGGTTTTTATGGTTCATAAACCAATTCATGGAGGCAGACAACGACTGTTTTTGATGAAAACTTCACAATCTCTTGTTTTGCTGGTGCCCCAGCAAAGGAAGCAATTCTTCTTCTTTTTTTCTTCTTTAGGCTTGTTTGTTTCATCATGATCAAATCTCCATTTTTAAGTAACAGCTTTGTACTTCCACTTTCACTTACCACTCGATCAATGAAATCTAATGTCAACCGACGCCTGTCTTAGAACTGCAGAGCTCATGGAGGACACAGTTTAAACGGGAATTTTTTTTAGTGAAAAAATTCATTAAAGCTCAAGATCGAGCATCAAAGAAACAAAGTACGGGACAATTATGCAATTACAAGGAAAGGATTATAAAACTCATGCTACTCTAGAACAATATTAGATAAATAACCAATTGCAAACTCATTCTCAACTCCATCTTCTTCTAAAAGAGGCAGTTATCTTTCCTGTAACATGGATTTGCAGTATTTACCTAATCCTACAAGCAAGTTCATTATACTATCTCTTTTCAAGTTCTTCAATAATCTATTATTTCTTTCCCTAAACAGAACAAGTTGCAAAAAAATTGATATCTAAGTGCTCTCCTCTTTTTTTATTGTGAATCTTCCTTATAATGGCAATACAACTCCATCATGAGCTGCATCCTGCTCCAAATAACTCTGGAATATACACATTGAAAAAACATATGACTAATGCATTTAGAGCTAAGACTGCATAGTATACAAAGCTGATCATTAGCAATATAAATTTTGTCTTTAGTTGGCAATTTGTGTCTTACAAACATCCTTTCCACACAATATTAAATCGTTCAAATCCAAGCTGCTGTTATTTGATAGCAGTAAGGAAGGATTGATTAGTAAATTTCTTACCTCCATTGGCAACCAACACAGTTTAAATGTAATTGATGTCAGTTTCGTGGTGAATGATTATACGATGATTTTAGGATTATCATATCGCTGAGTTCTTACAGGATTTGATTATAGTATTAGACGATGGAGAATTCCACTCTTAAGTCTTAACTATTGCTAACTCTCCTGCAAGTGGGTCGATTTTATCCACCAATTGGGCGCTAACCCCAAGAACGCTTACGTGTATCCCTTTTAGATGCATCACCAAGTCTTATCTTTTTAGGTGCTAAGGATCCTCGCTTTTGGACGATTGTTTTTAATCACTATATTCGATTTACGCGCAAGGGAAACTTTTGATGCCATACACTAATCTGTGCATGCTCTTATTAGGTTAGCAAAATTCATTTTGATATTCACTGTGAACATCCTTATTTGCCTGAAAATTAAGAGCATAGCAGAAAACGCGTAAATGCTTTATCAAGACCTTGCTACTTAGATAAGAGATGGTAGTTTGTTCTTATAAATGCATAAACGTCAATTTGCAGATCACTCAAAAGGAGTACAAAATCTCGCAGCTGTCGAGCATTACACTCGTTGCCTGGTTTGGTTGTTTGTTGACACAGATATTATATATTAAATCAACCAGGTCACCATATCTGACCAAATTAGCAGCAGGACCAACGTTAATAGTCATATTTAAACGACCGCTGATACAATGACCGACAAAAGTCATCTTCTATTCTGCATATTTTCAGGTTTAAAACACTAGGAACCGTTCACGGCCAGCAAACTTGTATCCATTCTTCAACATATGCGAGGAAATTCCTTACTTCAAGGGTTATCTTTGTTAAGAAATAACGAAAAAAAATCAAATTCAATACGGCGGCTAAAGATAACTTCGGGTACAAAAAATGGTCAGCAGAAAGCAGTGCTCCAGACGTCTAAACTTCTTCCACTAATATGCCTGCAGAGCTTTTCTTAGTTATCCAAATTGCCTTACTACACTTAGATACCAACTGGCAAGCATTACTCAATTACTCATTTGGCTGTTTTTCTAACATATCTGAATAAGCATTTGGATGTGTAACGTACGATTGATGCAAAATTAATGTTGCTAGAACAGCTTGCTTTGCACACATAAACAAAATTAATCCAAATTATGTGCATTATGTGGGAAATCGAAAGTCAAACTAACCTGTTGATCATTAATAAGCTTGCAGGAATAAAAAAGAGAAATAATGATGAGTCTTTAGAAATATAAATTTTTTTAGAAATTTAAAAATTGGGAAATGGAATAAATATTTATTAGTTAGTTAGTCTATCTGATAATGATGTCATGTTAATGTTTAGTTTGAAAATATAAATTTAGGATGACAAAGAAATAATTTATAAAAAGATCAAAATATTCACTAATTCCTACTAATATGATCATAATCATCATCATCATTATTATTAGAGCTAAGTAATTATGTGAATTCTTTAATAATATTTTTGTCCAACAAATTTTTATTTTTATTCTCAATGCACTTTTAATATATAAAAATAAAAGGAAATATGAGTTTATTTATTCACTAAATTCAAAAAATAAATAAATCCTTAAATTATCCTCAACGAATAATCTGACACTAAAAATAGATCAAATATAGAACAGTAATTTCAGCCAACTAAACACCCCGTAAAGGAAGATATTTCCTTAGAAAAGCTGCTTTCGTATATGATAGACTGACAATACGATTTTGTCTCAAGTAAGGATTATACAGCTGTGGTCCAATCCTAAAAGGATAAACTAAAAAAAATAGCCCCTAAGATTGGCTCGGGGAAAGGCATTTCATTTAAGATAATTAATCAACGACTTGGCAATCGTGATTTCATCCTCCATTAGCCTGGTAAATGGATTAATCATACACGCTCAAGTTGCTTTCTACACGTTATTATCACAAAATCTAAAAGATAAGGTGAATCAACTGTTAAAATTTCAGTATCTTGAGTTCGAGTCATGTCAAAGGAGGAGAAATGGAAATTTGTCCTATTGATAATTCTCTAGCCTCCTGAGTACAGCTCTTTGATCGGATTAATTACGGACGCCTCGCTTCCAGCGGCAGTGCGGGAGTTGAAGCTACTAGAGAACCCGAGGGTTGTTGGGAACCTGATGCTGAGTTGGGAGCCAACGATCAATCAGCAGTTAACCAATCAAGTATGTGACGACTTCTTATGCGCAGAAGTGTACAGGCTACGTAGGAACCTGAGGGATCTTGGGATTCCAGATTTATATCCTCTAGGGTTCTTGGGGTGGGGTCTTAGAGATTTAGGATTAGTCCGACTAAACTGGATACCTAATGTAATAGAAAAAAAAAACCTAAATATTAATTGCTGATGGGGAAAACCACACAAAAAACAAAAAATAAGTAGACTTTTGCTGTCCAAGTCCATTCAACTGTTAAAATTCCAGTGTTATCCTGGCAGACGCAGAGGCAGACTGTTTTGTATCCACTGATGGGAGCAGTAGGTTGTGATATTATAGGGGTTTGATTTTATATATTTTTCTCTTTAAAATTTATCAAAGTAAACTATATTTTGTTGCAAATATTCACATTTGGCATAATCCATATATTTTCTACAATAATAGAGTTCTTCTCAAATCAACCTTTACCTTGCAGCTTGATCTGTCAATCTTTTAGAGAGCTTTATTAAAATATCATCAATTTGATATAGCACTGACTTGTATTTTGAAAACGAAAAGGATAACTTATCTATCTCTCAAAAGCATACATCTCGATAAGCCTCACGAATTGGAACAAATGTGTTATTGGAATTCTGAATCTCTTTTCATCAAACATGTGATTCTCACTGACTTCATGATTTTGTCTTCTTAGCAACGACTGTTTCGTCAATAGTTTTATAGCCTAGCTGAAATTACTTCAGGGTGGAATTGCAAGTTTGCACGTTTTTTAATTGAACAAGGTTTGGTACAACTTTGACTGTAGTCCGATATGGAGTGTACTTTATTGGGTCAATGAATGTGGATTCGAATGGTGGAATCGAACAACTTTTCTAAGTGAAGCAAATGTTATTTTAGAGGCGGCATTAAGAGAGAGTAAGAACACTTTGGATGCAATATGAATATATTTTGCAAAAATTTTGGATGCAATATGAATATATTTTGTAAAAATATCCAATTGGACCGCAATTGTTTGTAACTGTATCTGTCAGTTATTTGATATAAAGCAACTGTATCAATAACTGTTAATTTTTCAGTACAAACAAAAACAGAAAAATAAATACGAAATTAAATAGATCAATACCGATATTTGTTAATGTAGTCAGATACACTTTGCCTATGTTTACCCGGCCCCCACCCAGCTTAATTCTTTCACTAATGATAATAGTTTTATATAAGGCTTTACTGAGCTGAAACCACTCAACCCTTGACACTGTCCCTCATCCTCACAACCCATGAAAGAATTTTACACCCAGTAATACAACTACCTCGTACTAACCTCAACAGAGGATGTTCTCAAACAATGTTTATTGATAACAAAACAAAATAAACAACTCAAGTGACTAAAATAAATTGAAACAAAAACAAAAACACTTGAGATATAACGAAACAACTTCCCTATAATTTAACTCCTTACAAGACGAATCTGAAAAATGGTCACCAATTAAAAAGCCTTAATCTACTGCCCAGATCGCTTGAAGCTCTAATTGAAATCAACACCAATCAATTTACCGATCATCAATAAGAAAACCACAAATAAGAAACAAGCCACCCACTGCAAATCAACTTTGTCTCTTACCACTCATCATCATGGCCAACATGAGACGACCCCTTTCAAGAATAAAGACCCAGGTGGCATTAAGAACTCAATTGGAAGTTAGCCCACCACACAAGTTTTTGGCAATTGACAAGAAAGAACATTAACAATACCCACTGTAGGTAAACCCAAAAACAAGATATTCACTTCATACAAGTAGTCTTCTCATTATGGAATTCATCACATTGACAACGATAGGCACATCCATATCTTTTAGAAGATTTTTCTTTATCTAAGTCAAACCCAATGTATCTTCGATCTTATCCTGATTTAAATTTGAAGTTTTTCATTATCATAGAGATCTAATTATAAAAAATTCTAAAATTAAATAATAAGATATATACCATATATCTTCACATATATAATACGACATCCGACCTAATTTGATACTCTCATTGCCATATCAAAAGTGATATGTGATCTGTATATATATACATAATGATCATAGCATAAATGTGTCTAAGAAAGCATTCAGCTTCTTTATATATGTACTTAATGGCGAGTATATATATTGTTAAGATATTTATTATATCTCATTATTGACTTTTGACATTTTTTATTATTAGGTCTTCAAATCCAATGTTGAAAAATTTTGGGCAAACTGCTGCAGTGGTGGTTACATGTGTGATTCTAAGTTTCATCTTCTGGTGTGTGTGAACCTGCAGCTGGATAACACATATGAGTGATTTTGGTAATTTTTGATAGAGTACTGATTATAGTCGTGGGTGAATGGTGAAGCCTTGATTTAATTATTTTGGTGATTTAAGGGATGATGCGTGATTGCTTGGTTTAGTGATTAAGTGAAGAAGTGTGTGTGAATCACGTGGGGTGATTGAAGAAAATTGTTAGGTTATTACAGATGGTCTTGAAGACTTCTTTGTGTAGAGGTTATCTAGCTTACACATGTGTCTATGATGGTCTTCCATTGTTGTTCTCTTTTGATTATTGCAGAAAAATATATCATTACTAAAAAGACATCATTCTCAAAAAGGTTGGGGTTGCAGTTGTGTTTTTGTTTGTTTTTGTCCTTGTGTGAATCTACTGGGCAATTCAAATTTGTTGGGCAATTTGAATCTGCTGGTTGAGTCTTTAGCTATTGGTTCTATCGTGCTTTCCTTTTTGGGTGTGTCATTGATGACGTGTCAAACCAGCAAAAATAAATTCCTACTCTAGAACACTTAAACGAGCAAAGTGGAGAATATGGTCGAACCACAGAGACTAATGTAGCAATTGATTATTTGTGTGGAAACAATAAAAAAAATAAAAATAAAAAGAATTGATTTAGGGATGATTAATTTTAGAACACGAAATCACGCAGAAGGAAATTAAAAATAAAGATTGAAAACAATATAAAGAAAAGCCTAGCCAATGTACTCCTCCGTTCGATACTGTAATTCGATCATAGACTCAAAAATATAAATTCCATTCATTCTTATGGACAAAGTTGAACAGCATATATCAACCAATCCATTTGTAATTATTTGATAACCCCGAGTAAAGCTCCGCAGATTATTACCCTAACCAATTAGACTATTCCCGAGTAAAGCTCCGCAGAATATAATCTATGGTAGTAGTAGGCTCTAATGGACCTTTGTCTTAGCCAACAGAATCTGAAAAGCCGCAATCTATTTAAACTAACTTATTTAATCTCATTAATTTCTTAATTGAAATTAATTCGCCACTTCGATAGACAGTAATCACGGATTAACTAATCTATTCGGCAATTTATCACCAAGTTGATCAATTAATAGGACTCATTAATCAACAAACACGGCGATAATAAATCGATTAAAGCACAGAGATCAAACAAACATAAGAGATAAACAAAAGCAATTAAATCAAAGGAGTCTCACGAATTACATAAATCAAACGTTGGATACCTTGTCTAGATCAAAAGTTTAGCCACGCATAGCAATATTAAAAGACAATGTTGTTAGAGGAGATGTGTTGTCTTCTTTCCATCCACAAAAACTACTGCGGTTGTTTCTCTATTCTAAAGGTTATTGTGAAAAATTCCCCCTCCTAAAGCTGTTGTTGTCATCCCACTATCTCCAGCTGATTGTAAAAATCACCCCTCCTCAAGTTGCTGCTGTCGTCACTTCTCTAGAGATGATTGTGAAAAATCGTCTTTCTTAAAGTTGCTGCCGTGGTCACTTCTCCCAAAATTGAGTCTAAAGATGGTCTAGGTTTTTCTCTTTTTAACAAACAAAGTGGGGCCCCAATAAAACATGAAAATAAAGCTCCAATGGGCTACAAAATAACTTGACTTCGTCCAACATAAGGGGGTTATGTCATTTGGGCCCAAATCCCAAGGTGATTAATTCAAAATTCGCAGGTGGCAATCTGCTAGCATTGCATCACCTTCAACATGGTCATGTTGAAACCCTGCCCAATTCCATATTAGCCAAATTCACTCCAAATCGCATTACTTTGGTATTTCATCACCTAGAACATACAAAGACACGAATTACCATAGAAACAGAAGCAGAACATCACATAAACATATCAAAAGAACATAAAACACACATAATTAACATGCACAAAATTCAAGATATCAAAACTCCCCACACTTGAACAATATTTGCTCTCAAGTATTCATCCAACTCAAATTATCAAGACACTTCAACATCTTATCACAATTCTTTCAATCGCACTTATCACTTCTCAAGTTAATGTATGTAGTCTAGAATTAATCAAACAAACCCATGAAGGTCGATCTCCTAATTAATTAGGAATGTTAACTGCTTCAGAAATGCCCAAGTAAAAAGTAATAACATCCACACCCTCGCAATGTTTCACTCATTCTCTCATGTGAAATTTGGATATTGGTGTTTCTCTAAAAAATCCAGCACAAACCTGTTCTTTCCATAGGACTGACACAAGTTCAAATCTCTACCACTAGCTCGGGTTTAAAACCCACACTAGTCAACTTGGTCTTTTAATGGGTTGTAATGGGGCTAGTTGGTTACTAAGGAAATTGAGTTGAGAAGAGCAAAGAAATGTACCAAGTAGACACATGCCAACAACTTCAATTTTTTAGTCATCACAAATAAAAAGATTAAAGCATTAAGCTCATTCAAGTATACCATATCGCAAATCCATCATTCACTTAACTTCAACAATAATAATGAAGTTGAACCAAGGCTGCTGAAACTACCTCTCATGCAATTATTCACATAATTATTTTCTCTTTGTTGTTTTTCCCTTTCTTGGCTTTTTTTTCTTTTTTTTTTCAAATTTTCAAAAGTAACATTAGCAAATGCATTTTAGCCAGCTATGATTTTCTCTCCTTTTTATCCCAAAGCACAATTAAGCGAACAATTCAGATATAACCGAAAGTGACTAAACATTGGTATACATGATATATAATTACATATGCTACTTAGTAATTCTTCTCAACTAGGTGCAAAAGTCAGGGCTTGAAAGAAGAAGTCATAGGTTAAATTGGATATGTTAAAACAAAGAAAAAGTCTGGGCTCAAGGGGGTTGAACTAGGATATAAAATTTTTGAGATGGGTTTTGAAAGAAAATGGATAGCAAAGGGGCTACAAAAACAATGCCTTAGCTTCATTCCATTGTATTAAATGTGGTTTTGAATAGAACTTATGTCAGTTTCTAGCAGGGGACAAATGTGTGCGCTCTTCGAAAGAAAAGTAGAGTGCGTGTGAAGTTGCACTCTCTATCCTATGTCTCAAAAATCTCAGTGTGTTTAGTATAGATGTATGTCTATTGCTCTCTAAAGGGTGCAAACAACTGAAGCAGTCTGTTTAATTCCAATACACACACTAACTCAAGTCATGAGAAGACAGGATTAAGAAAAGATCAATTATTCAAGTTTCCTGAACAAAGAAGGCAAGATTGTTTATAAAAACATGTTTAAAAGCAGTTAAATTCATTTTTCCAGAATGGGGATTTCCAAAACGTTTTACATGATGCATGTATGCACAAATTAAAACAAAACAGTAACAAACATGACATTAAAAACAAAAATTGTAAAACAGCAAAATCTAGCAAAACGATTAAACAATAAACATAACACGCAAACCAACAATTACGCAAATAAAACAAGCAAAGTTAAACAATTGAAACTTCCCCCTCCCCACACTTTAGACTAAACATTGTCCTTAATGTTAGTAAATGAAAGATAAGAACAATAAAGAGTAAAGAGTGAGAGAAAGCTTCTCTAAGTGACGCGCTAAGGTGATGGTGGAAATGGTGGATCACTATGACCGCTACACTTGAACCAATGGGCGATGTTGCGCTCAATCTTGGTGACTTGAGATTGTAACTTGTTGAGCAAACTTTCCAAAGTGCCTTATCGACACTCCAGCCGTCCCATTTGTTCCACAATTACCATGGATGGAGCTCGAGAGGGCCCGACTGTCTCAACATCTGGTGGTGGGATCACAAACTCTCCATTGGCTAATGCACAAATAACCTGCATCTTACAAAGAGCACTCATATCTAAGGCTAGGACCTGTGGTCCCGAGGTTAAGAGATGATGACAATAAAGATCAAAATCACACAATTTGATAGCGAGTAATGTGATCATAGAGCCCAAAATCAGTGGGTGTGTGCGATGTGCCAAGATGTATAAAATATATGTTATATAAAAATAACCCATATTAACTTTCATGTTATTCTAAGCACACCATAAAAGAAAAAACTCTGCTTTAGAAATCATATGCATATTATTGGTTTTTCCTGAAAAATTGAACACTAGAAAGCGGTGGAAAATCCTATGCATGGGATCAATCAAAGAATTAGCCTTAGACGAGCTAGGATTATACTTTTGTGGATCGGCAGACAACACTGAATAAGTCTCTTTCTTATTATACCAGTTAGGACAATTACAAAAAGAATTAATATAGGAATAATGAGAAAGCAGAGAATTGGGTACTAAGCCTAAAATTACATTCCATTCATTTATAGACGTACAGAAATGACACTTTAAAATCCTGAATCGAATAGTAGCAGGTGTAGTGACATCACTATTAACAGACATTTCAAATTTAAAGGAAGTATAAAAATCCCAAACCATTTCTTTAAAAATTGACAACTGCAAATCCACAAACACACCTAATCCTAAATTATCTACCAAAGACCTAAACTGAGATTGTAAATTAAAGTAAGTTAATCAAAATTCGTCCACATATCGACTCGGGCAAATCGTTTTGCCTTTAAGTTGGTTGAGCAATCGGATATCCTCGGCATCCTCGTAGCTAAGATTTTTGTCTTGGCCATGGGCTGTGAGATTATTCCACTAAATGCGTGGATCACGTTTCGACCAGGAACGGCGTCGGCACTCCTTAGGTATGGTCTCTGCGTCATTTTCTGCCTCTCCCTCTGCCGCACTAGGTTAGGCTTCCTCCTCATTGGCATTAGGGTACTCTAATGCTCCAATGACATTCTCCTCTTCTTCAATTTCATTCTCGTCACTGGAAGGTGGAGGGGGTGTTGCTGGGTCTCAACGTTTGCGAGTGGAGCGTCGAGGTGGTGCGGATTCTGCAGGTTTGGTGGTGTTACCACTGAATTTGGTGGTGGTAGGTAGATGTGGACCACGAAATCTTGGCATGGGTGTTGTGGGTGTATGTCGGATGGGTGGTGTCGTCGCCGGATCTAGTGGTGAGGGAGACAGTGTGGATGGAGTTGCGGCGTGGATGGAGACGGTGTGAGTTGGTGTTGTCGTGGAGGAGACGACATTGTTGGGCAGCGTGGAGGAGTTGTGCGCGACGGTGGTGATTTTAGGTATTAGGGATTTGGCTGTTGTACAAATTGGGGATGGGGAAAGCCGGCGTCGTATGGGTGGAAGAGGGTGTGGATTTTAGGGTTAAAAATTGGTTATACTAAAATACCCTTCCCACACTTGGTTTAAAACAATTGTCAAAGTTTACAACCATGCTACCTTGCTTTGGCTGCTGCTGGTTTACTTACCTTTAAAATTGTTTGTGTATTTACGCAGACCATTTAATCAACTAGCTCTTTTTTTTAGTAGACTATGGCAACGATCAAACTATACTGTCCTGCAAAATAATAAAAATCTCACGACCAAGTGATATCTAATAACAGTAAAAAATTGGAACAAAATTCAAAAAGAAACTATCGAGAAACAAGAAACCTGACAGAATTATGAACAATTAAAAATTAAATTGCAAAGAACAAAATGAAAGCAAACCTTGGGTTGCCTCCCAAGAAGTGCGTTTGTTTAACGTCGTTAGCCTGACATAGGCCCCATTCAATTATAGGAAGGTTCATTCAAAGAATTAACTTCGACGGAATGAGGCTGAAATCATTCGTAAAATGGCTTCAAATGATGGCCATTCACCTTGAAAATCTTTTTCGTTTCCATACTTTGAATATCCACAGCACCATAAGGATAAATCTTTGTGACTACAAAAGGTCCAATCCACTTGGATCGCGATTTCCCTGCAAGAAGTTTCAAAGTCGAATTAAATAAAAATACCTTATGTCTGACTTTAAACTTCTTCTCGGCAAGCTGCTTGTTGTGAAAAGCTTTAGTTTTGACCTTGTATGAAATAGCATTGTCGAAAGCATGGTTCCGTAATTCTTCTAATTCCTAAATCTGCAAGTTCCTTTGTTGCCCAGCAGCATCAAAATTCATGTTACACTGCTTCATGACCCAAAACGCTTGATGCTCAACTTCCATTGGCAGATAACAGACCTTGCCATAAACAAGTCTATAAGGAGACATATTTAATGACGTTTTATAGGCAGTGCTGTAAGCCCAAAGAGCATCGTCCAAGCGCCAGCTCCAGTCTTTCCTGCTAAAATTCACAGTTTTCTCCAAAATACTCTTTACCTCTCGATTAGACAATTCCGCTAACCCATTGGTTTGAGGATGGTAGGTCATGGAGGACCTGTGCACAACTCCATATTTCTTCAGCAATGTAGCAAATACTCTGTTGCAAAAATGAGTCCCGAGATCACTAATGATTGCTTTCGGAGTGCCGAATCTGATAAAGATATTAGCCTTCACAAAATCAACATCAACCTTAGAATCATTAGCTCGAGTAGCTTTTGCCTCTACCTATTTTGAAACATAATCGACAGCTAACAAAATGTATTGAAATCCAAATGACGATGGAAAAGGGCCTATGAAATCAATCCCCCACACATCAAATATTTCACAAACAATAACGGGGGTCTGAGGCATTTCATTTCTTCGGCCTATACTGCTAGTCATTTGGCACCTATTACATGCTTTGCAAAATGCATAAGAATCTATAAAAATATTAGGCCAGTAGAAACCAGATTCAAGCATTTTCCTAGCTGTCCTATTAGGGCCGAAATGGCCACCATAAGCAGATGCATGACAAAATTGCAA
>JAOSBN010000001.1:24963722-24978232 GCA_027563595.1 Erythroxylum suave | reverse complement strand
CAATCTGGTCAGAACACATTTTCCATAAATATGGATCATCCCAAATGTAATACCTGGCATCATTCTTCAATTTATGGGGTTGGACAGATGTGATACCATTTGGGTATCCATTCTAGGTGATAAAATTGATCAAATCCATGTACTATGGGTTTCGACATGGCCATGTTAAAGTCATCGTGAATAGTTGTTCATCAGGAAACTACTCAGTAACAACCAGATCATCTCTAGAAGTGTTGTTCAGCCTACTCAGGTGATTTGTGACCAGGTTTTCTGCTCCTTTTTTATCTCTGACTTCAATGTCAAATTCTTGCAGCAAAAGAACCTACCGGATAAGTCTTGGCTTCGCATCCTTTTTGCTTATCAAGTACCGAAGAGCAGCATGATTTGAATACACTATCACCTTCGTACCAAGCAAGTATGATCGGAATTTCTCTAATGCGAAGACCACAACAAACATCTCCTTTTCAGTGGTTGAATAGTTTTATTGAGCACAATCCAATGTCTTTGATGCATAATAGATCATATGAGGGTCACGACCTATCCTCTGCCCAAGAACTGCTCCTACAACATAGTTATTGGCATCGCACATCAGCTCGAAAGGGAGGTTCCAATCCCGTGGTTTGATGATAGGTACAGTAATGAGCTTTTCCTTCAAAATATTAAACGCCTTTTTGCATTCTTCATTGAATTCAAATGGCACATCTTTCTGCAAAAGGTTGCTCATTGGATGAGCTATCTTCGAAAATCTTTGATGAACCGCTTGTAAAATTCTGCATGACCAAGAAAGGAACGTACTCCCTGCACATTTGTGGGGTAAGGCAGCGAGCTAATCACATCAATTTTTGATCTATCCACTTCAATGCCCCCAGCTGAAACTATATGTCCTAATATGATGCCTTGAACAACCATGAAATGACACTTTTCATAATTAACCACAAGATTTTTTTCAATGCATCTTTTTAACACTTTCCTCAAATTTTCTAAACTAGATTTAAAGGAATCTCTGTACACAATAAAATCATCCATGAAAACTTCAATAATTTCCTCTACATAGTCAGAAAAAATACTTACCATACATCTCTGAAACGTCGCTGGAGCATTGCAAAGACCAAATGACAAGCGTTTGTAAGCGAAAGTGCCAAACGGACAAGTAAATGTTGTCTTTTCCTGATCTTCAGGTGCTACATGAATCTGGTGAAAACCTAAATAACCATCTAAACAGTAATAATGAGAACGACCTGCAAGTTTCTCAAGCATCTGATCAACAAATGGTAAGGGAAAATGATCTTTACGGGTCGCAGCATTTAATTTTCTATAATCAATACATACACACCACCCATTTTGAATTCTAGTGGGCATTAATTCACCTTTTTCATTTTCAACAACAGTAATGCTACTTTTTTTAGGAACTACCTGTGTTGGACTTATCCACTTGCTATCTGAAATAGCATAGACCACATTTGCAGCCAATAATTTTAGTATCTCTTTTTTTACAACCTCAATCATTGGTGGATTCGATCGATGCTGAGGTTTCCTACTAGGTTTGCAATCATCCTCTAACAAAATTCGATGCATGCAGATGGTAGGGTTGATTCCCTTGATATCTGCAATCGACTATCCAATAGCTTCTTTATTCTCCCTAAGGACAAGGATAAGCTTCTCCTCCTCTAAATTGCTCAACTGATTGGAAACAATCATAGGTAATGTTTCGGCCTCCCACAAGAAGACATACTTGAGGTGCGCAGACAATGCTCTAAGCTCCAATGTTGGCGGCTGAAGAATGAAGGGTAATAATTTGTTGCTGTCAATCTTCACTGGCTGCTGTAACATATCGGACACAGCTTGTAATGCCTGCAAACCATGTACTGCGTGGACCATACCTCTCAAAACTACCCATTTAGTCTCGATTTCTGATAGCTTCGTAGGAGTAATGTTATTGGTTATCGTAGCCTGCAAAAAATCATTAACACACAACTTGAAAACTTTCACGGTCAAGGGGTTAATACAATCAACAGCAAAAACTGTACAATAATCAACAGGATGCTTAATGGTATTATTAATATTGAATGTAACTTTGGCACCATCAAACTCCGTAATTAAAGCCCCCCCGTGAATATCAATTTTTGTCCCAGAAGTGCTAAAAAATGAGCATCCTAACAACATCATCCTAGACGCAGGTGACCCCTCATCCTCCATTCTCATCACATAAAAATCTACAGGAAATACTAGATCATCTACCTTCACTAAAACATCCTCCAACAATCCTTCGGGGTACCTAGTGGTGCGATCAGCTAGTGTTAAAATCACACCATCTTGCTTCAACGGACCAGCATTCAATGTAGTATAAATAGATAACAGCATAAGATTTATAGAAGCCCCTAAATCTAGCATAGTCCATTCTATACCATCATTGCCAATTTTACAAGGAATGGTAAACATGCCTAGGTCCTTTTCCTTTATTGGTAACTTGCCCTGCAACACTACTAAGATGTTCTCACTCATCACCACATGCTGATTGCCTCTCATCTTGGTCATGCTAATAACCAAGTCTTTCAGAAATTTGCAATACCTTGGTGTTTGTCTAAGCAACATGAGAAGGGGGATGTTGATTTCTACTTTCTAAAAAATCTTTAAAGTCTCCTCATCATTCTTCAATTTCTTCTTCTTGGCTAACCTGTGTGGAAACGGTGGCCTTTCTGGATTAGCTGTCACGATTTCTTCAATTTCAGCTTCTTTTTCTGGCTCGACAATTTCAACATGGTCATGTTGAAGTTTCTGCGATCCTCTAGCACTTGCAATTTCTTTTCCACTACGCAAAGTAATGGCACTGATATTCTACCTAAGATTGACAATAGGCTGGGAGGGCAATTTCCTTTGATTCTGTGCAGCAGCCAGTTGACTAATTTGCTCTCTCAGCTCTTGAAAATTATTAGTCTGAGCTTGAAATTGGGCTGAATCAGTTTGAAACTGAACCAAACTCTGCAGTTGTGTATTGGTCGTCAATTGAGCCATTGTCAACTGTGACATAAGATCCTCCAAGGTGGAAATTCGGTCACCATAATGAGGCCTCGAATTCTGCTGCTGTTGCTGTTGTTGAGGTTGATGCTGCTGACTACTCTAACCTTGCTGCCCATTCCTATATCTCAGATTAGGATGATCCCTCTATCCTGGGTTGTAAGTATTCAAATAGGGATCATATTTTTTCTGAGACTGATAATTATCATTGATTGCATTGACGTCAACTTCCACAGTATCATCTTGCAGAGTCAGGCAAGCATCAGTAAAATGACCCTGAAATCCACAAATATGACAAATAGGGACTTGTGGTCCCTTGGTTACGACATTTGCATTGACACTATTGGCATTGGAAGAATTAATAACTTGTCTTTCTAACAATTCAACAATCTTTTCAAGTTTACTTTCGAGTTTAGAAATACTTACCTCATGGACACCACGAGTGTGTGTCTCTAGACGATACCCGAACTACTAAAGATTTGCGATCATTGCTGCAATTAAGTTTCTGGCCTCCTGAGGCATCTTGTTCACAATGGCTCCCCCACTAACAACATCAAGGATCTTCCTATCATTTAGTAACATCTCATCATAGAAGTACTGAATAAGGAGCTGCTCTGTAATTCCATGCTGAGGACAACTTGTGCAAAGCCTTTTGAATCTCTCATAATATTCATACATATTTTCTGTATCTCTTTGTCTGATGCCATAAATCTCTCTGCGCAAACTAGCAGCTCTGAACGCTGGGAAGTATTTTTCTAAAAATAACCACTCCATATCAGGCCATGTATCCACGGTCTTAGGTGGAAGATAATACAACTAGTCTCTAGTTGCACCCTTTAGAGAAAAAGGGAAAGCACGCAGTTTCAACAGATCCTCTGTTATGCCTCTCGGTTTGAATCCAAAACATACCACATGAAAATCCTTGAGTTGTCTGTTCGGGTTGTCAGAAGGTAACCTATGAACAAAGCCTGAATCAACCCAGCCTTCAACTCAAACCCATCATCTGCAGCCTGATACTGTATACATAGAGGTTGATCCTTTACTGGTGGTGCAAGCATATCCCTCAGAGTTGCAGAAGCTCGATTTCTGGCTAGTTGCGTAGGTGGAATAGGTTGCTGATTTGCCATCGCTGCTTCTTCAAAATCTTTCAATAACTCGGTCTCAAAGGCAGGCAAATTCTCAGTTTGGTCAGGCAAGACTTGTGCAGAAGTAGAACCTTGTCTCTTACGCAATTTAGTAGCTTTCCTGAGTTGTTTTGCAGTCTTCTCTATCTCCGGATCAAACAATAAATCACCTGTAGAAACACAATACCGCATGCAAATGACTAGAAAAAAATGATTAGTAACACAAATAAACAAAAACTTAAACACTAGTTCCCCGGCAATAGTGCCAAAATTTGATGGCGCGTCAAACTAGCAAAAATAAATTCCTACTCTAGAACACTTAAACGAGCAAAGTGGTGAATAGGGTCAAACCACAGAGACTAATGTAGTAATTATTTATTTGTATGGAAACAATAAAAAAAATAAAAATAAAAATAAAAAGAATTGATTTAGGGATGATTAATTTTAGAACACGAAATCACACAGAAGGAAATTAAAAATAAAGATTGAAAACAATATAAAGAAAAGCCTAGCCAACGTACTCCTCCATTCGATATTGTAATTCGATCATAGTCTCAAACATATAAATTCTGTTCATTCTTATGGACAAAGTTATAGCAGACAGTGAACAACACATATCAACCAATCCATTCGTAATTATTTGATAACCCCGAGTAAAGCTTCGCAGATTATTATCCTAACCAATTAAACTATTCCCGAGTAATGCTCTGTAGATTATAATCTATGGCATCAGTAAGCTCTAATGGACCTTTGTCTCAGCCAACAGAATCGAAAAAGCCACAATCTATTTAGACTAAATTATTTAATCTCATTAATTTCTTAATTGAAATTAATTCGCCACTTCGATAGACAGTAATCACGGATTAACTAATCTATTCGGCAATTTATCACCAAGTCGATCAATTAATAGGCCTTATTAATCATCCAACACGGTGATAATAAATCGATTAAAGCACAGAGATCAAACAAACATAAGAGATAAACAAAAGCAATTAAATCAAAGGAGTCTTACGAATTACATAAATCAAACATTAGATACCTTGTCTAGATTAAAAGTTTAGCTACGCATAGCAATATTAAAAGACAATGTTGTTAGAGGACAGGTGTTGTCTTCTTTCCATCCACAAAAACTACTGTCGCTGTTTCTCTATTCTAAAGTTGATTGTGAAAAATCCCCCCTCCTAAAGCTGCTGCTGTCGTCCCACTATCTCCACCTGATTGTAAAAATCGCCCCTCCTCAAGTTGCTGCTGTCGTCCCACTATCTCCACCTGATTGTAAAAATCGCCCCTCCTCAAGTTACTGCTGTCGTCACTTCTCTAGAGCTGATTGTGAAAAATCGTCTTTCTTCAAGTTGCTGCCGTGGTCACTTCTCCCAAAATTGAGTCTAAAGATGGTCTAGGTTTTTCTCTTTTCAATAAACAAAGTGGGCCCCAATAAAACATGAAAATAAAGCTCCAGTGGCCTACAAAATAACTTGACTTCGTTTAACATAAGGGGCTTGTGTCATTTGGGCCCAAATCCCAAGGTGATTAATTCAAAATTAGCAGGTGGCAATCTGTCAACGTCGCGTCACCTTCAACATGGTTATGTTGAAACCTTGCCCAGTTCCACATTAGCCAAATTCACTCCAAATCGCATCACTTTGGTATTTCATCAACTAGAACATACAAAGACACGAATTACCATAGAAACACAAGCAGAACATCACATAAACATATCAAAAGAACATAAAACACACACAATTAATATGCACAAAATGCAAGTTATCAGTCATTGATGTGCTTCACAGTTGGGTTATTTTGTGGATTGCATTTATCTTCTGCTGAAGGTTGGTTGTTGGATGCACTAATGATGTTGTTATTGCTCCGTGAATTGGTACTAGAATTTACATGAACCAGCCCACAGTGTGTGGTGACAATTTTCAGATTTATTTCAGTAGAGCTAAACATATCAGAAAGTTGTTATTCTTTTCTTTCTCAAGTAGCTAAAACTACCAGAAAGTTGTTCTTCTTTTCTTTCTCAAGTGTTTTCGTTTATGTTGAAATTTGTTTTATCACTTGAGTTGTTTAGTTTGTTTTGTTATCATTAAAAATTGTTTGAGAAAATCCTCTGTTAAGGTTAGTATGAGGTGATCGTACTATTAGGTATGAAATTCTTTCACGAATTGCGAGGACGAGGGATAATGTCAAGGTTTGAGTGGTGTTGGCTTAATAAAGCCTTGTAAAAAACTATTTTCATTAGTGAAAGAATTAAGTTAGGTAAGGGTCCCGCAGACATAGGCAAGGTATGCCGAACCGTGTTATCAAATTTCTATGTTGATTTATATTTGTGTGTTTATTTTTTTTAGTTTTTGGTTGTGCTAGAAATGACTGTGGTAAATCAAAGATTTTGTAAAACTAATGCACCCCTTCAGATTTTTCATGTATAATTCATTATCTATAAATAATCAGACAATTATAAATTCTTTTCATATTGCAAACTATTACTCTATATTTGAGTCCAAATTCTTATCATATATGAAAACATTTTTTTGCCATTTCAAGTTGATTTATGATACTCTATTAATTTTGAAGGTTTTAAATATTTTTGATATAATAATAATAATTTATTTCTTTTCTGCAAATTTTCTTTTATACAAAAGAGACTTAAAAAATTGAGGCATTATACATAAACTAATTCTTAATTAATTTTGTTACAATATATGGTATATATCTTATTATTTGGTTTTAACATTTTTTGATAATTGGACATCTAAGATAATGTTGATGAGTTTAAAATTCAAATCAAGGTAGGATTGGATTTCTATATGATCTAAAAGTTGTATTTTAAATATATGCAATCTCTGGACAAACCGATGGACTTAGAATTCTATCTACTTAAGATCTCTTGCATATAACGTTAGTGAGGATGATTGTTGTGGTCTCTCTCTGGTCTAACGTGTGTGGATTGATTGTGTGAGTGAGAGATCTATGTGTGTTGTTTGCGGCTGGGTGTGGGTTTCTTGTTGGTTGCGTAGTGGATGTACTATCAACCGTGAGCTGCTTGTCGTTAATTGTCAATTGGATGGAATGGTTGCTAGACTAACTTCACGTTGATGCTTATTCCATCTTGGTGCTGCAGTTTTAATTAATTAATTGTGTGAAGATTCCTTGGTGAAGTGGGGAACAAATGTTAGATGGGTCCTCAGTTAATTACACAACAAATGTTGATGGGTGTTTATGTGTAGCTGTGACTTTCCCTATGATGTTATTTGCACGTCTTCACAGTTGGGTCTTGTTGTGATTCCCTTTTTGGGTGAGTCGTTGATGTGCTTTACAGCTTGGTCTTCTGTTGTTTTGCATTGTTGATGGATTTTTGCTGGGAGCTCTTAGATCTGTGGTTGTCGATTGGATTGGAGTGCAACACTGCTGATTTTACGTTTATAATTAATCCAACCTATTACGGGTTTTTCTGTCAAGGATGACGTCTAAGTGGGCTGAAAAGCTGTTGTGTTTGTGTGATTTTTAGAGCTGCGTTTTTCTAGCTCTGAACGACTATCATTGGGCTGTTATGTTGTGGAGTGTGTGCAATTTTGGCAACTGGCTTTCTATGGTATTTGTGTGATTATGTTGGGCTACTCACTGTCATCGATAGTGGTTTTTGTATGGAAAACTTCCAGCAGTCTTGGTGATTTTGTGGCTGTCGTTTTTGATGTTGGTGTGCAAAATTTCAGAAGTTTTCGTGACTTTGTGGCTATTGTTTTTGTTGTTGGTTTGGTGCAAAAAACTTCCATAGTTGTCTTGGTTGTTGTAGCTCTATTGGGTTAACGTTTCGGTGATGAAACGCTTGTTATTTTGAGACGTTTTGTGGCTATTGTGCATGAGATGTTTCAATTACTATATTGAAGATTCATAGCAGATCTTTTGGTAGAAAACTTCCATTCTTTCATTGATGAAGCGGCATGTTTAGGGGAGTTGCTTTTTGTCTCGAGTGTTTTCGTTTATTTTGAATTTTATTTAATCACTTGAGTTGTTTATTGTATTTCGTTTTCATTAAACATTGTTTGAAAAAATCCTTTATTAAGGTTAGTACAACTGGGTGTGAAATTTATTCACAGGTTGTGAGGACGAAGGATAATGTCAAGGATTGAGTGATGTTGGCTTAGTAACGCCTTGTATAAAATTGTTGTCGTTAGTGAAAGAATTAAGTTAGATGATGACCCTATAGACGTAGACAAGGTGTGCCGAACTGTATTAACAAATATTAGTGTTGATTTATTAATTCGCTTTTGATTGTTTAATTTTTCTGATTTTTGATTATGCTAGAAATGACTACAATAAACCGAAAATATCCCATTGAAATTTCAAATTTCTTGTGTTATAGTGAAATAAAATACGAATATCATAAAATATATATGAGTTTAAATTGAAATATGAACCGATTGGGTTGAGATAATGTATCAATTTACAACATAAGCAATCATAAAGCAATCGCAAACTTCAATTCATATAACTATAGAAAATCAAGTTACAAATGCAATGAGCTTGTTTGTTTCAACCTTCCCTAAGAATGCCTGACCATATGAAGAGCCGTATGCTGACTGAGACCTTTGTCCTAATGCAGGATATCCGCACTCTGCTGGATTGCGCTTGGGAGGTGTAGTTTCAACATATATACCGAAAAGGTAATCACATTGCGGATAGATTGGTAGCTGAAGCTCTGTATGTACCACTAGGCGTGCATGTCCTTACCAACCCTTCGCCCAACTCGGTGGCCTTTTTGCAGCAAGATCGAAACAATCATTTGTACCGTCGAAGCTTAGCGTCTGACTAAATTTCCCTTAATTTTTTATTTGTTCTCTTTTCCCTTTGTAAAAAAAAAAATGAAGTGGTTTAGCTCCCCATCGTACCTCCCCTTCAGTTGAGCAAAAACTCCAAAAGAATTATGACAAACTCCCTCAAAAAACGTCGTCTCGTTGTCTCCCACTATTAATGCATTTCTGTTGCTGCCTGACGTTGTCCTGTCGATATAAATGTTATTGTGGGCGTGCATGATGAAAATTAAGAGAAAAAAACACGTGGACAAATTAAATTCCACTGAGAGTAGTAACCTAATCTTCCCCACAACAGTACAGACTATGGCTCCAAATTAAATTCTGTAAAGTGACGTCCCCTCGAGTGGATAGAAATTTCCTCCGACATTAATTGGAACGACACAGCTGGAACCCATGTTTTCCTTTTGTGTGTGGTCAAAATCCTCGAAAGATAAAGACTGAACAGGGTCACGTATGGCTGGACTTTTAGGCGTTAAAACATATAGATATCAAGTTGCAAGAAAGACAAACTTAGCCCGTTTTTTTTTATTTTTTTATTTTCAAATTCAGTTTAAAATATATTTATTTCTTTTTCTGGTTTTAATTTTCTGATTTTTAAAAATTATGTAAACTATAAAAGTGGTTTTTTTATTTGCTAGTTCTTTTTATAATATGATTTATTATTAACTAAATATCTAATATTTTATTATTTATTATATTAATTTTTTAGTAAAAATTATGAATATTTTAATTTAATATTATATATTAAATTAATTATTAGTAACAATTATGAATAATTTAATTTTACTTAATAATAAATGTAGTTAAATTTAAAATATCATCAAACTATATAAATTTAAAATAAAATTTGATTTAATAATTAAAATATATTTAAAATAAATATTAATTTATGAATAAAATATATTTTTAGATTATTTATTTTAATAATGTAAAATAAATTTACTAATTTGTTAATAAATATTATATAAGAAATTAAAATAAATTTATTTAATTAAAATAATTTATCTTTAGGATTTATCTAAAATATAATTATTATCAATAATATCTTTAAGATTTATTATGTTTTAGATAATAATTATATTATTATCTAAAACATAATAAATATCACTAATTTAAATATTATATAAGAAATTAAAATAAATTTATTTAATTAAAATAATTTATCTTTAAGATTTATCTAAAATATAATTATTATCAATAATATCTTTAAGATTTATTATGTTTTATCTAAAACATAATAAATATCACTAATTTGTTAATAAATATCATCATTTTTTATGTAGGTGCACGAAAATTTCAGAAGTTTTTGTGACTTTGTAGCTGTTGTTTTTGTTGTTAGTTTGGTACGAAAAATTTCGATAGTTGTCTTGGTTGTTGCAGCGCTATTGGGTTAAAGTTTCGGTGATGAAACGTTTGTTATTTTTAGACGCTTTGTGGTTGCTGTGCATGGGATGTTTCAGTGACTATATTGAAGATTTATAGCAGATTTCTTGGTTGACAACTTATCGTTATTTCGTTGATGAAGCGGCATATTTAGGAGGGGTGCTTTTTATCTCAAGTGTTTTCGTTTATGATGAATTTTGTTTAATCACTTGAGTTGTTTATTTTATTTCGTTTTCATAAAGTAATGTTTGAGAAAATCCTCTATTAAGGTTAGTATGATTGAGTGAGAAATTCTTTCACAAGTTGTGAGGGCGAGAGATAGTGTCAAGAATTGAGTGGTGTCGGCTCAATAAAACTTTGTATAAAACTGTTGTCATTAGTAAAAAAACTAAATTGAATGAGGGCTCCGAAGAAGTATGTAAGGTGTGCCGAACTGTGTCAACAAATATCGGTGTTGATTTGTTATTTCGTTTTTGATTGTTTAATTTTTCTGACTTTTGATTATGTTAGAAACGATTGCGGGAAATCAAAGATTTTGCGAAACTATTATAGTTCTTTGAATTTTCATATTTCTTATGTTACATGAAATAAAATACAAATGTCATAAAATATATGAGTTTAAATTGAAATATGACCTGACTACATTGAGACAATGTATCAATACACAGCATAAGCAATCACAAACTTCAAGCCATATAACTATAGAAAATCAAGTTACAAATGCAATGAGCTTGTTTGTTTCAACCATCTGTAAGAATGCCTGACCATATGAAGTGGTTTAGCTTCTCATCGCACCTCCCCTGCAGTATAGCAAAACCTCCAAAAGAATTACTTCCTCAAAAGACGTTGTCTCGCTGTCTCCCATCATTAATGCCTTTCTGCTGCCTAACGTTGTCCTGTCGATATAAATGTTATTGTGGGCGTGGAAGATGAAAACTAAGAGAAAAAAAAAGTGAACAATTGAATTCCATTGAGTTAGATGCCACTATGCAAAGGGCCATTAGAGTAGCAATCTAATCTTCCCCACAACAGTACAGACTATGGCTCCAAATTAAATTCTGCAAAGTGACATCCCCTCAAGTGGAGTGAAATTTCCTCCCACATTAATTGGAACGACACAGCTGGAACCCATATTTTCCTTTTGTGTGTGGTCAAAATCCTCGAAAGATAAAGACTGAACAGGGTCACGTATGGCTGGACTTTTAGGCGTTAAAACATATAGATATCAAGTTGCAAGAAAGACAAACTTAGCCCGTTTTTTTTTATTTTTTTATTTTCAAATTCAGTTTAAAATATATTTATTTCTTTTTCTGGTTTTAATTTTCTGATTTTTAAAAATTATGTAAACTATAAAAGTGGTTTTTTATTTGTTATTTCTTTTTATAATATGATTTATTATTAACTAAATATATGTTATTTTATTATTTATTATATTATCTTTTAGTAAAAATTATGAATATTTTAATTTAACATTAGATTAATTAAAACTAATTATTAATAAAAATTATGAATAATTTAGTTTTACTTAATAATAAACGTAGTTAAATTTAAAATGTCTTTAAACTATATAAATTTCAAATAAAATTTGATTTAATAATTAAAATATATAAATAAATATTAATTTATAGATAAAAAGCTGATTTTTAGATTGTTTATTTTAAAAAAGTAAAATAATTTTACTAACTTGTTAATAAATATTATATAAGAAATTAAAGTAAATTATCTTTAAGATTTATCTAATTTGTAATTGTTATCAATAATAAAGATATAACTACATTAAGGGGTAAATTTTTGAAAATGTTATATGGTCTACATTTTTTTGAAAATTATTTACATTTTTTTGAAAATTATCTTTTTATTAAATGGACACACATTTTTCTTAAATTTTTTGTTAAATTTTTAATGAAACCGACAAATAGCATATTTCAAATTACGTGTCAGTTATGTTAATTGAAAAAAAAAACGTAAGAAATGTATATATTTATTTTATAAAATATAAGAATATTTTTAAATATTAAATCATGAGATATTTTAAAGAATAGAAAGCATCATAAGAAGGGTGTATCTTTTTTTAAACTCTTATTGAGCACAGATGTGAACGCAGAGGAAAAATAATAAGGAAGATAACAAAAAATAGTATTCGACAAATCTTAGAAAAAGTATACTGAAAAAAAAAATTGTGAGTTGATTTGTAGATAAGTTTTTGCTACGTGTTTGAGAAGATAAACTTTTGTAAACAGAATAAAACCAAAGAAATATAAAAGTCACTTTTTACTTTTAATATATACATAAGTGACACAAAAATGTCCACTGAAAAAGCTAAAATAAGAAACTTTTTTTTGAAAAGTTTTAAATTTGAATTTTTGAAAAAAAATATATTTTACCTTTTAAAAAAGTTATTTATAATTCAAAAATACTTCTGAAATTTATAACTAAACACTTATTTTTTCCTTAAAATAACTTTTACGATAGAAAAAAATATTTTTCACCTACCAAAAGCCCAACTAAACAAACGCTAATTCTAATTCCGTTGCCTACGGCATTTTATTTACAGTCTTTTTTAATCAAACCTCAATTTTATGCAATGTTTGGATCAGAGCCTGGGCACAACTCGAGAGTGTTCAATTAAATCAGTTCAGACCATTAAAAAAAAAAGTTTTAAGTTTCATATAAAGATGTCAATCAGCCGCCAATTTTTTAATTATAAATACAAAAAGATATCGTTTTGTCATTTTGCTAAGTTTTATAACAAGGTGTTTCAAGGTAGATCGGAGGAGATGTACATTAAATGAATCTGTTTTTAACACCTTATATCAAAGAAGATTAGTTTAGGGAATTTATAAGATTTAATCGTTTTTATAACCTTTTTTTTTATCTCGAATATTTCGTAACCTGTAAAATCCAATACTAATTAGTTGTTTTTTAAAACCAAATATTTATAAATGTTTTTAACCTAACTTTTAGTATATTAGTTAATAATTCACAATATCAATAAATATATTTTTAAAATAATTTTATTAAAGATTTATTTTAAACAAAAATATCATTTTTATATTTATAAGTTTTAAATGGATGATAAAATAGCAATAATCTTTCAGTTCGCATTTCATGATAATGTTTATAACTTCTTCAATTACTAAAATTATATATATTTATTTATGTTCATAAATGTATAATCATTTTTACTATAATATATCTTTTAACTTTACGAAAATATTATTCATAGAAGTAACTATATCGCAATAATATAAAATTTCAAATAAGAATATCAAATAATTTTATTATATAAGATATGTTTAAAGCAAGCAAATTACTAATTAAGCTAGAGTCATGCCATTACAAATAGTTGTCATTGATTTTACCAAACATCATTGAAGTATTTTAGCTCCCTTTCAACTTCCCATAATGTCAAATGGATCCTTCGACCTCATTTTGCGTCAAATCATTTTTAATTAAAAATCAGTTTAAATTGGGTCAAGTTGGACACAAACTTAAACAATGCTGTTTGAGTCGGTTGAGCTCAAGCATAGGCCAATTTTCTCAAATCCAATTGATCATCAGACTAGGCCTGGACACAACAGAAGCACGGGCCGAGCCCTTACCACGGTCTATTGCTGCCCTTTATACAGTCCCCGGATAGAATATAGTGATATCGTGCCACCTTCACTAGAGGCTTGCAGCTTCTAACCATGTTTCGAAACGTGCACTTCTGGTATCGATCACTCAATGCCTCACAAGAAATCCCTCGTGTAGCTCTTCACCGCTTCAGTGATCGCGCTACAAGTTTGTTTCCGTCCGTACGACTTTCCACAACCCCACAAAGTGAACAGCAAAAACAGCAGAGTGGAGATCAAGGAGGCAGTGAGAATACTGGAAGCGGTTCATCAGCAGCGGACCATCTGGTCAGCAAAGAGATCATATTGCCGGCTGGACTCCAGCGAGAGTTGATGCCTAATCATGTGGGCGTAATCTTAGATGGGAACCGGAGATGGGCTCGGTCCAAGGGCTTGTCCTTGGTGTCAGGTTACGGTGCGGGGGCCAGAAGCTGGAAGTTAATGTCAAACTAAAGGGCTTGGCATGTTAGGCACCGAATTCGATGCCTAACATGCCTAATAAAGACAACTAATGGTTGGCCAATTTGGCCAACCATTCCATTACTCTCCTGCCTATAAAT
>JAOSBN010000001.1:24926238-24950865 GCA_027563595.1 Erythroxylum suave | reverse complement strand
ATTCCCTAAAAGAAAGTCATTCCCCATTAAATTTAATACTTTTAATTAAGTCAATTGTTGCAATCTTTTCTTAATTAATTACTGCACAAATTTGTCATATTCATAGTTATTTTGGTCGCATTGAATTGGGTAGTTGTTTAGAAATTTATTTAAGTAAAATTTTTTTAATTTCTTTCCATTATTTAAATTTTCCAAAATTTTATCCAACCCGATTTCAAATACCGTTAGCTAGCGTAGAATTAAATTTTCTCATAATCCCTATGGACACGACTCGGTTCTTACCGATTTATTACTCACTTCGACAACCGTGCACTTGCGGTTTATGAACACTCCTCTCCATGGCATCCTCGGGCAAACTTTGCTATAGTGCCTCCAGATTCTCCAACCCCGTCATGGCTCATGGATAGTGGTGCCACTCACCCCGTTACTGCTGACGTGAACAACCTCGCTTTGCACCAACCTTATTTTGGCAATGAGGACGTGATGATTGGTGACAGTACTAGGTTACCTATTACCCACTCTGGTTCGATATCACTTCCCTCTTTATCTCGTCCTCTTCATTTATCGAATGTTCTGTGTGTGCCTTCCATTAAAAAGAATCTTATATCCATTTCTAAGCTGTGTGCCACCAATAATCTCACTGTTGAATTTTCTGCTTCTGGGTTTGTTTTAAAGGATCTCAATATGGGGGCGCCTCTTCTTACCGGTCCACATAGAAATGGCGTCTATGAATGGCCAAATTCTTTGCCTTCCGCTTCCACGCTGGCCTTGGTGTCTAAGTTTCGTCCCTCCTTCACTTCCTGGCATCATCGTCTTGGTCATCCCGCCACTCCTGTGTGTCAGCATTTAGTTTCCAAATTTGGTTTATCTATTGTTCACAATAAAGACTTGTCTGTGTGCAATGCATGTAGTTGCACCAAAAGTCACAAACTTCCTTTTTCTGAATCTTCCTCACGGTCTACTAGGCCATTAGAACTGGTTTTCTCAGATGTTTGGGCATCTTCTGTGTTATCCCATGATAATTTTAAGTATTATGTCATCTTTGTGGACCATTTTTCCAAGTATGTTTGGCTTTATCCCTTGCAACGCAAATCACAAGTTAATGATGTTTTCGCTCGCTTCAAAAATTTAGTCAAAATTTTGTTTGAATGTTCCATCAAAACCCTCTACTCTGACAACGGTGGTGAATTTATTGCCCTTCGCTCCTACTTGTCCTCTCATGGCATCTCTCACTTAACCACTCCTCCACATACTCTGGAACATAATGGGTATTCAGAGCATCGTCACCGCCATATTGTTGAGACTGGCTTAGCTCTTCTTCGTCATGCGTTTATGCCCCTTTCTTACTGGCCCTACGCCTTTTCTATTGCTGTCTATCTAATTAATCGTCTCCCCACTTGTGACTTAAACATGATGTCTCCTTTTGAATGTATTTTCAACCAACCTCCCCACTACTCTAAACTCTGTATCTTTGGTTGCCTTTGTTATCCCTGGGTGCGACCTTATACTTCTCACAAATTAGAGGATCGTTCTGTCTCGTGTGTTTTTGTAGGTTACTCCCTTACTCAGAGTGCGTATATGTGCCTTGATCCTGTTACTCATCGTCTGTTTATCTCTCGTCACGTTAAATTTGATGAATCCTCCTTTCCCTACAAATCTCTCTCGCACTCTTCCTTTCCATCTGCATCTTCTCATGACTATGACAATTGGATCACCCATGCTACTACTCTACCGCCCTCCCCTTCACCATCACTGCCTTTTTCTCGCACCACTCGTTATCTTCCCCCCAAATTCCTCCCCCGTGTCCTCTCCCTCTCCTTCCTCACCTGTGTCTCCTGTGCTCTCCACCAACTCTGATGTCCCTCCCCCTCCTCCTCCTCGGCACCACATGACAACTCATGCCAAAGATGGTATCTCCAAACCAAACCCCAAATATAATTTTTCTGCCACTATTTCCCTTACCTCTGATGTCGAATCGCAAACTATCACCCAAGCCCTAAAGGACTCCAAGTGGCGTCTTGCCATGTCCGAAGAATTTGAGGCTCTAGTAAAAAATGGAACTTGGGATCTTGTTCCTCCGTCTAATGCCCATAATTTGGTTGGTTGTAAGTGGGTTTTTCGCATCAAGTGCTTGCCTGATGGCTCTGTTGCCTAATGCCTGAGGGACTCCTATTTCATAGAGTTCTAAAAAGCAACGCACTATTGCTCGCTCGTCTACTGAGGCCGAATATCGAACTGTTGCTTCCTCTTCTGCTGAGATACGGTGACTTTGCTCACTCTTGATTGAAGTGGGTGTTACTTTACCTGTTGTACCTACACTATACTGCGACAATGTTGGCACTACTTATCTTTGTTCCAATCCTATCTTCCATTCCCGAATGAAGCACATTGCTTTGGACTTTCACTTTGTCCGTGAGCAAGTTCAATAGGGTGCTCTCCATGTCACTCATGTCTCCTCTTAGGACCAGCTCGCTGACTGCTTGACGAAGGCTCTGTATCGTCCTACATTCCTTTCTCTTCGGTTCAAGATTGGTGTGTCCTCTCGACCCTCCATCTTGCGGGGGCGTATAGGGAATAATTAGTTATGTTATTGTAATACCGCTTTTACCCTTTACTTGACACTGTAACTATATATATACGCACTCTTGATAATAATAAAAACAATACAACAGATTGCATGACGTTACTATGTGTCCTGGTGAACTAACTCAATACACCGCATTGGTATATCTTGAAGCACATGAGTGACAAGATCGGTTGGCGAAGCTAAATATGCCACCTTATCAGTACACATATTTCCTTCCCTATAGACATGCTGAAGCTGAATGACCTAATCTCTACCCTGGAGCTCCGAGATGTCCCTTACCAAAGAAGTATCATCAAACAACATCTACTCAGTTGAAGAGAGGATATTAACAACCTCCAAAGAATTCAACTCTAGTACCACTTGTTGATATCCGAGTTCTCATGCCAATAGTAGACCAGTAAAGGTCGGCCCCCAGAGTTCGTCATTTAAAGGTGAGCACACTCCAATATTTACAAGAAACCACCACACTAATGTCCTGTGTTGTTCCTAATTAGTCCTACATCTATAACAATGCTAGATCCATGCTTATCGCCCCATCTATATTTACTTTTACCTAACCCTCTATCGGTTTAGCCCATCTTAATAGTGTGTACCAATGTTATGTAACCACTGCTCCAATTATTGTTCATGGAGCCAAGCTTCTTGAATTTTTGGTCCCTTTATGCTCCTATTTCTGGGAACCAAGCGTCTTGAATATTTGGGTCCCTTTTTGTTGGTGCGTAATCACTGCTCGTACAACGTTTTCAGGCCACTTAACCCGCTACTACATGCTAACCAGCTACCACCTACTACCTATGTTGAAATGTGGCTCTCTAGTGCAAGTTAATAACGTCTCAAGCTCGATTATAGGTCTAGAATTTAGTCAATAATTTTAAAATAGTGAAACGAAAATTCAAATATTAAGAGAAGTTCCTAAGATTATTTTCTACGAAAGGAACATATTTATAGATAATAAACAAAAAAGCTAATAAGATTCCAAACTTAAAAAAAAAGAGTAGAACATAAGTTGCACATAGGATTACACGATCACGTTAATAAGAGATGGTTCTGTCTAGTCTCCAATAATTGAGTGGTGAAATGGACCTAACACAACAAACTATTACACCATTAATGCAAATAGTTGACATTATACGTATGTAGTCAAATCACGTAGTCTACCTAGAGATTTTCCTCTTGTATCTTAAGATTTGATTAGATTGTAATTAACCGTGATCATGTAGAATCATTGTAATTATAGAATTAGAGAAATCATAGGGATTAACTTCCAAATTAGTATAGTTGACTTCCTTTGTACCAATATAAATACTTGTAAAAGAATGAATAAAAAGAATATAACTTTTTACTCTATTTTGATACAGTATCAAAGCTAATTTTTTTGAATCTTGAAATTTCTTTCCAGATAAAATGAGTGAAAAAAAATATTGAATCATCATTAACAAAATTAGTTCCTATTGTTGTTCAATTTGAAAGTGTTTTTAATGCAGGAATCATTCTCACATAATCAAACTATGACGTTTGGTCATAAGTGATAAAGATACATAAAGTTGAAAGGGAAAAACTCTCATACAACAAGATGAAGCAGCCCGACGAATCAAAGGAAGGATATGGAAAGTGGTATGCAGAAAATCAAAAGGTGAAAAGATGACCGTTGATGTCAATGCCACCAGAAATTATGAAGCGATACTTACGTCTGTTTGCCTATTGCTCGTGACATTTGGAACGCTTTTCCTAAAGCATTCTACGATGAAAATGAGAGTTACAAGTATTCTCTTTGAACAAAAAGGCTTTCACAGCCAAACAAAGTGGAAAGCCTCTCTTTGAATACTATAGAGAGTTAACTGAGGTCTTTGGAGAATTGGATCATGGAGACAAGGTGAGGATGAAAGATCTGGATGATGTAAAAGCATACAAAGATGCTATTGAACGATTAAGGGTACATATTTTTCTTGCTGGGTTAGATATGAATTAATCAAGTTCATGGAGACATCCTATGCAAGGACCCTATGCCAAACTTGGAGGAAAGCTATGCACGAATTAGACGTGAATCAGTTCGTCGTGCAACAAAGAAAGGCGAATCCGGAAGTTAATGGTGACACGAAATCGGTCAAAGTCAATCAAAGAAGCTGAAAAAACAACCTATAAGTGTACCCATTGTGATCAGCCTGGACGTACCAAAGATCGTTGCTATGAACTGGTGGGATATCTAGAATGGTGGGATCATAGTCAAGCTCCACGAAAAAGAAATCCCAAAAGGATTCCAACTGTTGCTATTACTGAAATAAATATGGAGGATGACAACATTGAAAAGGGCTCGGCTTTGGTAGCAGCTACAAATCATTGTGGTAAGGCTTTCAACGCTTCTATTTCTAATAGCAAATGGATAATTGATTCGAGTGCCATAGATCATATGACATTTGATTCCAAACAGGTTAAAAATCTTAAACCACCATCACAAAATTCTATTTCTACTGCCAATGAGAATGAAGCCTTAATTGTTGGGGAAGGATCTTTAACACTCACCGATAACCTTAATCTTGATATTGTTTTGGTTATTCCATTTTCATATTATAATCTTTTGTCTGTTTCTCAAATAACCAAAGCATTATCCTGTGTTGTAATTTTTTGGCCTAATCCATATAAGCCAGACGATTAGTTGTGGTATTAGACGAGGGAAGTTATACTACTTGGACTTGACATCAAAGAGTTCTGATAAGTTGCATCAAGTGTTAGCAGTAAGCAGTTCACAAGAAGGGGAGAAAAATAAATATGAAATCTAGTTATGGGATCGTCGCTTGGGGCATGCATCCTTTGGTCATCTTAAGAAATTATTCCCTGATTTATTTAAGAAATCTAATATTTCTAGTTTCTATTGTGATGTCTGTGACCTTGCAAAAAGTCACTAAAATTTTTTTTCATTAACGTTGAATAAAAGTCCTCTCCTTTTTATGGTTATCCACTATGACGTTTGGGGTCCATCAACTATTCCTACTTTTGGGTGTGTCACATTGGTTTGTTACTTTTATTGGTGATTGCACTAAATGACCTGATTGTGTTTAATAAAATCCAAAAGTGAAGTGGAATTATTCATTAAACAACTTGTGCTAATACAGTCCAACAAAATGGAGTAAAGGAAAGAAACAATCATCATTTGCTAGAAATTGTGCGTGCATCATTAATCAAAGCTCACATGCCTTTGTCTTACTAGGGGGACGCTTTGTCTTTTGCTGCATACTCAATTAATCGGACTCCTTCATGTTCCATCGACTTTCAAACACCACTCCAAGCTCTTACTGATGTGGTTATTGCCCTAACTGTCCCAAGTTTACCTCCTCATGTATTTGGATGTGTAGCTTTTGTACATTTACATAAATATAAGCGCAGTAAGTTGTCTCCACGAGCTCTGAGGTGTGTTTTTCTTGGATATGCTATGCAATAAAAAGGTCATCGGTGTTATCATCCTCCCACTAAACAAATGTTTATCACAATGCATGTGGTTTTTCATGAAGAATTAATGTATTTTTCTTCAGAAAGAAGTTCAGACCTTGGATTATGACATTATAGAGTATAATTATCCAATGTATGAGAAAGATGATGACAATGGTAAACTAATGGATTATGATAGCCATGAAGACTTAAAAGATGGAGCAATTGAATGATCAACTGAACCGGATAAAGTGATTGAACTTGAAAATGTAAGTCCATCAAATGAAGAGCCCCTTACATATGCCACTCCAATTGTCTTCCAAGGATGTCCCTATGATGAAATATGAGCCAACCAGAAAGCAACTGCCACAACATCTCACTATAGGTATTCCTAAACCCACTTATGAACCTGAACTTTCTAGTGAAGTTAAATATCCCATGAGTAATTATGTGTCCAGCCAAAACCTTTCGGAATCAAATCTGTCATTTGTAAATAAATTATCCATGGTAGCTATTCCTAACAGTTTTCAGGAAGCCTTAGCTAACTCAAGTTGGAAAGCTTTTATGAATGAAGAAATGAACTCTTTGCAAAAAAATGATACTTGGGAATTAGTTGATTGCCCAGTAGGAAAGAGACCGGTAGGATGCTGATGGATTTATACTGCAAAGTATAAAGCAGATGGTATTATTGAAAGATTCAAAGCAAGACTCGTGGAAAAAAGGTATACCCAAGCTATGGGATTGATTATACAGAAACATTTGCAACTGCAGCTAAGATTAACATCGTTCAAGTGTTATTGTCATTAATTGCAAACTTGGATTGGCCTCTACAACAATTTGATGTTAAGAATGCTTTCTTGCATGGAGAATTATCTGAAGAAGTTTATGTGGAACTCCCACCAGGATGTATGGTACTAGAAAGATATAGTAAAAAGGTGTGCAAATTGAAGAAATCATTGTATGGGCTAACATAGTCTCCGATAACATGGTTTGGAAGATTCATGAAGTTCATGACCGCATCTGGATATCATCAAAGCAATTCAAATCACACTTGATTTATATATATAAAAAAAGGTAAGATCACAGTGCTCATTGTATACGTGGATGATATGGTGGTTACAGGAAATGACCCAAGGGAAAGGAAGGCACTACATGAGTACTTGTCTGTATAATTTGAGAAGAAAGATCTTGGTTCTTTGAAATACTTTCTTGGGATTGTAGTGTCTAGATCCTATAAAGGAATTTTCTTGTCTCAAAGGAAATATGCATTAGATTTGTTGAAAGAAGCTGGGATGTCAGCATGCCAACCAACAAATACACCAATAGAGGAAGGTTTGAAGTTATGCATTGAATCAAACCAAGTTCCTATGGATAAAGGAAGATATCAAAGACTTGTAGGGTGGTCAATGTACTTAGCAAGCACACGACTAGATCTTGCTTATGCATTGAATATTGTTAGCCAATTTATGCATAACCCTAGAGAACAACATATGAATGTTATTATGGGCATTTTGAGGTATTTGCAGTCTGCTCCTAGGAAAGGAATATTATTCAAGCAAAATACAAAAGATTAAGAGATAGATGTGTATACGAATGTTGACTGGGCTGGATCTATTGATGACAACCAATCAACTTTGGGATACTTCACATTTGTAGGTGGTAATCTTGTTAAGTGGAAAAGCAAGAAACAAAATGTTGTTGCTCACTCAGTGCAAAAATTGAATTCATAAGTATAGCGTTTGGTCTCTGCAAAGCCTTATGGCTAAAACTCCTTTGGAGGATTTGGGCTATCCATCTAGACAACCAATTAGATTGTATTGTGACAATAGGCTGCCTATGATATTGCTCATAATTTGATTCAATGTGGTCGAACGAAGTATGTTGAGGTTGTTAGATTTTTCATCAAGGAGAAGTTAGAAGGAAAAATGTTAAGAGTTGCCAAAGATTCGATCTGAAGATCAGGTGACAAATGTTCTCACTAAAGTAGTCTTTAATCAAGTATTCTTAAAATGTATTAGCAAGTTGGGCGTGGATAATATTTACACACCAACTTGAGTGGGAGTGTAGAGATTCTCCTTTTATGTCTTAAGATTTTATTAGATTGTAATTACCTGTGATCATGTAGAATCATTGTATTTATAGGATTAGAGAAATCATAGGGATTAACTTCCTAATTAGAATAGTTGACTTTTCTCTCTACCACTATAAATACCTGTAAAAGAATGAAGGACAAGAATAGAACTTTCTAATCTATTTTAAGAATCTAAAAATTGTGTATGACGATATCATACAAACGCAGACCTCGTACATCAACGAGCATCTGAAGCACGTTGAAGGAGAGGGGATACCTTTAAAACACCAAAAGAATGTGGCGCTTTGGTTCAACCTAAGACTTGTAATGCTATTGTGCTTTTGTTTCAATTAATCAACCTACTAAATTCTATGGTACTGATCCTCAAATCCAAAGCTCATTGAAAAATGTAGCTTTGATCTCGGTGCAGTGAACAAGTTCTTAAATGATAGGTATTTTTAGAGTATGTTTGATTGAAACTTTTATTTTAAGTAAATAAACTTGTGTAAGTTCACTAATATGAAGATGAGAAGACTATGTATAAAAAGCTATAAATTCAATCATCAAATCCGAATTTTGGATTCATACTTTTTTAAAAAATTCTTAATAAATGATAAACTATTTTGTTCGAATAAACACAAAAGATATGTTTATATAATAATAACAATAATAACAAATTATGTAATTGTATATTAATACAAAGTCAAAAACAAATAATTTAATTAATTGTAGTTTTTATTTATTTCAAATAACTAAAATGTTTAAGTAAGGCCCTCAAATTTACATTAAATAAATTCAATTAACTTAGTTGAATATATTTTTAAATTGAATATATGTGTTGTTGCGCAAAGAACAAAGAATATGTAAAATATTTTTATGTTTTATAATATATATGATAACCAAATTAACTTCACTATGTTTAAAATGTTTGTCTACTACGTGATGTAACTGAATTATATAATTCAAACCATTATGATTAATTAGTTATATTATTATAGACATCATACAAAAGTTAGTTAGCAAAGTTATATATCTTAAACTTTGAATAGTAAGTATTGGAATGATTTATTAAAAATTACTAGTAATAAAAAAACTTATATAGTTCGTGTTAAGAAAAATGCCCTTTGGGTCAGATATGGGTTGAATTTAATAGCCTGAATCTTAATAACAAAAGATAAAGAAAAGGTAAAATAAATGGGACAGGATACAAGAATTTACGTGGTTTGATCAATGCAACCTACGTCCACGGTCAAAGGGTGAGCCAAATTTACTAATATGTGGATAATGTATAAAAGTACAAAGGCTGGAAAAAAAAGCGTTTAAAACCTCATCAAATATACAGAAAGAACTGAAAAAGAATGGAAGGATTGGTTTTGTTTTTGGTGCAAGGGACTCAGCAATTTAAGTCATTTATTTATAGTGCAAAACTTGGGCTTCCGTTCAAAAGGATTTTGTCAATTTTCCTTCAATCTCTCTACTATCTTCGCATATGAAAATCTCACCAGAAACACGCTTGAAGACTTTTGGCCTTTTGTCAAAGTACATCTGGACTTTTGTCAAATGAATAACACTTTGACTTTCACAATAAACAGTAGTAACCCCTTGATGTAGAGATAATTCACCGAATAAACTTCTTAACCATAATGCTTCTTTGATAGCCTCTGTGACTGCCATATATTCTGCTTCTGTAGTAGATAAAGTCAATACATGTTGTAAAGTAGCTTTCCTGCTAACGGCACAACCTCCAATACAAAATATATAACCTGTCAGAGATCTGCATCTTTCGAGATCACTTGCATAATCTGAATCGACAAAACCAACCAAGGTGTTGCTAATTCTACCAATCTCTAAAAAAAAGTTTGAAGTATCCTTCAAGTATCTGAGAATCCATTTCACCGCCTGCCAATGTTCTTTGCCAGGATTGGCCATATACTCCTAACGACGCTTAACTTGCGAAATATTGGGATAATTACATACCATTGCATATGTAATATTGCTGATGGCACAAGAATATTGAACCTATGCCATATAATCTTCCTCTTCCTGTGACTGTGGTGAATGAGCGGTAGATAGCCTAAAATGACTAGCAAGAGGAGTACTAACTATTTTGGCATCTCGCATGTCAAATCTCTCCAAAACTTTATTAAGATAATTCTCATGTGTCAAGAATAATTTATCAGCTCCTCAATCACTTTTTATCTCCATGCCAAGAATTTTATTTTCTTCTCCCAAATCTTTCATCTCAAATTCATCATGTAATCAGGCCTTTAAATGGTGAATATCTATGACATTCTTGGCAATAATGAGCATATCATTAACATATAACAACAAATAGATGAATGAGCCATCATTTAACTTCCGGAAGTAAACACAAACATCATACATGCTCCTGGAGAAATCATGAACCAACATAAATTCTTATACCACTGTCTTGGAGACTGCTTCAATCTGTACAAGGATTTCTTCAACAAACACACCTGGTCTTCCTTTCCTGCAACTTCAAAACCTTTAGGTTGTTTAACATAAATCTGCTCATCTAATTCGCCATGTAGGAATGCTATCTTGACGTCAAGCTGGTCTAATTCTAAATCAAACATTAAAACCAATGCAAGCAATAAATGAATAGAGCTATGTTTCACCACTGGTGAGAAAACATCATTAAAATCAACACCTTGTACCTGACTTTAGCCTTTTGCAACTAAATGTGCCTTATACCTTGCATTTTCAACACCTGAAGTACTTTCTTTTCTTTTGAAGGCCCATTTGCAACCAAAAATTTTCTTACCCTTTGGCGGCTTCACCAGAATCCAAATACCATTCTTGTGCAAAGATTTTGTTTCTTCATTCATAGCCATCACCAACTTATTAGCATCAGCACTTGAAACTGTCTTTGTATATATAAAAGGTTCACTGTCTCCACCTGTTTCCTATGTCATTGATAAATCATATACAACTAAATTTGCATACCTATGTGGTGGTCAAATCTGCCATCTTGGTCTATCTCTGGCTATGGAATGTTCTTCTTCTACTGGTTTATCTTGAACAAAATCAGGATCTGGTTCATCAACTTGATATGTATGATGTGTAGAAGACGTTTGTGAAGGACTTGAACTTCCAATCTCTAACTCCACCTGCTTCTGTGCACTATCCTCGTTTTCTAAATTACAAGGATTACAAGACTCTTTTTTAGGATACAACATAGAGGACTCATCAAATGTGACATCCTTACTAATTACAAATTTAGGTGATTTGGAATCAGGACACCGCAAATGATATCCTTTCACCCCTGAAACATAACTGAGAAAACTACATTTCTTAGCCTTAGGCTCTAACTTTCCCTCATTTACATGCATATATACTAGACACCCAAATATTCTTAAAGCAGAGCAATCAGTAGGAGTACCTATCCTCTGGAGTCTTGAAATCGAGAGGAGCACAAGGAGGGCGGTTGACGATGTAGCAAGCCGTAGCAATGTCTTCCGCCTAAAAATTCAGTATCAACCCTGCATTAAAGATCATACACCAAGCCCTTTCTAAAAGAGTCTGGTTCATTCGCTTGGTAACTCCATTTTGTTGCAGAGTCATTTTGACAGTATGATGCTGAGTAATTCCTTCATTTTACCAAAATTCATTAACTTCACCTCCACAAAATTTCAAATCATTATCTGTTTGTAACTGCTTAACATATTTTCCTGTCTGCTTTTCAATTAAAACCTTTCATTGCTTAAAGGTTAAGAAAACATCACCTTTATGTTTCAAGAAATACATCCAAACCTTCCTTAAATAATCATCAATAAAAGTCAACATATACTGAGCACCACCTTTAGATGGAACATGAGAGATCCATACAAACTACCAGACCTGCAAGCTTTCATCAATACAAGAGAACTTTTAGAAATTTTCAAAACTCCACCTTCAGCTGAGAACTTGCACCCATAAGAATCGAGAGTGCCCAAAGAGATGAGATTTTTCTTCAAATCAGGAACATTTCTAACGTCAATGGTGTTCTAATGATACCATCATACATCTAGCTCCAAACTGTAGCTTTACCAACAATTTTACAGGCATCATTATTACCCATCAAAACAATTCCACCATCTAATGACTCATAACTGGAAAAACACTCCCTGCCGGGACTCATATAGTAAGAATAACCCGAATCTAAAATCCATTCCTTATTAGACCTGACTTTATCTTCTGTGGCTACAAAGATAATTCCCTCATTCTCATCTGCCACTACACTAGCCTTGGTAGTGTTGCTGTTATTCTGCTCAATTTTATTTTTCTCCTTATATTTCAATTTATTACAGTCAGCCTTTATATGCCCCTTTTTCTTGCAATAATTACAAATTGTATTTTTATGTCTGGATTTTGCCTTGTCTTTGGATCTACTTCTTTCAAAATCTTTGTTTTCAAATCTATCTTGTACAAATAGTCCCTTTGCCTGACTTCCACTAGTCTCCCTAATAATGTCCCTATCAATATGCTCTTTTCACTTTAATGCAGACTTAATACTATTATATGAGACTGACTCTTTCCCATAAATCATAGTATCATGAAAATATTTAAAGGACTAAGGGAGAGAACATAACAACAATATGACTTAATCTTTATCCTCAATTTTTACATCTACATTCTTCAAATCCAAAATAAGAGAATCAAATTTATCCAAATGTGAAAGAATATATGTACCTTCTATCATCCTCAACACGTACAACTTCTGTTTCAAATAAAGTCGATTTTCCACCGTCTTCTTCATGTACATGGCTTTTAACTTGTCCCACGTACCTTTAGCTGTGCTTTCACCAGTAGCCTCCTATAAAACATCATCGGAGAGATTCAATATGATGGTTGATCTAGCCTTTTTACCTAGATCTATAAATTTATCTAATGTCACATCTGCTGGCTTTTTCTTCACTCCATCAAGTGCAATCTCACTCCCATCTTATATTAAAATGGCTTATATCTTGAGCTGCCATATACTAAAGTTGATATTCCAGTCAAACTTTTCAATAGAGGACTTCGTTATTGTCATGATGACTAAAAATTGATATTCCAACTATTTTTCGACGAGTGGGCCCCACATATGAAATCGGGTCAACGGCCCCCACAGAAGCACTGGACGTGGACCCCACAAGCAAAATCAGGACGTTGGCCCTATAAGAAAAATTAAACTCCGTTTACAAAATCAAGACAGTGGGCCCCACAAGATAAAACTAAGACAATGGGCCCTGCAAGATAAATTCGAGACAGTGGGCCCCCTTTGAACTCACAATAAAATATAAGTTACTTTCTGATGTGAAGGATCCACCTTAGTGGCAATCAAAGAACATACGGTAAGTTAGACCAATAAGAGAAGCTCTTATACCAGTTTGTTAAGAAAAATGCCCTTTGGATCAAATACTAATTGAATTTAATAGCCTGAATCTTAATAACGAAAGATAAAGAAAAGGCAAAATAAATGAGACAGAACACAAGAATTTACGTGGTTTGGTCAATGTGACCTACGTCCACGACTGGAGGATGAGCCAAATTTACTAATATGTGGAGAATGTATAAAAGTACAAAGATTGGAACAAAAAAAGGCTTTTAAAACTTCATCAAATATATAGAAAAGAACTAAAGAAAGAATGGAAGGATTGATTTTGTTTTTGGTGCAAGGGATTCAACAATTTAAGTCCTCTATTTATAGTGCAAAACTTGAGCTTCCGTTCAAAAGGATTTTGTTAATTTTCCTTCAATCTCTCCACAATCTTCACACATGAAAATCTCACCAAAATCACACTTGAAGGCTTTTAGCCAAGCATGGCCTAAAGAGTTTGCCTTGGCCAACAATATTTGACTCGTGAGGGGCCAAGACATTCAATAGTCAACAGTTTAGATGTATTTAGATAGTGTTATCTAGTTATATAATTTATTGCATCGACTAACAACAAATAATAAATCAATTATTTATCGGTTTCTTAATAATCTTCAATTAGTATTTGCATAATTAAAAGATCACTATGGCATGTCTAAATGGATAGCTTGATTTTATTGATTAGATTAAGAGGAAATTTTTAATCAAGATATGATTTTGGTCAATCAATTATTTTCAATCGTTGCTATATATTAATGAATAAATCAAGGTAAAAGATGGTCTTATCTTTTGAGTACTGACATTGGAAAAATACTTTGCCAAAATGTCACACATAAATTTGTTATTGAAAATAGTCTTTAAATAGGTGAAAATATTTATAAATCAAGTGACTCACCAATATAACTAAGTCTATTAATATCAAAAAATACTTACTAAAAGCACTAGCCTATAACTCTTAAACTTGAACTACATTTTAGTACTACCAAAAAAAAGTTAAAAAATAGAAACTTACTTGGAAACATATTTTTTACTCAACTAAGAAACCAAATTTATGCTTTAAACTTGGTTAACTTGAAATCATTCTTCAATACTCCCCCTTGATTTAAAGTTGTAGATTCCAAGTAATGATCTTAAATAAACATAGTTCTCTTTTGAAAGTGGTTTTATGAGAATATCAGTCATTTGCTTTTCAGTACTGCAATATCTCATTGTAATCTCATCTTTTGCTACCAAATAATGGATGAAGTGAAAATGAATATTGATATGTTTCTTCCATTGAACATTAGATTTCTCGCTATTGTGGTCGTTGCATGGTTGTTATAAAAAAATTTCAATCACACCTGCTTAATTTCGATGAAGATCCACGAGTATACTCCTCAACCAAACATCTTGACAAGCTATTGAATTTACTGCTATATATTCTACTTCTGAAGTAGATAACACTGTTGTGGCTTGCTTCTTTGAACTAAATGTAATTGTTTTTGATCCTAGAGTAAAAGCACCTGCTGAAGAGCTTTTTTTTTATCATCTAATGAATTTGCTCAATCGTATTAATGAATCTATATAAGCTGAATTTTGAAATAACTTCATATAGAATTCCATAATCAATTGCTCGAATAATGTAGCATAGAATCCGTTTGGTTGCTTGAAAGTAATGCTTTGTAGGACTTTGCATGTACATGGAAATAACACCAACAAAAAACAACATCATGTCTAGTGTAAGTTAAATAAATTAATCCACCCACCAAACTCCTGAAATTCCTTGCATTTATCTTCTCGATAATATCTTCAAGTTGTAGCTTTTCATGCACATTCATAAATGTAGTAGCTGGCTTGCACTCAAGCATATTAAACTTTTTAAGAAGGTCTCTTATATATTACCTTTGGTAGAAAAATTTTATCAACTCCTTGTTTTACCCCAAATACTAGAAAATAACTCAACAATTCCAAGTTTGACATTTCAAAATTCTCCATCATACAAGACTTGAATTCGGTTAAAAGAAAGTTAGAAGAACTTCTATATATGATATCATCAACATAAAGGCAAACAATTATAAAATTATATATACCTTATTTCTTTATGTAATGTGTAGGCTCATTCTAACTCCTTATGAAACCACTTTGTACAAAGTAGATATCAATCTTACTGTACCAAACTCGTGGGACTTGTTTTAACCCATAATGAGCCTTTTTTAGTATATATGCTTTGACATCTTTTCATTTAATTTCAAAAACTTCTAGCTGAACAACATACTCTCCATCACATGATTCTCCATTTAAGAAATCATATTTAACATCAAACTGACAAATAGACCAATGAAACTATGTTTTCATTGCTAAGACAATTCTTATAGTTTCAAAACAAACTACTAGAGAAAAAATTCTTCAAAATCAATACCATTTTAGACAAATTACATTTTTTTCCTTTAGGGAGATCCACCTAATCTCGAGTCTTGTTTTCTGTTATTGCCATCAACTCTTCTTTCATTGCATCTTCCCATTCTTTTTCTTCGAAAATATACTCAAAAGTTGTAGGGTTAGAATCGAAAACTAAAGAAAAAAGAGTATTCAAATTTTCAATTCTAGTTACCTTATATCTTTCATCCAAGCAAACCTTAATCGAACACAATGGAGAGCTTCTTCTTCATCGATTTCAACAACTATTTGTGAAGTTTTAACAGACAATTTTTCAGTGATGAAGTTGAAGATATTGAAGTTGAGGAGCTCAGTGAAGTTAGTATCAAACTTGATTGATTGGATTCACTGCTTGGACCATTTTCTCCTATAAATGGAACATGATTTTTTGCCTTTTTGACATCAATTTTCCAATTTTAATTAGCTTCCTTAGCAAATATTACATTTATATTGACAATCACCTTGCACTAAAAGGGTTATATAATTAATCTGCTTTTGATTGAGTGCAACAACCAATAAAAATATGCTTTTCATATTTTTTTATCAAATTTATGACAAACTTGAGAACTCATCAAAACATAAGCAATACACTTAAAAATTCTTAAGTGGCTTACCGAAGGTTTTCTACCTTACTAAGCTTTATATGGTGTTTGATTCAAGACTGCTTTTATTAGAGATAAATGCAATAAGTATGATAAATTCAACAAGACTGCTTTTCTACCCTACCAAGCCTAAAATTGATTTAGAATCCCTTTTTCTTGCAATAGGCTTCTTGCCATTTCTTTCATAGTTTGATTTTTCCTTTCAGTAACTCCATTTTGCTCTAAAGTGTATGGTGTGATCAGCTACATACTAATACCATTTTTGCACAAAAAACGTGTTTATTAGAAATGAATTCACCACCTCTATCGGCGTAGAAAGTTTTCATATTTAACACATTTTTCTTCCCAAACAATTCCTTAAAATTTTGAAAATGCTCAAAAGTTTCAAATTTATTCACAAAAAAAACCATCTTATTTAACTAAAGTCATCTGTAAAGAGTAGAAAATAATGACTCCCATTGAATGACTTTATGTTCATAGGTCCATGCAAATTAGCATGTATTAATTCAAGGCATTGGAAGCCCTCCAAGCATTTATTGTCGGAAGGCTTCAGCTTGTTTGTTTGTCATATATGCACCCTTCACATAAAGCAATCAAATTAATTTTTGTAAAACCATAAGCTACACCTTTTTAACTTAACAACTTCAACCCCTGATATTGAGATGCCCATATTTTAAATGTCATATCATTAAGTCCTTATTCACATTAAAAACAAGAGCAAACTTTTCTATATTGGACACCCAAATGGGAACATGTCATTTCTTGTCATTTTAATCTAGCAACAACATTTCTTATTTTCTTGTCTTTAATTGTATAAGCTCCATCATTAAATAAAAAAAATGAGTACCTACCAATCTTTAATAGTCCAACACTAAAAAAATCACGTGCCAATCAAGGAACAAGTTGAACATTGTCAAAAAGCATAATTACCATTGTTAGTGTTGACTGTCACTGCGCCTATTCCTTCAACTTTAATACCTTTATTATCACCAAGCTTAAACTTCATCTTTAAATCTCAATAAGCTCCTTGAAAATGGATTTTGTTCATGTCATATGGTTAGAGCAACTGTTGTCAATGAATCACATTTCACTTGAAACATCATTAGTATCACAATAAGCCATAAACAGTTTGCTTTCCTCATTCATTTTAGCTCATGTAAAATTCATTTACATATCCTTGTCCCAACAATCAACCTTCATATGCCCAAAATTTTTACAATGATGACATTTAATTCCATTTTTGTTGCCTTTGTTTTCATCATAGGACCACCTTGCGTGTCCTTCTTAACCTCAGCCTCAACCTCTGTCATGACCTCTGCCTCGAAAATTCCTCTTCCACTACCTCTTCTGACTAATATTTCAGATTGATTAGCTTTATTTGATGGCTCCCCTTCATTTGAAATGCCTTTTCATCTTTCTTTTCAAGTGATATTTTATTCTAGCTTCATAAGCTTTAAAAAAACCTTTTAGTTCATTAAACGAAAATTTATTCAAGTCCTTAGATTCCTTAATAACTACTACTACATGATAGGAGTTAAATTGCTCTACACTTTTGGAACCATGGTTTGATTAGTAATATTTTCACCAAATGAATGTATTTTACTAGTAATTATAATTACTCTAGAAAGAAAATTTTGCATTAATTCCCCTTTTATTCATGCTCAGAGTTTCAAATTCTCAACGCAAAGATTAGAGTTTCATTATAATTACCTTTGAGTCACTTTAAAACTCCTCTAAATTTTTCCAAACTTTTTTCGAAGTGGTAGCTACTGTAATTCTAGCAAAAAGGTTGTCATGAACATCATGTTGGATTATCACCAATGCCTTGGAATACTTCTTTTGGTTTTCTTGTAACTAGTTTTCTTCATTTGGGTCTTCATATCCCTTGTTTAAAAAATCCTAAAGATCTTGAGACTTATGAAATTTCTTCATTTGAATGCTTACAATTGATAATTTTTGTCTTGGAAAATTGGAATTAATAGCATGGTGCTTGAGCTTGTTATTATTATGGCTAAAGATGTTTACTTTTTTTTTTTGCTTACTAAAGGAGGAAAACAAAGAAAGGATTTTTATTTTTTTTTAGTCTTACGGGTTGGTTTGGTTGAGGGTTTGTGTGGGGGGAAAAGAAAGGCGAAAAGCTAACTACAATGGGTTGGGATTTTTTTTGATCTCAAAAGTTAAGAATGTGTTAAGATTTTAGATAAGTGCATACTCTTTTATTTTACTTTTCAGTCTACATTCTAACTTATAAGACAAAGTGAAATACTTTTAAAACTTTTTATCTCTATAACTCTTCTCTTTTTTTGTATTCCTAATAGGTATTGACATAAAAAAACCAATTTTTTGAATGTCACACATAAATTCATTAATCATTATTAAAAAATAGTCTCTAAATATGTGAGAACATTCATAACACAACTAATTTCATTAATATCATGAAAATATATATTTAATTTAATATTTAATTTTTTCCTAATCTTTGTTAAAAATTGCAATCTTTATAACTAAAAAATATTTTCAATTTATGTTTTACATGAATATAAAAACTTAAATATTTAATAATAAATTCCTAATTTATATTTTTATAAAATATTGTTAAATTTATAAAAGAAACATGAAATAGAGATATAATAGGTCTAAGGGTTAATTGGAAAAAAACTCACATTTTCTTAATTTTACAATAATAGCTTGAATAATGAAAATAACACTGAAATGTTTCAACTTTCAAATTTTAGCAAAAATAGTTTGATGTTAAGTTTTCAGTTAATGTGAATGATGTGGCGAGATTAGTGTTTTTAGGGATAACTAATCTTAAAGTACTCAACCTTTTATGATATTTTCAATTAATTGCCCAAGCTTTCAAATATTTTAATTGAGTGATCAACCTTTAAAAACCTTAATAATTTAGTTCTAAACATTAATTTCAACAGTAATTTGTTGAGTTAACTCACAAAATCTTTATGTTTATGATATCTAATTGTCTACCTGAAAAATTAATTTTACTCCTCTACATATCATGAATAATAAAGATTCTTTTAGCCAAATCAATAAATTACTAATTGAACTGACATTTTAAAATAAATTGATAAGATTTTAAAATGTTCCTCACTCATTTGAAAATTTTAAAAACTTTGGCACTAGATTAAAAAAAACCTCTAAAAGTTTGGCTCTTTAGAATTGATTATCCCTATTTTATCATGTGATTGCTACATATTATATCTGTATCACATATGAATTTTATTTTTTATTAAATTAAAAATATCAAAAATTTTAAAGTAATTGTACACTCTTTTATATATTTTATTTAATAATTATTTTATGGTGCTTGATATTTTTAATTTATTAAATACCAAATTCAAATGTGACACAGATAGAATATGTGGTAACCATATGACATAAATACTAATTTGACACGACTCATTTCGTCATTAATATTAATGAAGAATTTAATGTCTGATTGTTTTTATTAAAAATTAAAAGTTGAGTTAGCATTATAAAATTCGGTAAAGTTTGAAATTTTTTATAATTAACCTTAGATTTAATTGATAATGTAAATTAATTTTTAATATAAGAGATCATATTAAAAACCAATTATTATTACATTATCAATATTTTCTTATCTTATTTAAAGATTATAAATATTTAAGTATATTTAATATTTTTAGAGATAATCAATTAATTATTATCAATTTTATTTTAATAATAAACACATAAAAAATACCGATACAAGTAATCCCCAAATCTTTTTTTCCTTATTTGGTTCGAGTAAACGCCGTAGTCTTTACCCTTTGCAAATAATGCACCATCTCCGAGAAAACGGATTAATCGTTTCAAGTGAAAGCTCTCCCATTTATGCGGCTTTCGCCTCGTGGTCTTTACTCTTTATGCACAATCTCCGAGAAAACAGATTAATGTTTCACGTGAAAGCTCTCCCCTTTATGCGGCTTTCATTAAACGTTTCAACTAGTTCTCAAATAACTTATGCTTGTTTCTGACGATTGACAACTCATTCTTGGGACTGTTTTCGATGATCGAGTCAACTCATTTGTCGAAGCACGAGTGGCCAGGGCATGGAATAAAATTCAATATTACAATTTGGAAGTCAGGTCATGTCCACCCATAGTTTGGGATTTGGTTTATATATTGAGTGTAAATATCGATCAATATTAGTCTATTTCATTTAGTACTATCTAATATTTATAATACTGCCCCATAAATTAGCTGGTATCGAAAATTTAAAAAATATAAAATTTATGAGCAAAATTTTCAATATTTTTTAAAAATTCTCTTGTTTACATCTAAAAATAGGTTCGGTCCATTTTTTACCGTTTTGAGCTGAAAACTCTAAGCCTAAAGAAAATCTATGGTTCGAAGTCCAGACACTGGCCTTGACCTATTAAAATTCGGTGTCCAGCAGAAGATGTGGTAGAGTTTGATTTGGAGTAGACGACTGAGAGTCCAAATTTAAAGAAGGGATAAGAGGATAAGATGATGGACACCAGCCAAATCTTTATCTAGTGAGATAAGCTTTATCAAGATTACAAATTTAAATTAAGACACTCATCATCGGTGGCTATAAATAGAAGCTTTGAAGAAGAAAAAAGGATCTAACCTTTGACAAATCAAAAGCCTGGTACTCCAGTAAGTCTTCGCTTATTTCTTTTTCAGTAAATCCTTTATTTTTTCCCAGCCTAGCATTTTTTCTTTCTAATTGTCATTAGCTTTTTCTTTCAATTTTTAGTCATTGCGTTTTGCAGAATTATTTATCAATAAAGCAAAGTTCTTTCTGTTAGATTTTTGTCCCTTTTCTAGCAATACACAGTCGTTTTAAATTTCAGTCAGATTATGAGGCGCAACCTTTTTCTTTATTCTTTAGTTTGGAATCACTTAAAATTCCTAGCACGCTCGCAAACCGAAACAAAGGGCTACGTGTTGTCCTTTAGTCAAATAAAGGCCAAACACATTTTTGGCACGCTCGGTGGGACCCACGTAATGACGAGAACAAGATCTAGTAAGAGTACTGACGTTTCCCCCGGTGGAGGCGATGATATAGAAAATGTTGCAACTGCAACGTTGGAAGACCAACCTCAGCCTCTTGAGTTGAGCCAATCAAGTAGCATTGAAATCCTTTTAACAAAAGTCCTGAAGGTCATAGAGAAATCAACAGTTGAGATGCGCACTCTCTTGAACACCATGGGGAGTAATCACAAAGAGGTTTTGGCTGCGGTCACTGGATCCCCCATGCCAAAGAAAGACAAAGGCATAGGCGGAGTAGAAACAAGTAAGGCGTTGCGCCAAGTTGAATTGCAGGCCAACAAATTACTGGTGGCCGCAGAGAACCAGATAGTGGCGTCTACTGTCACCCCAATGGCAGGTGAAGGATCACCAACCAAAGCAGCCAAGTTGGGAGAAACTTCTCCCATGAAAATGCTCAGGGGGCAGTCCACCAGAATTGACAGCCCCAACAGGGAGAAACAACTGGTGACTACTTATCAGCCACCACACAAGAGGGACGAGACACCGAATGCTGCCATGCCTCCGCTGTCCATCAACCACAAGACCCCTGTCCAGTTCCACAGCCACACTGGACCGTCGACTCAACCTTACCTCTATAAAGAAGTAATGAGTTCAGGGGGCAACGGAAGTCTGGTGACCAACCAGATGCAGGCACTCCCAAGGAATACGAGTCACCAGATGCAGTCAGTGACTATAGGCCAAGCAATCTACGGGCAGAATACTCAGATAATCAACTCGGTGACCAGGGACGCACTTCGTGAGATCGCCCAAGAATTGTATGGCCCCGGGTTCAATCAGATCGTTCGACCAAAGTTCAGGAAACCTTACCCTGAATTCATAGACAGAGCAGTTTTTCTCAGAGGTGTAAAAATCCTATACTTCATGTTGTTTTCTAGGGAAGACGGGCAGTCTTCCATCGAGCACATAGTGAGGTTAACTACTCAATGCTCGGAATTATCTAGTTATGACAACTATCAATATCTGCTTCTGAAGTTATTCCCGAATTCGTTAACCGGAGCTGCTTTCTCTTGGTATGTGTCACTACCAAGGGACTCCATGTTCGGTTGGGCAGATATGACGAGAGTCTTCCACACCCTGTTTTACAGAAGTGAGCCCAAAGTCAGTATCGCGGACTTTTCCAGGCTCACTCAGCATACTAGAGAAAGAACAGATGACTTCATTACCAGGTTCAAGAGGATGGGAAACAAGTGTAGGATTAACATCTCAGAGACCGAGTTCGTGAAGATGGTTTAAAAGGGTCTGGACCAGGAGTTGAGGAAAAAGTTTCAAGGGATGGATTTTAGAGACTTTTTCGAGTTGTCCATGAAGGTGACAGAATACGAAGAGCTACTTAAAGAAGACCATAAGCTCAAAAAGTAAGCCATGAGGACCTATTTCAAGGAAGTCCACAATGTTGAAGTAGAGGTCGCTATAGCTGCTGTACTGGAAAAATAGTATGCCCAAACCTAACAAAGATGCCTCCTGGAGTGCAACAAAACATTGACAAGAGGGGGAATAGGCGCACGTTCGATGTAAGTAAGACATCAGAAATTTTTGATTATCTCATGAAGATTGACTTTATTTCCTTGCCGAAAGACCACGTTCTACCCATCAAAGAGGAGATGAAGGCCAAAAGACTATTGCAAATATCACAATGTGTGGACTCATTCTACCAACATGTGTTGGGCCTTTAGGAATGTGATTCAAAATCGCATCAATAGAAAGATCTTCAAATTCCCAGAGGAGGCAATGCTCATTGACAAGAACCCATTCCCGGTGGGGTCAGTGAATGTAACAAGTATCGATATGAGGAGTTGGCTCAACGAAAAGAGGAAGGAAAAGCATACGAACCAGGTGTGGAGGCCTAAAAAGTCAAACACGTGGAAAAGGGAAGACGGTCTCACCATTGCGCCTAAAAGAAGAATCAGTGCACTAGAAAGACTCAGTAGAGGGGTCACTGAAAATAACAACAAAGCTAAGCCAGCCATCAATACTGGTGATCACCCGAAATTTGTCAAGTCACCGATGCTAAGAGCAACTGGAGAGTGGATTCGGGTGGAAAACAAAAGGAACGATAAGAAGGAAGCACTTCCCACCGCTCAGAGAAATGCCAAAACAAAGAAAAGAAGGTTACAACGCAAAAAGTTAGCCGAGAGATTATTCCGGGAAAAGGAAGAACTGGAGGAGAGACTTCAGACGCAGACCATGGCTTACTTGGCGAAAAAACGATACTCATCAAAGGGAAGGAGTTAGTCAACATGGCTAAGCAGATGGTCGAACATTGTGATGGAGAGATTCAAAGGAACAAGTTCAAAAGAAAGGCAACTGAGGATAGTGATATTGAAGACCAGGAAGACGGCTACTTCAATATTGGTGAAGTCCTCGTGTATTACCTGGGAGCCGCGTCAGTGTTATTACCAGCCATTTTTTATCGGGTCGATCCTGATAACGAGACGAAAGATAGTCCTATAGAGAAAGGGAAGTTGTCGGCTGCAGAAGAAGGAAAAAGTCCAGCGGAGATGTTCTGAAAGGAAACGCAGGACATAGAGGAGAGCAAAGCTCTAACGTTTGAAAAGCTGCTGACTGTGAATCACACTAAACCATTGTACATACGGCCTGTGTCAATGGAAAGCCACTGAATCAGGTCTTGGTAGACAATGGAGCAGTTGTAAACGTGATCCCCCTGAAAGTGATATTAGGACTTGGGAAAAGGGAAGAGGACATCATCGCTACAGACATAGTGGTGACTGCAGTGACCGGGGACGTAGCAAGGACTTTAGGAGTAGTTCCACTACAAATCACGGTTGAGAGCAAGACGGGCGTGTTTGCCTTCTTTGTAATCAACACCAATGCGAGTTACAAGTTGCTCCTCGGGAGAGACTGGATTCATGCGAACTTGTGTGTGCCGTCCTCTCTTCACCAATTCTTATTATTCTAGAATGATGATAACGTGGAAATGGTTAAGGCAGATAGTAACCCTTTCAGTGCTGAAGTCAATATGGTGGACGCCTGCTATTACCACGGAGACATCATACCGATTACCTTTGAAGGATCGGATAAAGAGGGCAGGCCTACGCTGATGAAATTCGCCAAAGACAAACATCTGCTACTCCAAACAAGTAGTATCAACGAGAAAGACAAAAGCATCAGGCCT
>JAOSBN010000001.1:24895926-24926138 GCA_027563595.1 Erythroxylum suave | reverse complement strand
TAGGCCGATGGAAGGAGACACTGGCCAGTCAGGCCAATGATAGTCCAAGGAAGTAAAGATGGGTGGCCAGTGGCTGCGAGGGTCACCCGAGAAGTAATTTTGCAGCAGACCAGGAAACAAATGGCAGTCAACCATGAGATTGAGATGTTCGGGATAGAGTTAGTGTACGAAGGAGAGATCCCAGAAATAGTAAGAGATGAAATAAATCTAGAGGAGCTACAAGGTGCACCACCTAAAATGGAAGATGAAAGACTCCAAGTGAAGGACCCTCTAGAAGAAATCAACCTGAATACAGCTGAGGATCCTAAAGTGACGTACAATAGTGGCCTTGTTAGTAAAGAACTACGTGAAGAGATAATCGGGCTACTCCATGAGTACAAAGATTGCTTTGCATGGGATTACAAAGATATGTCAGGGTTAAGTCGGAGTTTAGTAGAACACCAACTGCCCATCAAACCTGAATTTCGTCCTTTTCAGCAACCACCTAGGAGGATGTCCAAGGAAGTCAAGATGAAGGTGAAAGAAGAAATAGAGAGGCTCCTCAAAGTAAGTTTTATTAGACCAGCTAAGTATACCGAGTGGCTGGCAAATATAGTTCCCGTAGTCAAGAAAAATGAAAAAATTAGGGTATGTGTAGATTTATGGGACTTAAATGCCGCCACACCCAAGGATGCGTATATAATGCCGGTCAGTGATATGATCATCGATGCCACGGCCAACCAAGAAATGTTAACATTCTGGGATTGTTTTGCTGGCTATAATCAAATCAAAATCGCTATAGATGATATCCATAAGACGGTGTTCCGATATCCAGGGGCAATTGGTACATTCGAGTGGGTCATGATACCTTTTGGGCTGAAGAACGCTGGAGCTACTTACCAAAGAGCCATGAACCTCATTTTTCATGATATTATCGGGAAAATTGTTGAAGTCTACATCGATGACTTGGTCATCAAGTCCAAAAGACAGGGTGACCATGTAGAACATCTCAGGCAGGGATTCGAGAGACTAAGAGACACCAGCTCAAACCCAATCCACTGAAGTGTGCCTTCGGAGTTAGAGTCAGAAATTTTCTCGGATTCCTTGTCCATCAAAGGAGTGTGGAGGTGGACGACAACAAGGCTAAAGCGATTGCACAGACAGCACCACCTAAAAACAAAAAGGAACTAAAAAGGTTCCTGGGTCAGGTTAATTACTTAAAGAGGTTCATCTCTAACTTGGCAGGCAAGACCAAGGTCTTTTCAGAGCTACTCAAACTGAAGAAAGAAGAAGATTTTCAGTGGGAGGACAGACACTAGCAAGCATTTGACAAGATAAAGGAATATTTGTCTTTACCACCAGTGCTCATGCCGCCAAGGAAAGACCATCCCCTCCGTTTATACTTAGTAGTGTCAGAAACTTCAATTGGATGCGTTTGAGCTCAGACAACACTAAAGGTAACAAAAAGGCCATTTACTATCTGAGTAGAACTCTTAAAGATGCTGAGGTTAGGTATTCTCTGATCGAAAAAGTGTGTCTGGCCTTATATTTTGCTTTTACTAAGTTAAGGCATTAAATGATGGGAAATTTGGTGTTCGTGGTGTCCAACATCGACGTGATTAAGTACCTATTGACAAGGCCGATTATCACTGGGAGAATAGGAAAATGGGCTATTGCGTTAGTCAAATTCTCTCTCCAATTCCTGCCTCAGAAGTCAGTGAAAGGACAAGCCATTGCAAATTTTTTGGCTGACCATCTAAGTGTAGAGGTTCCCGACACCAGAGAACCAGATTTGAATGTATTCTACTTAGAAAAGGCCCCATGTGTTTTAAAATTCGATGGGTCTAGTACAACGGATGCCGCTGGGGCAGGAGTCATTATCATATCCCCAGCAGGCATCAAAACTACGCTCTCTTTCAATCTCAATTTTTCATGCACCAACAATCAGGTTGAGTATGAAGCTCTGATAATTGGGTTGGAGATCCTCCAAAAATTCGATGCCAAAGATTTAGCCATATATAGGGATTCACAACTGGTCATTAGACAACTAAATGGTGAATACAAGTGCAGTAGCTTTTCTTTGTCACCGTATTTTTCTACAGTGGTTCAGTTGTTAGACGATTTTGAGAGTGTGGATCTATTCTATATCCCACGGGAAGATGATTGGGAGGTGGACTCAATGGCTAGGGTGGCTTCCGGAATAAAGATGTCTGATGAGTTGATGCGTAAGTTCGTCCTTATCCAAGAAAAAATCATCTTGCCATCAAAGGCTAGGGGATGCCAGTGGACGTGTTTAATACTGATGTAGAATGCGCTGGTGACTGGAGGAGCTCTATTAAAGAATGCTTAGAAAATCCAAAAGGAAAGACACCCTACAAAGTCAAGATGCAAGCACTCAATTATCTCCTAGTCGAAGGCACTCTGTACAGGAAAAGTGCCGATGGCCTCCTTCTTAGATGTTTAGGCCCGGTGGAGTCAATGGAAGTCTTAAAGCAAGTACATGAAGGAGTATGTGGCGCCCATCAATCTGGGGCAAAGGCTCAACCGACGAAGAAAGTCGAGCAAAAAGAAGTCATTCAATTTATCAAAGAGAGTTTGATCCATAGGTTTGGGATTCCTGAGTCAATTACCACTGACCAAGGGACAATGTCCACTGGAGAATTAGTTAGGGAATTCGTAGAAGATTACGGTATCAAACTATTAAGGTCGAGTCCTTATTATCCTCAGGCAAATGGACAAGCCGAATCCTTGAATAAAGTTATAATTAACATTTTACAGAAGATGATGAAAGACAATCCCAGGGACTGGTATAACCTCCTCTCTGAGATTCTATGGGCATATAGGACATCGAAATGAAACGTGACTGGGGTGACCCCATTTTCATTGACCTTCGGATATGATGCTGTATTACCTATGGAAGTAGTGGTGCCCTCTTTAAGGGTTGCATGGCAAAACAATTTAACGCCTGAAGACTACTCGTAAGCCATGATGATGGAGTTAGAAGAGTTGGATCACGTAAGAATGGATGCCCTCAATAAGATGGTTCTACAGAAAAAGAAGGTGGCCAGAGCCTACAATAAGAAAGTAAGAAGGAAAGATTTTGATGAAGGTGATTTGGTCTGGAAGTTGGTATTGCCCATTGGAAGCAAAGATCGGGTGTACGGGAAATGGTCAGCGAACTGGGAAGGGCCATTCAGAGTCCATAAAGTTTTGCTTGGGAACGCCTACTGGTTATCAAGCCTATCTGGAGAAGCTCACGACAAGTGCATCAATGGCAAGTACTTGGAAAGATACTATCCCACTATGTGGGAAAATATTCAAAACAACTAGGGTTTAATGTTTGCATCGATGGGCGGCCATTGGGAAAATTGTTGTAAAGTGGGCTGCCCAACTTTGTAATTGGTTTAGCACAAATAAATGAAATGAAAATTTGGCCTTAGTCATTCATTCAAGTTCAAATATAGCAAAACCAAATATAAACATCTTTCCAAAATAGACCATTTCCAGAGACTAGCTACATGTACAGCCCACAAAGATCACAGAAAGTAATATTAAGTATGTCAAATCTCATCCCACTAGACCAGGCAGTCATGAATCGTCCTTTCAGCGCCCCTTAGATTGGATGAGCATGCTACAATGGAGGGATAGAGCTTATTTAGCTCTTCACCACTTTCGGTGGCCTCCTGTTTCTGCATCTTCAAGGCTTCCTTTTTACCCACTAAAGAGGCCCAATACCTTGACACTTCTTGCCAAACGACAGCGACCTTTCCTTGAAACGTCGCAATCTCTTCCTCCCAAGCTTTTATTTGAGCAAGGTGGTTATCAGCCGCCAGCTTGGACCGCTTGATGTCCTCGGAAAAAGTCTCTACTGCTTTCTTCTGAAGACCGTAGGAAGCATTTAGAGTTTGAAAGTGACTCATCTGACAGTTGGCATCTTCTTTCTGGATGGAACAGGCGGAGAACTAGGCCTGCAAGCTACTGATTCTACCTTTTAAGGAGTTCAACACTACCTTTTTAGTGACCAAGAGATCCGAGGACAGAAGAACCTCCACAACTTGAAGCGACTCCTGTACAGTAGCCTCATCCGGCGAGTCAAAATTAGAAGAAAAGAAGACCTTCACCCTTTCATTGGCGGCAGCTGCTTCCTCTGGAGACACTACGATGGGGACAGCGGGAGGAGGATCAAAGACACTTAGGTCCATTGCAGCCAAAGGGTCCTCCCAGGATAGCTCTTCTTCCACTGCAGCACTAATAGACACCAGAGCCTGCAAAGGAGAAGCACAACTCAGTAAGGATGTGTTATCACAAAAGGAGACTGGTGAGACAAAGTTCATACCGCTGTGGGGGAAGGAGCCTGGTCACCAGGGGTCCTGGTGCCCAGATGCCCTCGATGACCATATGTACAATGTCCTGTTGGCCACCAACAACTTCCAAGCCCCTAGCGACCTCGTGGAAGCTCAGGACATCCTCCTCTTCATCTGCTCCCTCCGAACCTTCATCACTGGAGACCTCCAGAGTACCAATGACCTCCTTGAATTTTGGCTAACTAGCTAATCTTCCAGGCCTACGGGAACCAGCAGAAGCAGTTTACTTTTTGTCCAGTGTCTATTTAGCTTTGAAACTGGAGGAGGCCTTAGGTTTCTTAGGTGTTTTTTCACCTAAGGGAGTTGCAAACCACAGACAAAATTAGGGAGAAATAGAGAAAGGAAAAATGGGAAAGAAGGACGGTTACCTTGGTCAGCCTTCCGGACTTTACTCTTGCCCGAGACAGTAGACGACTTCCCTCTAGAAGCCAAGGGAGAAAGGGCACCTGAAAGCAAAGCAAGGATTAAACATGGACATGAAGCCTTAGGCAAACAGAAAGTTATCGAATATACCTTGATCAGGCGGAGAAAGAATAAAGGTCTAGGAAACATGCCCTCACTAGGAATCGAAAGAGTCGATCATCGAAGCCGGATCCCTCTCAACACAAACGATTGGCATTATTCCAGGATCCGACAGCTTTTCCCGGTGCTTCCCAATGAACTCCTTAATCTCGACCTCCAGCAAAGAGATCCTACTGCCATCCGGTTTAGAAAGGCGCTGAATAACATTCGGACAATCCTGCATCAAACCAAACTGATGACACCACAGCTGCAGCATGTAAATCTCGCAGCGAACCCCCAATTGCTTACTGCCCCCTTTCAACATGGCAGAGGTCCCACTCAAAAGGTGCTGAGCCTCGCAAACCAAACGCTAATCTCTTTTATGCTCCTCAAGCATCCCAGACATATATCGCTGTAAGTGAACTGGGAGGACATCCCATTCCTCCCTGCGATCGAAAAGAAACATAGGAGGGGCACCCTGCCCCCTCAAGTTCAGAAAGTACCTTACTACCTCTTTCTGAGATAAGGGGCAGGGGCAGTAAGAAGTGGCAATCCCAAGGGCGACCTCATTCCTCCAAGGCGAAGCCGAAGAGCATAGGGTTGGGAAGTATAGAAGGAGCCACAATTGGAGAAGCCAAACCGATGGTGGTAGCTCCTTGAAAGGCTTTGAGGTGACAGCCACATATAGTCCCCGGTAACAGTGACCGAGGAAAATGCTGGCTAGAGAGACCTGCTGACCCTGGTAGAGCGCGAGGGACAAGTTCTTGGTCTCCTTGGTGAGCCGCCCAGCCGGGGAACAGGTAATGTACTTGGCAATCAAGTACGACATCAGAGCCAAAGTTTGGCTTGGCAGGTCCAAATCCTTGGCCTGCCTTATCACCTATGAAAGAGGAAAACAAATGATTAAGAATGCTAGAAAACAGGGGGAAAGCAGGCGGCAACCAATTTAAGGGATGCTCACCCTACTGAAAAAAGAGGCAGTGGGTAGAGAAGTCAATGTCTCCTCCAAAGAGCTATCTTCTTCTGGGAAAACAGTAGAAGCAGCTTCTTCTCCTTGTAAAGGGAGGCCAGTGATCGCTACAACATCGCGCAAAGTCACCGACATTGGACCATGCCGAAAGAGAAAAGAGTTGCAGCCGTGACTCCAAAAGCGCAGGGCCCCCATGATGAGGTCCCTGTCAAAGTATTGTTGATGCAGAGATAGCTCGATAAGGTCAACAACACCGACCTGCTTCCAGTGACTTTCGAAATGTGGACGTAGCGTGGCCACCCAAACGCAATACTCTAATGCATTGGGAATCCACGTCCGTTGTTTGCCAGAGGCAACGAAGGAATCTCGGTGGAGGAGAAGAGTTTCCCCCTTAAGCAGCGGAAAGGGCATGCTCGGAGGAGTCAGGGAGGACGGTGAAATGGTTAGATATTGTTGAAGGTCACCTTGAAAAGTAATAGATGCGTTTAGAACGGAGGAATGTTTTGAAGGACAAAGACACACAAAAGAAGGGTCTATACCTGTTTGGTGACTAAGGTGGTAGAGGTAGAGAGAGCTGGAGGGGTTTCCGAGTCTACAATATAGAAATAGGGGGTTAGTGTCCAAAGAAATTTTGGCAGAGTTTCTCCCGCAAATAGGAGTTCCCAAAATTATCTGCAAACAAGTACACTTCTAAAATACGTCGCAGTATCCACAACACCCAAACCTCAAATTCCAGAGGCACCCAAAACTTCAGAGGTCACTGAGACCACTCAGGGTTACCAGAAATATGGCAGTCACCCAAAATCGAAAAAGGGAGTTCGAGAAGACTCATACTTGACATTATGTTAGGCGATTTGTGGGGCTTTCGGCGGTAGAGAGAAGAAGAATGATGGTATTATTGGAGAAAAGAAGTTTATGGAAGTTAACAGAAGCCATTGAAATGGAGAAGGAGAAAGGGAAGCGCAGGCTTACCGGTAGTTGGCGACGATGGCGGAACCCTCTCAGACGACAGAGCACCAGCAATATCAAAGGGCGAAACACTAAAAGATTGCGCAACGGTGGGAAGGTGGCAGAACAAGAGGCACGCGAGTCGAAGGAGAGAAGAAGCTTTGGGGAATAATTCTTGAAAACTGTTTCTTTGGGTGGTTAATAAGGAACAAGAAGTAACCTTTATATTGATGGCACGAGAGTTTTTGGAAACTGAAGAGGTTATATTTTAAAAGGGGGTGCAGCGATCAGGGCTGCTTCAGGAGGGCTATTTGACGCGTTTTTGTCAGAAAAACCTTTGAAATTTCGATGTCCATGATTTATGCCCGGATGGCCAGTATGGGGGTGACTAGAGTTCTACAGCCACATGTGGATGACCTTTGGGCATTACCCTGTAGGGAATCGAAGCAGACAAAGTGTCCAGTGGATGTAGCCAGACATTTAAGTGCCACCAGTAGGCTTATATTCATAAGCCCAATGGTGCAGGGGGCATTTGTTTACACCTAAAAATGGGTTCGGCACATTTTTACTATTTTGGGCCAAAAACCCGAAGCTCAAAGAAAATTCATGGCTCGAAGTCCAGACACTAACCTTAGCCTATTGGAGTTCGGTGTCTAGCAGGAGAAGACGTAGTAGAGTTGGATTTGGATTGAGAGTCTAGGAGTTCAAATTTAAGGAGAGGATAAGATGATGGACACCAGCCAACTTAATCTTCATCAGATAAGATGAGGATTATTTGAACTTTATCTTTATCTAATGGGATAAAATTTTATCAAGATTGCAAGTTCAATTGGAGTAGGACACTCAACATCCTTAGCTATAAATAGGAGCTTTGAAGAAGAAAAAAAGATCCAACCTTTGACAAATCAAAAGCCTGGCATTCCAGCAAGTCTTCGCATTTTTTTAACTTATTTCTTTTTCAGCAAATCCTTTATTTTTTCCCAGCCTAGCATTTTTCTTTCCAATTGTCATTAGCTTTTTCTTTCAATTTTTAGTCATTGCATTTTGCCGAATTATTTATCAATAAAGCAAAGTTCTTTATGTTAGATTTTTGTCTCCTTTCTAGCAACACATAGTCGTTTTAAATTTCAGTCAGATTACGAGGCGCAACCTTTTTCTTTATTCTTTAGTTTGGAATCACTTAAAATTCCTGGCACGATCGCAAACCTAACAAAGGGCTACATGTTGTCCTTTAGTCGAATAAAGGCCAAACATTATCAAATAATAGTTAATAATGATATAATTCTAAGTATAGGTAACAATGATATTTAATGAAGTTATATATGTTTTAGTATCCTAAAACAGGACAAAAACAACTCTGATTTCAACTTTATTTCTGCCACCGAATAGAATTGGAATAAAGTAATAGACACAAAAAATTTCATGCCCTTTATTTAGCCTTAAGATTAGGTCGTATTTTTGTAAATAAACATTAAATCATGTTGATTTAATTCAACAAACAATACTAATAAAGAAGAAATTAAAAGAAGTAAAAAAATTATACAACAAGAAATACTAAATCGGATTGAAACCCGAAACTGCTGCCAAGTTCAAAATTCGTCCATCACTGAGGGGAGGCTATGCACTGGTGGTGGCAACAATTGGAATCAACCCCACAACACAAACCCCCAAAATCCAATTTCAAAAACGTAGAACTAGTAAGTAAGAATAAAAGTTAAGACTTGTAAATAAAATAATAGATTTACTTATTTAGAAATAAATTTCTAAACTAAATTATATATTTAAAGTTGATTAATTTAATTTTAGTTAGAAATAAGTTTCTAATTAAATTTCGATTATTAAGCTCATAAGTTGATTAAAATTAGAAACAAGTTTCTAATTGAATTAAAAATATATATTACTCAATTTGATTTGTTATATGTATAATTAGAAATAAGTTTACGATTAAATTTAAAAAATGATAAGTTTTAATATTATACTAGAAATAAATATCTAATTAAATTGAAATTATTAGTATAAGAATTAGAAATAAGTTTTTAATTCATAATTTAATTTGATTAGTTCCATAATAATTAAAAATGTGTTTCTCATTTAAATAGAATAATTATAATTTCATATGAATTATATATATATATATATGTCAAGTTTAGTACTATTCAAATTATCAGTACACATATTATATGAATTTTACTTGACAATTCTTCTCGCGTGCGATAATTGATATTTATTTGTTATACAAATAATGATTCAAAACGTATGTGCTCATTTAATTTTGTAGATAATTGAAAACTAATTATTCACAAAATATACATATATGACATGATAATAATGTGCAAGCATCCTATTTCTTTTTGTAGAAATTCATATTTTCATTATGACTACTACATCAAAGAACATTATTGCTGAACTCAATAAGGAAGAGAAATTAAATGGCAACAATCATGAGATTTAGAACATGACAATCTAATATGTATTGGAAGAGTAAGAGACTCCCAAATTATTAAGCATAACCATGAATGTTTCTAAGGAAGGCAATATTGCCCAACATAAAAAGGACCGTTATGCTTATAAAACATGAAAAAAAAAAGAACTCATTAACTTACATTACATTACTAAGCAACATGGATGATGATATCATGCATGAGTTTTATAGTTAGGAAGCTACTATTGGTAAGTGGTTCGGTTTAGTTGCACGTTGTAAGGCACCTTAGTGACCATGATGTCACTCACTATCAAGTTGGACACATATAAGAAATAACTAGAATACAAAATGTAAAAGCATTTGAAATATATATCAATCATAATAAGTAAGTTATATGATATTGTTGGTCATGAACTATTATATGAGTACCAAGTACGAGTTATGATATGTTCATTGCCTTCGAGTTGGCGCATATGAAGATATATCTAACTTACAAGGAGGGTATCAAGACTATGGAAGATGCTAAGAGGCATGTTATAATAGAAGAAGGATGTCTTGAAGCCTCTAAAATGTCTTTCGATGTATAAATAGTTGGTTCTAGGTCACATGGATATATAAATCGAAAGCGTAAGCATCATTGGTGGGCCTTAATGGACAAAGCGTAAGAGAAGCACCTACTATACTCAGGATTCGAAGAAGGAAAAATGGAATTGAAATGGAAAAGAGAATGTTTTTTAAAAAGTATAATATGAATAAAGTTAAATGCTTTAATTTTGGCAATAAGGGTCACTATTCTCGTGGTTGTAACAAGCCTAAAAAAGTACAATCTTATTGTATAGACCTTTTCCTACAAATTTCTCTTGTTTAATTTTTCTAACAGAATCAGATCCTTTGTGGATTACAGATTCGGGAGCAATCAACCATATAACAAAGGATATAAGTGCTTTCGTGGAATTTTAAAAAATCCCATATAGAACACTTTGGATTTATGTAGTAGATAACCCAAAGATTGATTTACAAGAGATTGGAACCTACAAATTAGACATGCATGCTGGTTTATCCCTAATCCTACAAAAAATGTTGTACGCTCCAAAGATTCGATTGAATTTAATCTTTGTGTTGGTTTTAATAAGTCTTGTTTTTTATGTAAATTTTCACAGTAATGGAATGGATTTATATCTTATACATATTTGTTATGGTCATAGTTTTATGTTAGATGGTTTTACTGTCCTTGATGTTGTTTATTCCAATAGTAATATAAGTTATTATTTGTTTACATCATCTAGGAATTCCAATGATGATGCAATTTTGTGACATGCTAGTCTATGTCATATTGTTCAAAATTGAATAAGTTGATTAGTTAAAGAAAGGCCTCCTAGGTGATTTACATCAAGTATGTTTACTTATTTGTGAACATTATTTAGCTGGTAAAATGCACTGAAGCCTTTAGGGGAACACAGACTTCCTATCTAGTGCAATTTATTCATTCAGGCATCTATGTTCTAATGAATGTAAGGGCATGACATGAGGCTGTACACTTCATCACTTTCATAGATGACTATACTTATCACAGTCGTGCCTATTTGATTTCTCACAAATTGGAAGCATTAAGTTGTTTAATAAAAGTATATAAATTTATTAGAGAATCAAGTAGGCAAGAAAATAAAAGCACTAAAAACTGATCAAGGACAACAAGACTTGTTTGATAAGTTCAAGATGTTATAAGATGAAAAAGGAATAGAAACATAATTAAATATTCTGTAAACCCCATAATAAAAATAAAGTTGCGAAAGTCATAATAGAATGTTGGTAAAAATGGTCAGATCCATAACAACATAAGTAAATTTACCAATCACTTATTTGGATGATGCATTACTTACAATCGCTTATGTACTTAATCGTGTGCCCACAAAATCAGTTACGAACACTTAGTATGAGTTATGGGTAAGAAGAAAACCAAACATGGAATATTTGATACCATAGGAATTTGCTACCTACATTCATAATCTCTCTCATAGACATGAGAAATTTGGCCCAAGAGGGAAGAAAATAATTTTGTTAGATACTCTGAACACTCAAAAGGATATGTGTTCATAGGTGAATAAGGTAATGAAGAAGTAACTAAATTTGAATCATGAGATGTTACATTCTTAGATAATGAATTTCCAAAGCAAGGTGAAATAGGAAAAGACCTATTTCTATCTGAAATTCTTGATCATAATGATTTCATCACTGAGAATCAGGAATAGGGACTTTATCCTAATGTGAGAAATCTAGAACTTGAAGAATTAACCCAAGGATAATTATGATTATAATCAATTGAAAGTTACCTATTGTATTTGTTCCAAGTGGTAGTAATTAAGACGTTGATGAATTGTTTCTCATAATCCACGTTTATGTCAAAGTAATCATGGTATGATTCTTGACTTTATTTTAAAATAGAACGAAAAATTCATATGATTATCCTACAAGAAGATGATGAGCTAAGGAATTTACTTTAGGCTTTTAATGGTCCTACTAAAGAAGAATGGATGAATGCAATGAAATAAGAAATGATTTCTTTAAGCTCAAATCAAGTATAGAACTTAGTTATAAAACAAAATGCAATGGTAGTATCAAAAGATACAAACAACCCTTGTGGCAAATGGATATATACAACAAGAGGAAATCAATTATAACAAAACATTTTCACCTATTGTGAGATTTGCTTCAATTCATCTAATCTTGGGTATGGTAGCTAGCTTGGATCTTGAATTACATCAAATGGATCTAAAGACTACTTTCCTAAATGGACAATTAGAAGCAGAAATATATATGTAGCAATCTGTAGGTTTCATTGAGACAGACCCAAAACACAAAGTATGTCTGTTATTGAAATCGATTTATGGCTTGAAGCAGTCCTCAAAGTAGTGTTATATACGTTTTCATAACATAATTCTTTTATATGATTTTTATGCGCTTAATAAAGACGATTGTGTATATATTAAGATATCTAAAGAAAATTTGTGATTTTATCTTTGTATATGAATGAAATTTTGATTGCTTGTAATGACTGTGAGTTTGTCAAGCAAATTAAACATTGGTTGTCATATGAATTTGAAATGAAAAACAAGGGTAAATTTGTATACATTCTTAGAGTTAAGATTTCAAGAAATTGTTCAAAAAGATTATTGTTACTTTCTCAAGCGACTTATATTCAAAAGATTTTAGAATGATTCCATATGCAAGATTACAACCAATAAATAATCTTATTGCTAAAGGTGATGGTCCCATCGAGAATTTTTCCCCATCTACACCATAAGAAAGGGAATAAATGAAGAAAATTACCTATTCTAGTGTAGTTAGAAGTCTTATTTATTTCATGATGTGTACAAAGGTAGATATTTGTTACATTGTTAGAATGGTAAGTAGATATCAGTCAAATCTTGGTAAAACATATAACTATGTATTATGTTGTCAAGATAATGACCTATATATACAAGGGTATACAGATGTAGACTAGAGAGGAGGTTTAGATGAAAGAAATCTACCTATAGATTTGTTTTCTTACTTAATAATGGTGCTATATTATCAAAGGAAAAAAGGGGTCAGAAAAGACCCAAAGGTTTTGCCTAAAATTTAATTATGACCCTAACATTTTTGAACATTCAAAAACAACCCAAATGTTCGATAAACATTCAAAAAAACCCTTGTGTTAACAAAATGTTAATCCCTCTGTTAAATATTCCACTAACACGTAGACAATTTGTGTGGCATGTTGTCTAATAAAATTTGTAAACATTGGCTAATTTTTTAGCCTTGAAATTATTATCTTAAATTCCCTAATGTTAAAAACCCCAAATTATTTTCACCAACTCTAATTTCCCAATATCCTTAATTTGGCACTTTTATTATCTGTGTGCCTTCCCTAGTTTTGTTTTGCATTTTAACTCCTTTTTATGTGTTCCTTCTTTGATTGATTGCACGTTGCTTATCTGCTTTTCTTTGAAGGTTGATGATTTTTTCAAGTTAGTTAATTGTAAGTTTAATCCTCAGATAGCATTCATAAGGTATAAATTTTGGCTATTAATGTCAAACTATTTTACTTCAATAAGTTTGGTAATGATTTTTTTAATGGTTTGGATTTGAAGGGGTGCTTTAAAGATTAAAGGTAGCCTGAGTGTTGCACAAAAGTTCACTCCTAATTTTTTTTCAAAGCATTCAACTTTGTTTGTTTTGCCTTAATGTTCATGCAAGTTTTGTTTCTACATGAATAAATGGAGGTTGACTTAAGTAACAAGCTAGTAGCTCACAATATCCAACTAAACGTAGTGAAGGAACAATTTGCATTGTCATTTCCTAGAGTAGGGTTTTGCTTGAAAGCATAAATTATTCCTTGAGATTCAAGTCATTTCCAATGTGAGGAAAAAGATTGATTACATTTTTCTTTTGTCTCAAATTCTGGGGAAAAAAAAATAATTAAGACTAAAAGGAGAATCCAAAAATCAAACTTCTGCAATATGGTATCAGTCATTATTTTGTTTACCTAATTACTTCCTTTAAATGAGTTTCTAATAACAACTAAAAGTTTTGAGTTCATTAATGTTCTTTTTCTCAATCCTTGTATCAAATCCACTTTTGCTTATAAGGAACGTAAAATAAAAGTAGAGAAGCAATGCAACAAATAGAGAAGCAACGTGTAGAGAAGTAGAGAAGCAATGTACGTACAATGAAGTAACATGACACAGAACCAACGTCAACGAAGGAGAGGAATCGTGTAGGGTGCTGAATTAGGGATTTAGGGTTTAAAAGATTAGTTAATTTAGGGACTTTAGGAATTGGGGATTTAAGGTTAAAACGATTAGTTAATTCAAGGGTTTAAAGATTTTACTAACATGCTAGATAATTGTCTACATAACAATGGGGACCTATATAAAAAAAATAAAAATTTTCATGTAGGAAATGTTTGATGGAGGGGTTGACTTTTCGTTAACTTAGGGGTCCTTTTAAATGTTTATCAAAAGTTTAGGTTGTTTTTAAACGTTCAGAAACGTGAGGGTCTTAATTAAATTTGAGATAAAACCTTTGGGTCTTTTTTTTTTGTTGACGATTCTTTGTTAGTTTAGGGATTACTTAAAACGAGATTGATCTAGTATCAATCAACATTGACAGTCAAAGAGCAATAGTTTATACAAAAGATGTCAATTTTTATTGTAAAACTAAGCATATAAATACCAAGTATAATTATATAATAGATATAGTTACATGAAAAGAAGTAAACATGAAATATATATCTAAAATCCATTGGGCATGTGAAGTCATTGAGATTACGTAGAAATTGAAAAGTAATTAATCAACATTTCTTCATGTATGTTCATTTAATGTGTTGTCATATATAAATATAAGTATGACTTGACATTCTTTATTAAGTAATAAGAATTACTTAATACTTGATTTTAAAATATGTTTACTTTGAATGACATATTCTCTTTCATATGAACCAAACAGTTTGTCAGAAAAACAAAATATTGGCCTTCTCATATGTCGACTTTAGTCTTTATGATAACTAAAGAAGAGGCATTTTTTAAAGTTTATTATTAAGGTGATAATAAAGATATAAAGCAAGAAACTTAAATCATAAATGTCGACTTAAAAGATAAGTTAAAAGGAAATTAGTTTGGAGTAATCATGTGACCATCATATCTATCTTAGGTTTCCAATAAGACTTCTAAAAAACAAAGTTAAGAGTAAATAAGTGAACTCAAGTTATAGATTAAGTATATGTGAACCAAAATTTATATGATATTGTATTTGTAAAAAACATATGCTCCAAATTAATAGGAGATAATGCCGTAGCATGTGACTCTTACCATGTGTGTAAAAAATAACCCTACAAGGGATTAATGTGAGTCAAAAGACTAAACTTACATCTAGAAGTTAAATGAACCTCTTAATATACCATTCGAACTTTTGTCTAATTCTTAAGAATTGAAGGTTTGTTACTTTAAAATACTACTAGAAGATTATGTTTGAAATGATCATATGGGACGATTCTATAAAAAGCAAATTAGATTCAATTCAAGTGAATTTAGAATGGAAGAAGGTCATTTTCTAATTGTTAACTCGCAAAAAAAGAAAAATGTTTAAAAGTGACCACCAACTCTGAGTAAGAGAATTGAATACATTTGTAATGCGATGAGATAGATGAGATCAATCAAGATTGAATGCGAGATATTAGGGTATATCATACAAAGTCTACTCTAGGATTGATTCATTAATTGAGATGTCATATATTCTTAACATATATATGACTATGAGGTCTTGTTGTACGCTGGTCACATGGATTATTGGACAAGTATGGCATACCTTTTCTTATCATTAACCATTAAAATACAATTAATTACATTATCTATAAATAATAGATAATGATTAATTCATATGATCGACGTTAATCTTTTAAAAAACAAATATCCAAAAGATATATTTTTGCAAAAAGCAAACAAGTTTATTTTAACCTATGAAATATAATCAAATCTAAGTAAGTGATTTGATTTATAATGCATATGTTTTTTAAAGGTAATGTATTTATGTATATGTTCGATAATTTTCTTGCCATAATACATCTTATTAAAAAACAAGTTTATAGGAAAGAGAAAAACTCACTCCTATTCGTCGTGTAAAGTATATAATTATAAAACTTCGATATTCTGTCTTTTGGTAAGGTAGAAATAAAGTCCTTAATATTTTCCTTGTATGTTTTCTTACAATTTTAACATAGTGTTATTCTCGATGTTGGAGGATGTATGGCCTTAGTTGTGATTCCCCTTTTGGATTGGATTAGTCTTTTTCGACATCACATGTATTCATATTTGGTCATTTACGCTTGGCTTTTTGTTTGCTTAATATATTATACTTGACGTATTAAAACTTTAGTAGTGGATAGAAATTCAACAAGCAATCACACCGTTCACCTTCACAAAATATCTTTCTCATTTAAGTTGCTTTCCTGGAAGATTTAGAAGTGAATATACGCTCAATATTATATTTCTAACTCATTTTTTTAAAAGGTTGCTTTCTTGAAAGATCTAGAAGTGGATTTACGCTTAATATTTTCTAAATCTGTTCATCTTCATCCTTATTTAGGAAACGTTGACTAAGAGCCTATTGTGAGAAGACAGGTTTTTCGTGATTATCGTTTATCAGTACAAAGCTACTCATCTGGTGTAATAGATAACTTTTTTGCTAATAAAATTCACGTGAATATGTTCACTTTGGTTCGTTGTCAAGTGAAATAGACGACCATGAACACAAATTAATGACAATGACAATGAATATCATTGAATTTAAAGACCATTAATAAAGTATTCTGAAAGTCCTAAAATGTTTTTGCAAATTCTTGGACCGAATTACATACCATTTAATGAAGAAACTTTACTCTTCTGCAAGCACTATTTTTGATTAAATATATGAAATAAATGACTTAAATCATTGGTGTGTTCGATGAAATTAACTAATTAGCGCTGTTAAACAATCTAACTAAGAAGTAATAAGTGGTAGACTGGTAGCTGAAAGCTCATGCATGTACGATGTATCAGTTTTTGGTAAACTAAGTACAAAAATGTAAACAATAAAATTAAAAATGAAAAAACAAACCATTAAGGAGGAAGTAGAGGAGCGGGGGAAATTAAACTAAACACGTTTTCAATCCCTGTCAATCACTTTTGTGATAATGCATATGATGGACATATGCTTGTAGCAAGTATACATAAAAATTATACTTGATAAAGACAAAAAGGTTTAATTAATTTGAATTATGAAAACATTAAATCATTAATAATGTGGACTTTTTTTACTTGTGATTTAAAGGTAGATAGAAAGGCGGACTGTTATGAATATCTTTTGTAATAGTGACATGTGATTAATCTAAATATTTAATGTGTGTTTATATTCTACAAACATATTTTCTTATTAAATTGTCTATATTTTTTATATAAAAATGATAGCTCCCATTTATTAAATTGTATATATATTTTATATAAAAATGATAGCTCCCAATATATCTTTATTTCACTTTAAAGACCTATTCTACAAACATACTTTTCTTATTAAATTGTATATATATTTTAATATAAAAATGATATGGGAGCTATCATTTTTATATAAAAAATATCTACAATTTAATAAGAAAAGTATGTTTGTAGAATAGGTCTTTAAAGTGAAATAAAAAAAATCTCTTGTCTTTTTTATTTACACCTTTTATTTTCATTTATTTATTTTTCATTTATATTTCAATATGTTATCAAAATTAAGCTTATCATTTTTATATAAAATATTTATACAATTTAATAAATGGGAGCTATCATTTTTATATAAAAAATATATACAATTTAATAAGAAAAGTATGTTTGTAGAATAGGTCTTTAAAGTGAAATAAAGCAAATCTCTTGTCTTTTTTATTTACACCTTTTATTTTCATTTATTTTGTTTTTTTCATTTATATTTCAATATGTTATCAAAATTAGGCTTATATTTTCATAATCTTAATTTATTCTAGTTAAGTGAGTTAGAGTCACATTATTATAAAATTTTCAAATCAGTAATCATATATGCTACCACTCCATATCCATGCAACTTGTAGGTACTTGCTACATTAGTAACTCACTTGTGTAACTTACATGCAATGTGTCACATTCAGCATGTTTCAAAGCCCACATAAAGAGGTTTGACCCAAAGAGTCTTTTAAAATTCTTCTCAAAATTGTAGGAGAGGAGAGAAGACTTTAAAAACTTTTAGAATTTTGTCGAGTTTTATGAATAGTATAAATTATTCTAGAGAATCAATGTAGGCTATTAGATCAAATAGGTCATAGCCTTCCACTAAGGGAATGGAAGACTATAAATAGCTTTAGGGGCTTCATTTGTAAGCATCCTACATCCTACTTTCTATAAGATACACCCAACATTTAAGAAGAAGCTTTGTTTATAAGTAGCTGTATTTGCAAGTATTTTCCAAGCTCTCCTTTATTTTATTGAGTTATTTTCTAATTTTACTAGTCTTGTACTTAGCATTTTTGTTTAAGGCTGACTTGGTTGAGTAGAATAATAATCAAATGGCATAAGGTTCGTTGGAAAAAATCCAAGTCTATGACAGTTGCTATCAAAGCTCTAGGTTAAAGATGTCGGAAGCACAAAGTGAGATCACTAACGTTGAAGGTTCTAAGCAATTAAAGAAAGAGAGGTCATCGTCTAAAGATGTCATGGTCAATATGAATGTAAGGCTAGTCAAGGTGGAGCTTGTAATAGTTGAGGTGAAAAAGAAGCTTGAGGAGATAGATTAACGTATTGAGGGACTCGAGAATGGGAATAAGGAGTTTTATGGCGATATGCAAGATGCCTTGAATGTTGTCACTTCTAAATGTCATAACTATGTGAAGGCCTTGAAAGAAACTCTCTAACCCGAGATTGCACACCCTAAGGAGGAGCTTGCAAAGGTTATTATATAACTTAAAGAAGCAAAGGAGGAGTTGGTCCTTTGCAAAAAGACCATTGCTCAAGAGGGAAACAATGTTGTGCCTATAGTGGTCTCCACTCCATCAAAGGTAGACATTCCTAAACTAAAGGCATTCCATGTATGAAGGAAAGTGAAGGAGATGGATAATTTCATATGGATAGTAGAGCAATATTTCAAAGTTTTTGGCATAAAGGAGGATGCCAAGAATATTAGCAATACTACTATCAGTGTTGAAGATGTTGGGTTGGTATGGTGAAGAAGGCGATATATCAACTTTAAAAGAGGTATTCACAACATTGAGAAGTGGAGTAAGTTCAAGAAAGAACTCAAGAGCCAATTTTATTTTGAGAATGTCGAAGAAGAGGCAAGAGCTAAGCTAAGGTGTCTTTAAACAAAGGAAGCATTCAGGAGTACGTGAAAGAGTTTTTTAAGGTACTTGTGGCAATTCTTGACTATCCAAATAAAGAAGCTTTCTGCATACGAAATTGGGTAAAGATGCAGATACAAAGACATGTTGCCTAAGATTTTACAAGGTTATCTCCATTATTGAGTCCTTCATTGAGTTTAAGAAGTCTGAGAAGCCCAAATCCCACAAGGACAACGATTACAAAGGGGAAAAGTGAACCCGGGGGGGGGGGGGGGGGGGGGGGTGTTGTGGTTTGCCCCCAAAATAAAGGAATTATTCATAAATCAAATTTAATAATTTCAAGTATGATACAAGTAAGTCTACTCTTAATGGTTTCTTTTTTGAAGGACCATATAAGGTAAAAGACTACCATAAGAAAGCAAAACTCTCTGGCTTATTAGGAGAAAAGGAGGCATAAGAGAAACAAAGGGAGGAGGCAAAGATGAGCTCTTAAATATCCTTAGTACCATTAAGCAAATGTTGAAGTGTCTAAATTCAATAAGGGATGTTTATATGTCAAAGTTAAGGATGGAGGCCAAGTAATGAAAGCACTAGTAGATATCGAAGCTTCCAACAACTTCATACAATTAGAAGAAGCAAATCGGTTAAGCATCAACTATAGTAAGGAGCAAGGGTGGCTCAAAGCTGTAAACTTAGAGCCAAGAGCTACTTATGGGGTTACTAGGAATGTCAAGGAACGTCTTGGAGAATGGTGTGGTCTAATGGATTTCTCTGTAGTTCCTATGGACAATTATCCTATAGTACTTAGAATGGAGCTTTATAGATTGTGCTAAGGCCGTGCATGTTCCTTTTGCCAATACCATGTATATTTTGGGGGAAGGAAATTCATGTATGATACCTTTATTGGGTGAAGGAGGTTTATCCACCAAGCAACTATCCGCCATGCAATTCTTTAAAAGTGTAAAGAAGAAGCAACCCACATACTTGGTATCATTAAAGGAAGAAGGAGTGCATCTTCACTAATGGAGTTACACAAATGAATCTCTAATGTCCTTGAGAAATTTAAGGATGTAATTCCTTCAATATTACCAAGGAAGCTCCCACCAAGACGAGATATAGATTACAAGATTACGTTGGTGTAAGATGCCTAAGGAGTTGAAGAGTTGAGGAGGCAGCCTAAGGAGATGTTGGATGCATGCTATAACTAACCTTTAAAAGCTCTATATAGCACACTTTTGTTTTTTCAAAAGAAGCACGATAATTCTCTTCAATTGTGTATCGATTATCGAGCACTTAGAAGATCATTGTGAAGGAAAAATATCCCATCCCATTAATTGTCGACTTGTTCGATCAAATTAGAGAAGCGAGATGGTTTATTAAGCTTAATTTAAGATCAGGATAATTTCAAATAAGGATCACAGAGGGAGATGTACGAAAAACTACTTTGGTTACGAGGTACGATTCCTCTAAGTTTATTGAAGTGCCTTTTAGACTTAATAATACCTTTGCCATATTTTACAGTCTCATAAATCAAGTGTTAAAATCCTTTTTGGATAAATTTGTTGTGTGTACTTTGATGATATTGTGGTGTATAGTAAAATATTAAAAGAGTATGTTATGCACTTATGACAAGTTTTCCAATCTTAAGGTAAAATGAGCATACGTAAAAGAGAAATGTGCATTTACTCAAAGATGTAAGCTATATATGATTGGGAACTAACAAAGAAGGTACCAAAATTAGGTTCCTTCCTTGGTCTCATCAACTACTATCAGAAGTTCATCAAAGGTTATTGTTCTCTTGCTTCTCCACTCACTGATTTATTGAAGAAGAAGAATAGAGTGTGGAATTTGGATGCAAGATGTGAGAAGCCATTTGACGACCTAAAGAAAAAGGTGATGGAGGAACCCATACTGGGCCTTCTTGATTTCACTAAGCCATATGAGGAACATATTGATGCCTCTGATATTACACTTGGTGGTGTTTTGATGTAGGAAGAACATGCAGTTGCTTAATTATGAGGGTCGTAAGCAAAATGATATTTAACGTCATTACACTATCTAAAGGAGAGAGATGATTGTAGTGGTGCATTGCCTGTGACTTGGAGATGTTACTTATTAAGTTTAAGTTTATGGTAAAGACAGATAATGTTGCCACTAATTATTTCCTCACATAGAAGAAGCTAGCCCCAAAACAAGTTAGATGGAATGCATTCTTGGTGGAGTTTGACTTTGTGATGGGAGTATAAGCCCATAAAAACTTGGTTATTGATGCCCTTAGTAGAAAAAGGGAGCTTGCCACCATCACAAGTCTAGCATTTCCTTTAGTTGACTAGATAAAAGAGGGACTTAAGCAAGACTCAGAAGCCAGGAGCTTAGTGGAATTGGCTAGATGTATGGAGACATGAAAATTTTAACTTTAAAATGGCATTTTTTTATCAAAAAAAGGTGATAGGATTTATGTGCCTAAATGCAAGGTTTGCAAAAGGAGATCATTAGGGAGTGCCGTAACTCTAAGTGGGCAAGACATACTAAAGTAATGCGCATGTTGACTCTTATGGAGCACACATATTATTAGCGCCAAATGCACTATGACATTGAGCTCTATGCAAGGTCTTATGACAATTTATCAAAGACAAGACGAACAATGCCATTCAACAAGTTTGGTAGAGCCATTACATATTTTAAAGAAGCCATCAGAGATCATCTTTACAAATTTCATTACATGCCTACCAAAGTCTAAAGGATGTGGTAACATTATGGTTGTGGTAGACCAATTTATCAAATATGGTGTTTTCATGCCTATAGCAGTGAAATTTACAGTTGAGGATGCTGCTCTCTTATTTTTCAAGCATATGGTGAACTATTGGGTGTTCCAGAGGCAGTTATTAGTGATCAAGATACTTGTTTAACGAGAAGATTTTGGATGGAGATATTCAAGCTAATGAGGACCAAACTCAACTTCTCCACCAGCTTTGACCCCCAAATAAATGGGTCAATAGAGAGAATGAACACAAAATTTGGGTTATGCCTACAGCACTATTTAAGTGCCAATTAAAGTGATTAGGCAAAGTTGCTTGATATTGCCTAATTTTTGTACAATTTTTAAAAGAGCGAGTTGATGGGAGCTAGCCCATTTGAAATTGTAACCAACCAACAACCGATGACCTCATATACTCTTACCGTCACAGATAAAGATCCAATCCTGTTGCATTCAAGTTTGCCAAAGGTCAACGCAAGAAGATTGATATGAAATGAGCACACTTGGCAAAGGTCATGAAGAGAATGAAGAAGTAAGTTAATGCTAATCAGAGGCATATAGAGTTCAATAAGGAGACCTAGTTCTAGTGAAACTTCTTCCTCACCAAAACCAAAGATTCGCTAAGTTGTATAAAGGACTAATAAGGCGCTATGAGGGACTTTTCCCTATAAAAAAGTGAATCGGCAAACTCGCCTACCATTTAGCATTACCCTCTCATTTAAAGATGCATTTTGTATTTCATATGAGCCTTCTTAAACCTTACTATGAAGATAAAGACCAACCTGGTAAGGGTGAATCAAAGAGAGCCCTTATGGCCAACATTACGATGAATGAAAAAGAAATTGAAGAGGCATTGGTACATTATGTTATACCAAAGAGAGGTACTCATCTAAGTTATGTTGAATACTTTGTTAAATGAAAGGGATTACCCAACAACAAAGCAAGTTGAGAACATGAGCTCACACTATAGAACCAAATGATGACACCAAATTAAGTGGGAAAGAATGTCACGTTTTGCATGTTTTAAGGCCCATATAAAGAGGTTTGGCTTAAAGAGTCTTTTAAAATTTTCCTCAAAATTTTAAAAGAGGAAAGAAGACTTTAGAAATTTCTAGAATTTTGTGAAGTCTTATGGAAGCTTTTAGAACATGGTGGAAGCTTGTGAAAGCTTATGGAACATTATAGAACTTTATGGAAGAATATAGAATGTTGTAAATAAGTACATGATTTATATAGAATAATATAGAAAATTCTATAAAATCAATGTAAACCATTAGATCAAATAGATTGTAGCCATCCATTTAGCGAATGGAAGACGATAAATAGTCCTAAAGGATTTATTTCTAAGCATCCTACATCCTAAAACATACATCCAACATTCAAGAAGAAGCTATTTTTACGAGTATTCTCCAAGCTATCCTTTAGTTTCTGGAGTTATTTTCTAATTGTGCTAGTATTGTACCTAGCATTTTTTTGTAAGGCTGACTTGGTTGTGCAGAATAACAGTCAAGTGTCATATGATTCGTTAGTAAAAAGTCCAAGTCTGTGACAAACATTACACTAGTAATCAATATGTTAACTATTCTTATAAATAAAATAATCATTATACCTTAATTTTTACAAACAAAATAATAAATATACTTAGATTCACACTTATATTAAAGGAATGTTAATAATGTCTTTTGAGATATACCATCACATGATCAAATTCTTTAATTAATTCTAATTAATTTAAATGTTTAATGTGATCATATTACCTTATTTTAATTTGTGTATATCTAGTTCCCACGCTAATTGTAAGAGTTATGCTGGTGTAGGAGTGTTTGTACTTTGTAAATAAGAGCTATCATTTTGATTTGAGTTTTGTTGTGTAGTTGATAATCTAACATAAAACTTTGTCTACAATTTGGAGCTATCATTTTTATATAAAGAATACGCACAAATCTATTATGAAAAACTTGAACTTATATTATGTCCATAGAGTAGGCCTTTAAAGTTGAATGATGGAAATTCCTTCTTTTTCATTCACTTATGTTATTCTTTTTTTTAAATGCAGATTTAATAAATTTCTAAACATGAAATATAACTTATAAATTATATATTTTAAATAAATTATTTAGTAAGTGAACGATTTATAACTAAATGATGTGTTTAATTTAATTGATATTTGTAAGCTCTAATTGATATTTTAAACTGAATCATAACTAGGTTTGTGTTCTTTCAAAATAATACTCCATAATTGATAATTGTTAATTACTTGACCCAATTGGATGCACCATTTTGTTAATAATTGGAACTATTCGAAGAATGTCTATAACAAATTATTTGCATTGGCTGCATTGGCTGGATTGGCCACATGTGGATAGCCATGTAATAGAAATAAGGTAATAGGACATGCATAAAGGGCAGAAAAGGGAGAATCATGCTATCAGTCAGACTTATCAGACTTGAAATAGTTTTCGGTACTTATGAAACATGTGGCACTTTGCGTTTGGTGTAATAGTTACATGTTTTTTGTTTAAACAAGAAAAGGGTGCGAGGACTATTAACAATTAGGGATAGAGACGCCATGCATGAACAACTTTTATAGACGACCGAGCAATCTGGTCCTACACCCAAGTATAAAAGAGTAACTCATGGGGTGCATGTATGTGTCATTACTCATTTGTACCTTCAAAAGCTACGTAAATAGCCGCAGCAAACCCTTATATTCCAAAACCATGATACTTAGTGCTACAAACTTGTGCCCGAGTCCAGTGACAGCACCCTCGCAGTTCCCAAGAATTTCCCAGCAACCAACCATTGCTATGAAGAAAATAAGTGGGAAGAAAAGCAAAAGAGGGATGGTACTGTGCTCTGGCGGTCCCAAAGTCTCTGCGGAGGAGAAGCTCACTAATGTGCCAAAGCACGTGGCCGTGATCCTCGACGGTAACAGGAGATGGGCACGGTCAAAAGGCTTGCCTGCCAAGTCCGGTTATGAAGTTGGTTATGGAAAGCTAGGATTTCTGATGGACCAGTGTTTGAAAAGGGGAATCCAGGCTTTGACAACTTTTGTTTTCTCCACCGAAAACTGGGGTCGATCCAAGGTTAACTTGTTAATGTTATTCTCTTATTACACTGTTTTGATGCACTTGAAAATTTTGAACTTGACGGACATTTTTTGCGTAGTTCCTTCCTCTAATGCTTTTGTTGTGTTACAGGAGGAAGTTGATACTGTGATGGCGGCCTTCGAGAACTCACTGAAGCTGGTAATGGATACCACTATGAGGTAAAAATGATGAGACAAAAAATTCTCGGCATCAAACACAAATTTCATTCCATCAAGATTAAGCCTAACTTTTTGTTTTAAAAGGATATTATGGTAAATTAACTACGTAATAAGACCTTTTACTTATAGTTGATTAGCTACGATTGACGTGGAAACATGTTTGGTGATGTGTTAGGCATAGAATGTGAGAATTTGGTTTGTTTACTTGCTTCCAATTAGAGCTTGTTATATTATGGGCTGAGATTTAGGTGACTTTGGATAAATCTAACCCTATTTCCTTTCCACACATCCATTCTTGCCAATTTTGAACGCTAGAGAAAAATTGTAATCTTTAAGTTCATTTCAATGAAAAAGCAATTTGTAAATAAGTACAAATCATTTCGTTTCTAGTTTGTAATTTTAATTACCAAAATTTATCATCAAAATTATAAGATAATAGGAATGACATGTTAATTTAAATAAGTAAAAATTTAAAAACTATGAAATATTGATAATAGTATTTTTATCAAAAAGTTGGCCTATCAACAAAATTTTCACATAAGAATTTGGAATTTATTCTATAATATATCAAGTGTATTAGTAGCATACTTCGCTAGAGTCATCAATTATACGCAATCTTTCCTTTGCTGTTTACAAAGAAGCTACTTCTGTGACTCGAATTTATAACCTTCTAGTCACAAAAGAATAACCTTATCAGTTACTTCAAGCTCGCCCTCATCAATAACTTATAAAACAATTTTACCATGAGGGAGCTGAAATAATTGATATCTAATTCGAGCTTATTTTTAAATTGTAGTCTCATTGTTATTAGCAATTCACATTGGAATCAATATTGTATCAGGAGAAACATAAGAGTGTCGGGAATTGGGGATATGTCCAGACTCCCTGATTCTTTACAGCAAACAATTGCTCACATGGAGAAGAATACTGAGAACAATGTCGGACTCCATGTCATGCTTGCGGTTAACTACAGCGGACAATATGACATTGTTCAAGCTTGTCAACGAATCGGACTCCAAGTGAAGGAAGGTCGTATTGATCCACAAGACATTGACAGGTCTCTAATCGAACAGGAATTGGAAACAAGATGTACTAAATACCCCAATCCCGATCTTCTTATACGGCCTGGTAAGGAGCAAAGGATCAGCAATTTCTTCCTGTGGCAGCTAGCCTATACTGAACTTTATTATGCTGGAGTACTTTGGCCTGACTTTGGAGAAGAAGAATTTTCTGCAGCACTTGAATTCTTTCAGAAAAGACATAGGCGATATGGTTCCATCTAAACAGTGTTGTAACAAAAAAATTTTATCATATAAAATTTCAAAACTTTTCATCACTACAACAAATGGACTATTTGGCGACGATATCAAATTCATCGCAAAAACCGAACATATTACGACATTAAAAACAAGTGATCACTAAAACTTGACATTTACCGACAAATAAAGAAAACGTCGCAAAAAGAAAACATTTAGCGACGAATAAAAATAACAGTTGCCAAATGCTTAATATTTGGAGATGCTAAAACTATATCGTAACTAAATGTAGAACAATAGGTGACGATTTAACTTATTCGTCGCCAAATACGGAAATTTACCGATGAATAATATAAATCATCACCAAATATGTTGTACATTTCACGAAGATATGATTGAGCGTCATTAAAAGTCCATATTTGGTGACTAAAATTCTGTTTAGTCGTAAAAGCTTGAACATTGAGCGATTATTTTTTGCCATCGTCACTAAATGTTAGGTATTCAGTGACAAGTGTTAGTAATCATCGCCAAATGTCGCACATACAGTGACAAATTCTGGAAAACGTCGTTGAATACTTGCAATTGATGACGATTTTGAAAATCGTCACTAAATAATTGACATTTTCAAAAATTTTAAAGCTAACATTTTTATAATCTATCATAGTTATTAAGATATATTTTATTGGAGATTTTATTTGAATGTTTACAAGGTATTATTAAAAAAAATCAACATAATTTTAAGTGTTAAATGGTAGTATTAATTAATCATTAGTAAGTACAAAATTGCGAAAATAAGTTATAAAAAAGTTAATTAATTTTATGAATATAATAGTATGATATAGCAGAACAATACACTACGAAGTTTTTCCTAGAAGTTACCCAAATCATATAATTATAGAACCAAAACAAAAACATTCTACATTCAATAGTATGCAAGTTGGTCCAAGTAGTAGATATATTGTTTGACAAATTATTACAGATACAACAATAAATAAACTTTAAAGTTGAGTTCAGTTGATTGACTCGCTAACTGACAATGATATATTTATTTTTTTAGGATTCCAAGTAACATTAGAGTCGGTAAAGATAAATGAGTCCCCGATATTTGGATTAGTCATAAGGGTCCTTACAAGTTTGAATGCACCAATTGAAACAGTAAAAGTTGTTCCCTTAACTATAGGGTTTTCCACATCCTCTTGCAACAGCTTTTCTGCTATAGCTAAATTTTTAGAGGGTGGAGTGAATAAGTTGCTAGATTTAGTACCTAAAATACAATCAGTATAGAACTTAGATATTGTCATATTGGTAAACTGTTAAATGCACTGAAATTGGAGTGACATATGTGCATGAGCATACGAAGTATTCAGAATTGATGAATTTTTCAAATCAACCGATTTTCCTTTACAGACTATTTTGACATCGCTCTCGCCTTCATGGGCATACATGTCACCTTCAAGACTGGGGGAAGCTTAAAACAAGCATGTAATATAAACCATCAAATATGAATATATATAATAGCTTCATGAATGGAAATGAGATGTACATAATAAGAAAAGTGACATAGTTTGGATGATACTAAAAACCTTCAAGTAGAAGATCCGCCATGGAAGGCAAATGACGATTTCTATAGATACTAGAGATTTCTTTTTCAGTTTTGGTTTGCTTAGTAGGGACATTTTTGTCACATTCCTCCCAACGATATGAATTAGGGCCATCCAGAGCTAGTCTCCATATTGACATTCCTCGATGAGATTAAACGTGAAACGTAGGTAGGAAGATAGACATAAAAAAATGACAAAGGTATACAGTAAATCATCTTCAAAACATAACCATAAACACAACTCATACATCAAATGCATAATTAAGAACTCACAATAAACTTTTAAAGGTTTTTAATGAATAATCACAATAAGCATGAAGTCACATGAGGTCTAAGTACAAAACAATATAACTTTTCCAAGATCAAGCCCCCTAAATCAAGACAGTAACACACAAATGAGGCGCAGTCTACCTAATTTGAGATGTCTAAGAAAATATGCATGTGTTTCACAGGACTACAGGAGAGCCCCAAGTCACAAACGGCAAGCAAGATGCATTTACATAAGTTGTTCAATACGCAAAATCCAAAACACATGAGATACAAAAGTTCAGTAACAATGAGGTAAACAAAATCATTATACACAAACAAATAACATGAAAATTAGAAAATATCATATACAAAAGACAAAGAAATCAACTTTAGCACCGAAAAAAAAACCTATGTATAGACCTACAGAAAAGAATGTCCAAATCTACCATAGAAGGATAAAAATCACAACTTCTCTATTTAACAACTAGAGTAGCTTGTATTCCTTGAAAACATTATATTAAGAGGCAAATGCAAACGTCATGGAGTGAGTACCTAAAAGTAGACTAAAACTTGTGACAAACCAAGTTTGACAAATAATGACTTGATCTCATCAGTTAAAGATGTAAAAGAGCTTAATATTCGTATATGAAAATATAACAGATAATAAAAAAGAAGTGACAAGAATACCGACCGTGTTTTGATGAAGTAAATGGTTTTGATATGTCAGTAAGGCGTTGGCGATTGCTGGTATGTAGGAGAGGTTTTTGTTGGTTCAGAACACTGCTTGAATGAGAATGCTAAGAAGGCCTTTATGTTGTGTGTATTTGAAAACCTAATACAAAACGACGTCGTTTATTGATTGCTGTAGTTATTTGAAAGTAGTCTTAATTTATATGCTACGATTTGTTGTATTTAGTTGACAACTGTTGGATGGAGCGACTAATAGATTGTTCGTCGCTAAAGGCCGCCAGCTCATAAATAATTTTTAATAAATTTATTTTCCTATTTTAAATAAAAATAAGTGAAAAACAAGTCGAAACCCTTCCCCCCCCACCCCCCACCGCCCTTCTCCCTCGTTTATGCTTCGTTTTCTCTGAAACTCATGCCAATGAACTCTCCTTTCTTCAACGCGTTATTCTTCTGTTGTCAATTTTATGTTCCATCTTCAGCTGCTTTCTGTTGTTCACCATATCGGGTAAGTTTTGTTTCATTTTTTGTGGGGTTGGTTGTGGTTGGTTGGGTCATTAATTACCAAATGTGTATTTTGTGCTACTTTCTTCGATTTCTTGAAATGTTTGGATGGATTGATGACGGTTTTTGTTAGGTTTGTGTTGATTTGTTTTAGGGATAGTGAAGAAAAGGAACTAAAATCTTGAATACGTGTTTTTGGGTGTGTTTTATGTTGTGCTTAAAATGTGTTCGACGAAAGTCCTCACCGAATTTTTGGACATATAGAACCTAATTTGTGGTTGTTTTTAATGCAAAAATTCAACTTCAATATTGCCAATTTCCAATCTCTTTTCATTTTTAGAAAGAATATTAGATAAAGTCTTGAATACAAAATTGTCAAACTTGTTGTTCATTGGGTTATTGTCAAATGCTATAACCCGATGAACAACAAGTATAACCCGATGAAACGACAACCGATATATAAAATAATGAAGGTTACTACTAATTATTTGCATACCTGAAGATGTATAGTTGTATGCGATTGTTGACTCCAAGCAAAAAGGAAAAGACCGAATCTGCAAAATAGTATGGCTATGGAATTGGTTAACAACAACAACAACAACAACAACAACAACAACAATAATAATAATAAAAATAATAATAATAATAATAATAATATTATTATTATTATTATTGTAATTGTTGTTAATCAATTCCATGGCCATACTATTTTGTTTTTTCCTTTTTGCTTGGAGTCAACAATCGTATACAACTATATATTTTCAGGTATGCAAATTATTATTATTGTTGTTGTTATTATTATTATTATTATTATTATTATTATTATTATTATTATTATTATTATTATTAT
>JAOSBN010000001.1:24878508-24895826 GCA_027563595.1 Erythroxylum suave | reverse complement strand
TTATTATTATTATTATTATTATTATTATTATTATTATTATTATTATTATTATTATTATTATTATTATTATTGTAATTGTTGTTAATCAATTCCATGGCCATACTATTTTGCAGATTCGGTCTTTCTCTTTTTGCTTGGAGTCAACAATTGCATACAACTATACATCTTCAGGTATGCAAATTAGTAGTAACCTTCATTATTTTATATATCGATTATCGTTTCATTTTGTTTTATATTATTTACTGCATGTAATATTAAACATAAGTTTTTTTAAACTTAACATAAAATGGAAAATTCATGTTACAACTCGTTATCTTCTTGTATTGTCTAGCTAAATGGATAAGAGTTGGATGTCTTATCAAAAATGGTCAACTGAATACGTAGAAGGAGTTAAGAGTTTCATGCAATTTGTCAAGGATCAAATGGGTGAGGATTGTGGCATTCGTTGTCCATGCATTAATTGCTTAAACGTGGACTTCCAAAGTCAAGATGTGGTATATAATTACTTGCTTATCCTAGGCATAGACAAATTTTATAGTCCATGGCTTTATCATGGTGAACCTAAGAAAGCAAGTTGTACTAGAAGTGCCCGTACATCTTATGATGGCAGTTACAATAATGATGTTGATGATTATGATGTGAATGATGATGGAGATGATGGGATTGATGAGATGTTAAATGATTGTTATAATTATATGGAGACATGAATGAATCAAGAATGCCTAACATAATTGGTAGTATGACCGAAGATAATTTTAGGAAGTTATTGAAAGTTGCTCAAGAACAATTATATCCAGGGTGCTCTAATTTTTCTCAACTCTCATTTGTTGTGAAGTTGCTGCATTTAAAGGTTTATAATAAATGGAGTAACAAGTCATTTGACATGTTAATTGACTTACTAAACGATGCATTACCTAGGGGACTTAACTTACCAAAATCTTACTATCCTGCAAAGAAACTGTTAAAGGACCTTGGATTAGGATATATTTTAATTCATGCTTGTAAGTATGACTATGTTCTTTATTGGAAGGAAAGTAAAGAACTTCAGGAGTGTTCTTTTGTGGTACATCAAGGTGGCGAGTGGATGATGGGAGAGGGAAAAAGATATCGATGAAAGTCCTTCGGTACTTTCCTATTAAGCCACGATAGTAAAGGTTGTTTATGTCAACAAAAACAATTATAGATATGAGGTGGCATAAAGAGAAACGCATTGATGATAACATTATCCATCATCCAGCTGACTCAATAGTATGGAAAGAGCTTGATAGAAAGTTACCATGGTTTGGATAAGATTGTTGTAATGTTCAACTTGGATTGGCCTCAGATGGATTTAATCCTTTTAGTAATATGAGTAATTCATATAGCATGTGGCCGATGATTCTAGTTCCATATAATTTACCTCCTTAGAAGCGTATGAAGGAGCCTTTTATGTTGTTGTCTTTGCTTATTCTAGGACCTACTGCTCCTGGTAAGGACATCGATAGTTACTTTCAAACATTAATTGATGCCTTAAACCATCTATGGGAATATGGGATAGAAACTTTTGATGTTGTTGAAGGCAACACATTTATAATACGTTCTGTTATTTTGTGGACTATAAATGATTTCCTAGCTTATGGGAATTTGTCAGGGTGGAGCACTAAAGGGTATATGGCTTGTCCTGTCCGTAATCATCAAACACGAAGTAAAATATGTTATACATGTCATTGTTGTTATTTATGACATAGGAATAGATGGCGAAGAAATAAACAGTTTAATGCCCTAGTTAAGTTGGGTGAAGCTCCGATGCAGTTGTCGGGTGATGATATTATTTGCCAGCTGTCACATTTGGTTGACATTACACCTAACAAACACCCAAGTAATAGAAAGCGTAAGAGAACGGATATTGAACTGAATTGGACTAAAAAAAGCATATTTTTCAGCTTGCCATATTAGAAGGAATTACTATTGAGGCACAATCTTGATGTCATGCATATTGAGAAAAATGTTTATGAGGCCATTTTAGGGACTGTTATGGGAATTGATGAGAAATCCAAAGACACTATTAAGGCTAGACTAGACTTGGAAGACATGAATATTAGAAAAAATTTGCATTTGAGAAGAAGAGATGATGGATCATACTTTATTCTACCTGCTTGTTACAACATGTCAAAAAGTGATAAACAAGCATTCTGTCAGTTCCTCCAATCAGTCAAATTTTTTTATGGGTATGCATCTAATATAGGCCGTTGTGAGAAAGTTAAAGAGGGAAAAGTGTCAGGGTCATGATTGTCATGTCCTTTTGCAATGGCTAGTTCCTGTTGGAATACGTGGGTGCTTGCTAGAGAACGTGTTTGTTACATTGGGTCAAGTGGGAGAGTTTTTTAAGCAATTATGTTGCAAGGCACTTAGGTTGAAGAGCTTAATAAATTGCAGAAAGAGATATGATTGATTTTGTGTAACCTTGAATTATTATTCCCCCCATCGTTTTTCGATGTTATGGTCCATTTGGCCATTCACTCACCATATGAAGCTAAGCTTGGTGGACCGATTCAATTTTGATGGATGTTTCCCATTGAAAGGTAATTGATATGAAATTCAACAAGTTTTTCCTACGTTATTTGATAGTAACAATTCCTAAATTTTTAACTGTTTATATTTAGGTTTAGGTTTTTATGTTCTCTTAAGCATTATGTATGTAATAGAGCTCGACCATAGGGGTCTATTACATAGGCTTATATAGCAAATGAATGCTTGACTTTTTGCTTAATGTACTTAACTGATGTGGAGACGAGATTTAATAGACCAGAACATAACTTTGATTTCAATGATGATGGTGGTTTGTCTATTTTCTCCCAAAAGGTGAGGTCACTTGGTGCGGGTAAATATGTCGAGTTAAGTAAGGACAAATTCGAAATTGCCCATTGGTATATTTTGAACAATTGCGAAAATGTTGATACATACATGGAGTACGTGTATTACTTTTCGTTCAAACTATCATATTACAATTTTCTTCATTAACTCATCGGTGTTACTGTGTTTTTTTCTTAATAGAGAGCATAAGGACATAATTCGAAGCAAAGGAATCATTAATGTTGAAGAAAGACATAAGTTGAAGTTTATATCATGGTTTAGAAATCGAGTAAATTTCATATTAATTATGTATTAGGTATATATGAGAATATTTCTCACCCTCTTATTTATTTTTAATTTGTCGTACAGATGATACGGTTATATAATTGTAACGTGTAAGAAGTGACAACAACATTATATAGTTTGGTATGTAGGCCTTATATTTATGGGAAGAAATACATAGGTTACATTATTAATGGGGTGTGATATCACATACAAGATCGAGATAGTCGAGTTAGAAGTCAAAATAGTGGGGTTGTCATTGAGGATGTCATGGAGATGAAATAATTGACTTATACAGTGTCATATCTAAAATTATAGAGTTGTACTAGATCAAGGATAAGAAGGTTGTTCTACTTAAATGCAAATGGTTTGATCTAACTAACATCAGAGTGAACGGGCATATTACTGTATTGGGTCGCAATTGGAAAGTTGTTCAAAAGTTTTAACAAATGAATGTCTTTGATTTTTACGAAAGGGATATTGGTGAATTGGATGAAGATGTTGATGAAGTCTAGCAAGATATTAAATTGGAGATCAATAACGAAGGCATTACAGTAGAAGATGCAGATATGTCATCATTTCATAGGAGAGATGTTGAGCCCAACTTAGTTGAACTGGATGAAGTCCAACCTCATCTTATCTTACAAACAGATGAAGACTATACTTAGGATGACTTCAATGGCAATGACGATACTTTGGTGGAATATATTAATGATAAAGAATCAAACGAAAATGTACTTAATGATAATGATTTTCTTCATCTTGAGGATGATGATTGAATATAAGTTTTATTGTTTGTATTGTTTCAAATGTTAATAACATAATTATAGGCATTATGTTGTAGTTATGTTTATTTACGATGACTACAAGCATATTTTAAATATGTTAGTAATGTTTTTGCGGTAGTTGATGATTTTCTAATATTGTTGTCTATTTTATGATATTGTTGATGTTGTTGATTTTTACACAGGTTGACTATAATGGGGCCTGGTCATAACAAAGGAAAAAGGGTAGTAACAGGTGATGAAGTTTCTCCAATAGAACAACTAGCAATTGCATTATCACATGAGAAAAGTCAGCAACAACAACCTTTATCAACATTATCTGGTAGTCATGAAGGATTTTCAGGTTTGTTATTGATAACCGAGCATATATACATTTATGCAGACATTATATGATTAGTGTGTTTTAATCATTATATTTTTTTCAAGTTCCAATACTGGCCAGAAAACGAGGTAAAGGTCAGACAAAAGGAGTAGAGTTGCAACGGATGAATGTTGCAATAAATACGAAGTTGTCAGTCATGATTAAGCCACGCAACGACGCCTAGTTAATAAGATCCAAGTTGTAAAATTGGCAAGTGAGTTGGGCGTCGTAGTGAGGAATGAGTTGCCTTGCCTTCAGCATGCCAACCAATTGAAGGAAGACAACTTGCTGTAAAATGCTTTGAATAAAGTTTCGGTAATATTTTAATTCATTTCATTATAAGTATTGCAATTTTACTTAACTAAATTAATAACTTATCTAATAAATGTTTTCAAAGATGAAGCTCAAAATCGTTGATATCGAGCAGCCTGAGGTTTCAAGCAGTGTTAGTTTACTATTGAAACAAAAGGTCAAGGATCACCGCTATCGACTTCATAAATATTATCAATTTTTCCTTTCCGATGAAGAGGCCAGGAGATATGTGCCAGAAAGGGAGAGTGAAGAAAATTGGAATAAAAGTGTGATTATTGGTGTTCAGCGAAGTTTCAGGTTTGTTTTTTTCTTCATATTTTCCGTCTATTAATTGTATTTATACATTCCATGAATAATTCTCTTAATTTAGGAAAAGTGTCAGAAACCCAAGGCCAACGGAGCAAAAATGACGACTCCGCATAACACTGGCTCTAGATTATTTGTCGTTGTCCAACAAGACTTAGTAAGTGTAACGTGTTCAATTTATTATTCTATTTTTAATACAATAAATTCTAATTGGTTAAATTTTATTTTAATTATTGTAAAGTCAAACACAACTCCAAGGGTAACAGTGTGATAGGATCACACTGTACAAACATACACACTATAAAGAAGGGCAAGACTGGACGTCTGAAGAGGCACAAAGTAATTAAATAATCACAAATAAATTAATATTACAATTTATTTTGTCTATATAATATTAACTAATAATTTTTTAGTTAACTCCATTTTCTACTTTACATTGTAGAACAAAATGCTGGAGTTGTTGCAAATGTCATTGGCTGAGGGAAATCAACCTAATGTAGATGACAATTGCAACAATGTCCTTGGTACACGATCGGGCCATATTAAAGACCTTGGGTATGACCCTAAGTTTGTTAGAGCCTCTTCCTCACGACTAGCATTGTTGACGATGCTTTAAGAGGAGAACTAGGTATTGAAGACAAACTTAAAATGTACAGAAGACAAGTTAAATCATGGACTAAAAGAAATTAACAACCTTAAAAAATTGGTTAAACAAATGCTAGGTTCTTTATATGTTAGTGTTAGTGACTAGATTCAAACTCTTAGTTTGTAAATGAAGTAAATATTGTTTTATATACAATGCATTCCATTTTATATGTTTATTTTATTTCAATTTATTATTATTTACAAAATATGTCACTAACATTAATTATAACAAAATAATTTAAATATTTAAAAATGTCGTAAAATTCGTAATAAATTAAAACTATAAATCATCACAATTATAATAATTATAAATTTCAAAATTAAAAATTGTTACTAAATAATATAAGCTATAAAAAATAATTCGTCAAAAAAGTCTTAAAAATTGTCAAAAATTAAAATAAATTCATTTTTAAAATTTATAACAATTATTAAATTAAAAGTTATATTTTGTCACTAAATACTATTAGCTACCAAATGCAAATCGTCATAAAAACTAATTCACTACCAATAAACAACGTCGGTAAAAAGTTTTTCTTACAACTAATTGTTAGTAGCTAGAACCTTTTTGCTACCAAAAATAATTCCTCACAAAATCATATTAGCAACCAAAGCCTAATTCGTCACTAAAGGGGTTTATTTATGTTTAAGGAATCGTCTTTAAAAACATTTCCCTACAAGAAGAATTAGTAGCTAAAAGGTTTCTGCTACTAAAACTAAATCGTCACTAAAAATAAATACCGACGAATAAAGTTTCGTGGGAAAAAAACTTTTATCTACGAAAAGGAACCATCGCTCAAATCCATGTACGACGTTCCTTTGTATCGTGGGTAATGAGTTTTATCGACGAATTAGTTGTCGCAAATATGTTTTCATGATGACTTTTGTGAAACGTTGCCGATGTTATTTTGCTACCGAGATTTAGAGACGATTTTAGTGACGAAATGAAATCGTCGCTAATTAATAATTGCGACGATTTATCTTTCTTTAGCGATGTTTAAATTCATCGCTTAAAAACCAATTTGTTGTAATGTAATAAAATGTAAGAATAATTTTATATTGTTTTTCAAAAAAAAGTCTGTTTACAAGAAGTTACAAGAGATAATAAAATTCCCTCTCATCCTATTTGAAATTTTACAGTTCAAAGATTAAATATACATTAATTAGGGAAGATCTTATTAAATCTTATTCATGAATCATGATCATAAGACTGTTAGAAGAAATATTTCTGAAAGACTGGCCATTATTTGATATTTGTCTCTGCATTTGCAGTTTCTATTAGTCCATATGTGATGCACAGTGGCAGCAGCTGCAGTGTTTAACTCCCTGTTTTCTTCTAAAAGCTTAGCAAGTCAATGCGTCCATAATTGAAATTTACGAATAAAATAAATTATTCCAATCAAATCAAACACAAGATTTAGCAGATTTTGAGATCAAGAATACTCAAAAAATAAGTGGGTGGTACTTTCAGCTTCAACATCACATAATATATACAAATGATCAACAACGTTAATACTCAAGTACAAAAATTTGTCTTTCATTAGTAGTCTTATAAGGATTACAAGCCATATAATAAATAAATGTTTAGGTATGTTAAACCTGCTTTAAATGTACCTCTCAAAGTCAGGTTATCTTCCTCTCAACTAGTCATAACATGTTTTAACTGTATGAATGACATTAGATACTCCTGTTTATTTTTTATTTACAAAACCTGTAGTTAAATCCAAAAGTACACAATCACAAGTCAGTCCCTCTCAAGTAGAATGCTTAAATTCACTTAACACATTGGTTTTCTGCTTTTGAGCTGTCCATTCCAAATTAGACCATAGAGTTATTGCAGTAAAACATGAATTTCTATCAATAAATGGTTTCAACAAATTTTTTTTTTTTTTTAATTCTCTACGAGTGACATATAAGCCACTTGGTAAAGACATTCCCAATCAAGAAAGCCATCTGGAAGATTAAAATCACATTCAAACCACAAGGTCCCAATTAGGATCGAATATGTTGCGATGCCAAATCCTACCGTGACGGTGAACTCTGGTTGTTGTCCTCCATCCCTTGTATGACCTCCAACACATCGTTGAAACTCTACGTAACCAATTTGATCCTTATTTTTAATTCTCTTCCATCATTTTCTTGTAACGCGTAGAGCTGGCTTTACTACGCGCCCGGGATTACCCGTGAATGGATTAAAATGGAAAAAATTGAAAATACATGTCTTGGGCTCCATCAGACTTTAAGTCACTTTTTCTCCCCCTTGTGGGCTCCTCAGCTCCCGGTTCCTTTTCTAGAAATGTTCCTCGCCGCGAACTCTAGGCCTTTCTGCGATTTCCGCAATGCACGGGCGCTCAGAATGGGTCGGAGCTGTCAATGATGCTCGTGACTTATATATGTAATCACAGGAGACCTATATATATATTTGAACTTCCATATCGGGCTTCCCCATCACAAGTCCGATACGGTCCAGGTCTACACTTAAACGGATTCATTTTCCACCCGGACTTCGACCCATTAATCCTAACAATTTATTGGGCCACCTTATTACCTTTTAATTGGATCAAATTGCGTTCCTTAACCGGTAATTTCTTTAAAAACAAAATCACAATTAATAACTATCCAGAAATTGAGAAAAGGACAAAAATGCCCTTAGGGGCAAAATTGTCCAACATTTCTTTCTCTAATTAATTACTCACATAGGCTTCTTATGTTCACACTTTTGATACGGTCTAGTTCCCTGTTAAACTTAGTACTCTTATATTAGGTGGATTATATATATATATATATATATATGTGTGGTTGTTTGATTAATTTGGAGAAATCACGTGCGCATGTATGAATATTTTGTGTTTATTTATTCATTTATATTATTTTCACCAAACGATTTGGAATCCGCTTCTTGTCCTTCTCTCTATGGCTAAAATTAAATAAGATGGAAATGAAATCACGTTGTCAAGTGGTGCTTATAAGTAATTTCATTACGAAGAGCGTAAAAAATGGGTAGATAAGAAGAATCATGAAGAGTTAGATTTATTTTTTATTTTTCACTAAATTTTTTATGAGTTTTCAATTTTTAATATTAAAAGAAATACTATTTTACAACATGAGTTAACTAAAGGGTGAACAAAATTTGTGTGAACCGCGCCATTAGAATCATGGAATGGTTTTCTAAAACTTACTTAATGTGTGACTTATTTATATATATATATATAAAGTTTGTGACCCAAACTCTATTTTAGTCTAACTCAAAAAGTTCATAGTGTGACAGTTGTGAAAATATTAAATTACAGCCTACGAAAGGCCCACTTAAAATTAGGGTTTGCTTTATATATCTTGTTTTATGCTAGAGTTAGTAAGAAATATATTTAGTAAGCCACCCTAAGCTTTTTGCCTTTGTATTCATCCTTTTCGTAGTGAAGATCTCCTCCTTTGCCTGCGATTTTCTCCCTGATTTGGGGTTTTCACGTAAAATTGTGTGTTGTTCTTTTGTTTCTATTGTTTGCTATCGTATTTTGTCTTCACAAACTAGTATCAAAGCTAGGTTCATTGATTGCATTGATGGCAACTATGAAGTATGATATTTTGCTGCTAGATCACAAGACCAGGTTCTCGTTGTGGCAGGTTAAGATGAGTGTTGTACTAACACAGATGGATTTGGATGACACATTATTACAGTTTGATAAGACATCGTCATCTTAGACCACAAAGGAGAAATAACGTAAGGATCATAAGGCTCTATCACAAATACATCTTCAACTCTCGAATTAGATTCTATAGGATGTTTTGAAAGAGAAGTCTGCTACTTCGTTATGGTTGAAACTGGAGCAGTGATGTATGATGAAAAGCCTAACCAGTAAATTACACTTGAAGCTAAGGTAGTATTCTCACCATCTGACAGAAGGTACATCCATTGATCATCACTTAAATGTGTTTAAAGAGATTGTTTCTGATTTAGAGACTATGGAGGTAAAGTATGAGGATGAAGATTTGGCTTTAATATTGTTATGATCTCTGCCTGCATTATATTCCACTTTTAGGGATACTATTTTATATAGTCATGATACCCTAGCCCTAGAAGAGGTATATGATGTGTTACTTTCTAACAAGAAGATGAAGCAACTTGTTTACAAATCTGAGGCTCCTGCTGAGGATCTTGTCGTTCGAGGGAGCTTACAGGAAAGAAATCCTAATGGTGACAGAAGGTCAGGTATGTCGAAACCCAAGCATAGAAACAAAGTCTGCAAGCACTGCAAGAAAAAAGGTCACATTAAAGCTAAATGCTAGAAATTAAAAAAGAAAGAAGAAACAATTCAAAGGAAAAGCAACCTGAAAAATCCAGTGAAGATAGTGTTGTACATGATTCATTCAATGACGGTGAACTTCTAGCAATTTTTGAGGGCAGGTCTAATTCTGATGAAAAATGGATTCTTGATATTGATTGCACGTTTCATGTGTGTCCCAATCGAGATTGGTTTTCAACATATGAAACGGTGTTTAAGGGTGTTCTTACGATGAAAAATAACACTCCTTGTAAGATAGTTGGCATAGGAATAGTCAGAATTCGGATGTTTGATTGTGTTGTCAGAACACTTGCAGATGTGACATGTCCTAGATTTGAAGTGAAATGTAATTTCTTTGAGTACTCTGGATGCCAATGGGTATAGGTACACTGGTGAAGGTGGAGTTATAAAGGTTGATAAAGGTGCTATGGTTGTGATGAAAGGGAAGAAACAATCTGTTAGTTTATTTGTCTTGCAGGGATTTATAGCTGTTGGTGATGTAGATGTTACTACCCAATCTATAACTGATGGTGATGTTACAAAATTATGGCATATATGACTTAGAAATATGAGCCAAAATGGTACGATTGAGTTTATTAAACAAGGACTACTTGATAAATATTGTATTAGCAAATTGGAGTTTTGTGAACACTGTATTTTTAGGAAGCAAAAGCGAGTTAGCTTCGGGAAAGGCATTCACAGCACAAAGGGAACACTTGATCATCTACATTTTGACCTCTAGGGACCAGCCAGGGTGACATTTAAAGTAGATGCTAGTTATATGTCGACAATTATTTCATGAATTTTCTAGAAAAGTTTGGGTGTTCTTCTTGAAGAAAAAGAGTGATGTGTTTGTGACTTTCAAACAGTGGAAGACCATGATTGAAAAGTAGACATGGCGACAAAATTAAACGTCTACGTACTATAATAGTTTGGAGTTTTATTCTGATGAGTTAATGCCTCCTGCATTACAGAAGGAACTATGAGGCACTTAATAGTTCTTGGTATCCCATAGCAAAACGGTGTGGCAAAGCAAATGAATAGGACTTTGATAGAGAAGGTATGGTGTATGCTCTCCAATTCCGGTTTACCTAAGTCGTTTTGGGCTGAAGCAGCAACTACTGCATGCTTTGTTTTTAATTGCTCTCCTTCGATTGCCATTGAGAAAAAGACTCCAGAAGAGTTATGGTCTGATTCTCTTGCTAATTATTGTGATTTGAGAATTTTTAGTAGTCTTGCATATGTTCATGTTCACAATGGAAAGTTAGAACCCAAATCCAGGACGTTTATCTTTCTTGGCTACAACTTAGGTGTGAGGTGATACAATTTAGGGGATCCTGAGAGCAGTAAAGTCATTGTGAGCAAAAATGTTATTTTTTATGAAACTGCTATGCTTAAGAGTTTGTCTTCTAATGTTTCAGGTGATCAAGATAAACAGAGACCAAAAGTGTAGGTGGAGTTTGACATAGGGATAGAGAATACACCAAAAATTGCACCCCAATCTAGTCTAGATATAAAAGATGATGTCGAGACATTCACTGAGTCATTGCAGGGTTGTATAGCTAGAGACAGACCTAGAAGAGAAATTAAACCCCCATAGAGATATGATGAGGCTGATTTGGTTACTTATGCTTTAAATGTGGGAGAGGGTATTGAGTCTAGTGAAGAACCTTCTACCTACTCAGAGGTAGTTAGTTATGACGACTTTAGCAAATGGAAGATAACTATGAAAGAAGAGATGGAATCCCTTCATAAGAATGGTACTTGGGATTTGGTGAGATTACTTGAAGGTAAAAAGGCTATTTGTTGCAAATGGATATTTAAGAGAAAGGAAGGTATGCCAGGAGTTGAAGAAGCCAGGTATTAGGCCAAGCTAGTTATTAAAGGGTTATAGTCAAATTCCGGGTGTAGACTTCACATATGTGTTTTCTCCAGTTGTAAAACATAACTCAATTCGAGCTTTGTTGTTTGTTGTGGCTGTGTATGATTTTGAGCTTGAGCAATTAGATGTCAAGAGAGAATTCTTATGTGGAGAACTTAAGGAGAATATCTACATGCAATAGCTAGAGGGTGTTTCGTAGCTATAAGGAAGGAGGATTGTGTGTGTTTGCTGAAAAAGTCCCTATACGGTCTGAAATAGTCCCTATACGGTCTGAAATAGTCAACTAGACAATTATATAAGAGGTTTGACTCATTCATGAGTAATCAAGATTTCAGACGAGGCAATTATGTAGTTGTGTTTACTATAAAAGGATCGTTGATGGGTCATTTATTTATTTACTTTTATACGTTAATGACATGTTGATAGTAGTCAAAGATAAATCAGAAATAGTAAAGGTGAAAGGCCAGCTTAGTACAGAGTTTGAGATGAAAGATTTGGGTATAGCAAAGAAGACACTTGGCAGGGAGATTTGGAGAAACAGAAAAGCCGGTAAATTGTATTTAACCCAAAAGGGTTATATTGAGAAAGTTTTGGCATAGATTCAAGAAGAAAAATGCAAAACTTATTATGACTCCATTAGCTACATATTTCAAACTTTTATATGCTTTATCTCCTAAATCAAATGAAGATATTGGTTATATGTCGCAAGTCCCATATTCTAATGTAGTTGGATCTCTCATCTATGCTATGGTGTGCACACATCCAGATTTCTCGTATGTTGTTAGTGCAATTAGTAGATACATGACAAATCCAGGTAAAGAGCATTAGAAAGCAGTTTAGTGGATTTTAAGATAGTTGGGTGGCTCTACTGATGTTTGTTTAAATTTTGGGAGACCTAGAGAGGGGATTGTTAGGTATGTTAATTATGATTTTACAGGTGATCTTAATAAGAGAATATTGCTTACAGGATATGTGCTTACTGTTAGTGGTTGTGCTATCAGTTGGAAAGCTTCTTTTCAGATTACTGTGGCCTTGTCTACCACTGAAGCCAAGTACATGGCAGTTGTGAAGGCCTTTAAATAAACTATTTGATTGAGAGGCTTGTTTGATGAACTTTGTCAAGATATGCAATTTATCATTATTTTTTATAATAATCAAAGTGTTATCTTCCTCGCTAAGGATCAAATGTTTCATGAGAGAATGAAGCATACTGATGTCCATTATCATTTTGTTCATGAGGTCATTGCTTGTGGTGATATTGTTGTGAAGAAGGTTAGTACCCATGATAATCTAACTGATATGATGACTAAGACAATTCCTATAACTGAGCTTGAGCACTGCTTAGACTTGGTTGGTATTGCTTATTGAGATTAGCCTTTAAGGGCTTTTGGTGAAAGAGTCGGATAGTTTTTTGTTTTGAAGGTTGAAGACTTCTTACGATAGAATTAGTGTCAAAGTGGAGATTGATAAAGTTTGTGACCCAAATTCTATTTTAGTTTGGCTCCAAAAGTTTGCTGTGTGACAGTTGTAGAAAAATTAAATTATAGCACATGTAGGTCCCATTAGAAATTAGGGTTTACTTTATGTATCTTGTTTTATGCTAGGGTGAGCAAGAAATATATTTTGTAAGTCACCCTAAGCTCTTTGCCTTTGTATTCATCATTTTCATAGTGAAGCTCTCCTCCTTTGCCCGTGATTTTCTCCCCGATTTGGGGTTTTCACATAAAATTTGTGTGTTGTTTTTTATTTCTATTGTTTGCTATCGTATTTTGTTTTCACAATATATATATATATATATATAGAATTTGGAGGCTATACGCCTAATTTTCTTAGGATTGTAGTTCAATTGGTCAGAGCGCCACCCTGTCAAGACGGAAGCTGCAGGTTCAAGCCCCATCAATCCTGACCTAGGATCTAATCCGATGAATCGATCAATTCATCTCTCCATTTTCTATGAAGAGGGGAGACAAAGAGTCAAATTAAATTCCCCGCAGGAGGATCCTTCTTTGGTTTCGCATTTCTCATTGGGGATAGGTAATTGAGAGATAGAGTTAGCCTCTTCGTTATGGGGAATCAAGGCTCCGGGCCGAATAGAGCTTACCTACCACACTTGGTTTCTCCGGTGCATATTAGCTTAGCTGCGCTTATGCTTAATAGGCCGGTTTGGCTTTTATATATATATATATATATATATTACTCTCAAAGAGAAGCTTCAAAATTAATTTAAGATTATGCATTTATTTGAAGATGTTTTATGTTTTAGTTGCATCGTAATAAATGATTCAATAGCACAGTCAATATTAAAAAATGAATAAGATTTTGTCTTTTAAGAAAAAATAAGATTGATATGTTAAAAGATTAAGTTAGTTTTGAAAATATAAATTTTCCTTTTTAAGTGTCAAAGAGCTGCCTGAACTCTATGCATTTGTAGCTCCTTAAAAATAAGATTATGGACTTGAAATCAAGATTCGAGCATTGTTCTATACCTTATCTAAGCCTGTTCAAAGTAAGTAAAATTTACTCAACCTTTTTAATAAGCAATGACATATTGTTCTAAAATATAAATATTGAATTTGAATCTTCAAAGAAAAATATATACACTAAAACAATATTCGCTAAGAGATTTATCTCCTTCTAGTCCTTTTTTTATTGTTTAAGAAAGCTCAAATATTTTATACTAAATATTTTAGGAGTAGAGGAACACGAGTCTAGCAAAAATAAATAGAGTTTTTGATTATGAACCTCCTTGATTATCCTAAAACTAGAATTAAAATATTTTTTAATCTTACTAAGTTAGGTTATGTTGTGCTTATTGGTAGATTTATGATCTATTATATTTATCCACATTTCATTGTAAGAGGGCGTATTTATGATATATTGGAATCATGTTATGTTGTGCTTATTGGTAGATTTATGATATATTATATTTATCCACATTTCAGTGTAAGAGGGCGTACTTATGATATATTGGAATCATGTTATGATGAACGGTTTCCTAACAAAACCTTTTTCCAGAAAAAACTTTTAGCAATTAATAAAGCAGGTGTCATTTTGAAGAACAGTACAGAGGATGATTCATGATATTGGGATGCAATATAAAGCATAAGAGAGAAAGAAATATGAAGAATAAAGAGTGGAGGAATGTGGGAATTTATGTGTAACAATTGGTAAAGGACTTGAAATGTTAGCGCCAAAGAGATTGTGCTCTCAACATATTGGAAGTCTAGTGAGCAGCGTCTTCTTCCTCGCAGAATTTGGTGTACTCTTTTGGACCCATCAAGGATTCTAATTCTGAAGGATTGCTCGGCTTGACCTTGATAATCCAACCTTCTTCGTACGGGCTTGAGTTGATCTTCATCACACAAATTATTGTAAAAGCAGATAAACATTGGAAAAAAAATACTGAATGATCACGAGATGTCAATTAAAATAATTTAAATTTGATTTTAATCAAATATAAATTAATTTATTAATTTTAAATCGATATAATTCTACTATTCAGAATTGAACAATCTTAATTCTTTTTTCAAATTTAAATTTGAAAGGATCTAAATACTTAAATTTGATTAAATTAAATTTAACCTATTCTTTTTCCTAATGCATGGTTTTAGAGGAGTTCGTGTCTATACGTGTAGTGTGGTGGTTGGGCCTATCCACCCTATTGGTTCCATGATCTATAGGTACATTAGAGGTACTCACTTCGATCAATTCACCTCGGATCTTCAGTCTAATCTTACCATGTCTAACTCTATCTAATGGCCAAAACAACGTTATTTTAGCCATTGAATAGGGTGTTGTTTTAGCTATTGAATAGGATTAGATAGGATAAAATTGGACAAAAGATTTGAAGGTAGTCTTAGCCATTAGACAGAGTTGAATAAGATAACAATATTGGACACATGATCTAATCCTAGATCAACTAGCCAAGATTTTGACAGGATACGAAATCACTGGTGCTGTATCCAGTGGTCTTTTTACGGGGATTCTTTTTATCGCGGTAGGATTCGACTCATTGGTACCAAACTACAAAGCTCATTGAAGGGGGCTAAAGCTATAAATAGATGGCAAGGCTCTTCTTGGGGGGCTTTGTAGATGTAGACATATCCATAACGCCCTAGTAAACTTCAGTTTGATTTTTCAATATGCATGGGAACCCAAAAAAGACAGGACAGTTAATCAAGTTTTTGCCAGAGAATTACCAAGCCAGGTGACTCGCTAAGCTTTGGATTAACCTCCACAATGTCGCCGGAGATTGGAGAGTTGACGTCACTTGTAGCTTTGACACTCTCCACTGCTCCAAAGCTGCTTCCTTTCGAGACCGATCCGCCAGCTTCCGGCAGATCCACAAACACCACTTCTCCCAAATGATCCTGTGAGTACCATAATGCAACAAAATTCATACTTCAATACTGAGTAACTAAAAGGATAAAATTCTGAGAAAAAAAGAAATTGAAATGTAATCCCTCCCAACAACGAAGGAATGAACTTGCAGTTTCTTCGATTCAAAAGGTTATACATATATATATATATATATATGGAAATAACAAGCAATTAGCGTTTTGCCCTTTTTTTTTAATCTTAAATTCTTCCAATGAGCTTGAAGTCAAGCAGCACATTACCTCCCTAGAATACAAATCCTTTACATGCTGTGTAACACTAGCCATTAAAATTTGGAGCTTGGCAAGGTTAAAATCTTCAACAACAAATACTGCAACTGATTTAAAAAAGGTAAATTTCTGTGAGACATTAACCTGAGCATGATCGGTGATGCCAACTGCAGCCACTGAACCTTCATGCTTCACCCATTCATGTGAAGATGCATACTTCAACCCATCCACAACTACACACATCCACGAAAACCACAATTTAATGACTCTATTTGCACCTTCTCACAAATGTTATACCAGCATCGGGTCCAACTAAATTCCATAGTTATAATAATATCATTTACGCAGGAGTTGCAGAAGAACAGAACTGAAACCCGTTTTGGGATTCAAGTAAAGATGATAGCTTTGTAAGAACTAATACAATACTAGCCAAAGTAAGAAACTGAAGAAAGATGTCAAAAATTTGTAGGAGGAGCAGAAGACTGACCCCTGGAGAAGCATCTTGAGAGAGAGAATGGAGTAGAGAGGTGAGGCCGGGCGGCAACAGAGACTCGAAGAGCATTGGCCGTGGAAGAAAACCACATTCTGAGTGCCATGGCTGCTTTTCCTCCTTTTCTTCCTTCGGCTTTTGTTGTACCTTATTTGTGTAGGCTCCAAACTCTGTGGGCAAACGAATAATGGATGTCGCTTGGTCTCTATCTTCGATGAATGGTGGGCAGCAAATCACTCATCCTAAGACCTCTGTTCATAAATCCAATTATTATTATTATTATTAGACGGTACGGTCATGGAATAACTAGGAAAACTATTCCTTTGTAATCAGAAGATTATAAGAACGAGTTTAAAAAATAGTCCTTTTATAAAATGTAAAGAGAAAGTTGCTTATAATTAATAACTTTTTCTGATCCTCACAAAGCTAGGAGCCTCGTGTATTGAGGCTTATCTTTTGTGCTATTATTATTATTATTATTATTAAAAATTTCATTATTCTAGAGATATTAATATAGATTCAAATGAAATGAGTTTGAA
>JAOSBN010000001.1:24836973-24850629 GCA_027563595.1 Erythroxylum suave | reverse complement strand
TGAACACTAATAACAGAACATACACATATGTACATATTCTTCATCAACTTACTACACAAATTCAATTTCATTTTTGTATTCATTCTACTTCTAACTTTCACCTTAACTCTTCCCATTTTGAAATCTCCTATCCACTAAAAGCACCAAAGCAAAAATATGAACCTCTCCACATTTTTTATTTATTAGTTCTAGTCTTCTAAGAAAAGTTCGGGGTCCAATAGTTCTACCTTATTTAGGAGTAGTGCTGATTAATATATACCTCAGGGACCCTTTGTGTATACACATAATTTTTCAAAAATTAAGGAGAATATTTTCTCTTTAATTTTTCTTTAATTTTACACATGTAATAATCGTGTTGATTAGATATGGAATAAGTATGCACTGCCCAATCATAAACATGATAGTTGGGGGAAGCTTGAAGATGAGAGTATAAAAAATCATCAGTTCTTTAATGATCATCCTAACAAAGTAAACATATTGAACTTGCCAACAATGAAAAGGAAAAGAGTTAAGGAGGTCTCTTTTTATATTAGTTTTACAGTGTTTTATAATCTAAACGAACTTGTAATAACTAAATTAAAAATTCAAGAGAATATTGGTGAACAATATTAGCTTGGTTGACATTCTATTTTATGACACATTCTCTAACTTAGGTTTATCAGTCGACCAACTCAAGCTTGAGCTTAATTCTTTAATCCATTTTGAGGGAGGCTATATGATGTCTGGAGGAAACATGGTAGTCCTTGTAAACGTATGGATATACTTAAGATAGGTGATAATTATGACTGAATTTCATATGGTGAAATTAGTGATTAAAGTGATTTTGGGAAGACATACATTATATGTCCTAAAGACTATAATTTTCCCTTATTTGTTGACCATGAAATTCTCTATGAAGTATGGGTAAGAGAAGTATCAATATGGTAAGGCAGTGCTATATGAATTCATTTAAGGTAGATAAAAGGTCATTACATTTTATGAGCGTAAAAGCTATTAAATGGATGAGATTTCAATGAGGAGCAATGATAGGAATCTACAGACCAAGTGATGAGCATCACAATAAAGGGCTACTTATGTAACGCCCCAAAAATCTCAGTTTCATGAATAGCATTTTTTGAACCATGAATAGTACATCCCGAGGTGAATAGTGATACTCAGGACTCAAACTATACTTTATTTTATTTGTCATCGAATAGTATTATTCAAGGATAGCTTAAGGATCAAATTTGAGGTCAAAACGAGTTTATTTTGAGGGTTTGATCAAGAGTTGACCAATAGTCAAAGTTTGAATTGAGAAAGGGGTGAAAGTCAAACCTGAAAATATTAATGGAAAATAAAATATATTAATTAAGGTATTTATGTGGGGTAGAAATTTTTTTATGGGTATTAATTATTGAGAAGAAGAGAAGAATTATATTTTTATATGCATTAATAGGTATTATTTTTAATGCGACCAAATATCATTAATTGCCATTTAACATTCTCTTCTTCCACAAAATTGCTAAGAACCAACGCTCCCTCTTTCTTCCCCACTTTCTTTCATTTTTCTTCCATTTTCAGGCCAACTTTCTCTATCTTTAACCCCTAAATCAACTATTAAACACTAAATCATCAACCTAGGATCATGCCAACAAGAATCTTAGGAAAAGATGAAGAAACGTAGATGGATTTTCTTGATAAATAGTACCTGAAATTAACAAGGTAAATTAATGGAGTTTTGGTTATTTTTAGTATATGATTTTAGTGTAGTTGCATACATTAATGAATAAAATGCATGAAATTGAATTATTATGCAATATTATGAAGATAAAGAAGAGGAATTGAAGGAGAGAGAGAAAGGGGAAAGAGAAGGAATAAGGAACTAATGGTGAAATTGAAGTTTACTGAAGCTTAATTTGAAGAATTAGACATCAATTTGGTATGTGTACATTCAATTTTATTTTTTCCTAAAACTTGGGTATTATATAATTTAGGGTTCTTAAGATAAAATTGGGGATTTATGAAATTGACGTTAAAAATATTTAATTGGATACTAGATGAAGTTGTATATGTGATTAATTTAGATTTCAAACATATAATTTTAGTTTCCTTCAATTGACATACTTTATGTTTGAATTTGGGAATTTGATATACATGTTATTTTGATTAATTGGTGAGATAAATATGTCTTGAATGTTATATGAACTAAATTAAAACCAATAATGAAAAAAAACCATTAAGGAGTGACATTTACTTGGCCAAAAATGGAATAGCTTGAATTGGTTATTATGAAACTATATCATTAAATTTTAGTGAAATTTAATTAGAATTGCCCTTAGTAAAATAGATAGGAATTAGAGGAACGTGATAAGGTTGGCATGCCAATTAGGGAGTTAGCAATATTGTGTCATGATATGTATTAAAGAGCTATATGGCTCCGAGAGCTTAGTTCTGATGTAAGATATTTGATTTGTGTTATAGACTGTATGGCTCTGAGAGCTCGGTCCCGATATGTATAAAATAATAATAATATATAATAAGGATATAAGATATGCAAAAGGACCATATGGTTCTAAGAACTCAATCCTGTATTTTAAAATCTTGCTTATCCAGCTTAACGATGCAATTTCATTGGATTTTTCCAGGGGCAATTACAGAAAAATATATAAATGCAAAAATAATGATTAAGTAACTTCAAGTGGAAGTAGTAATTGATTGTAAAATTTATTGAACATTATGTAATTAGATAAGAATTAATATAATAGATATATGCTTAAATTTCATAAATTAATTTTGATTCTTATCTATAAATGAACATATTTCATTTTATATTTGAAAAATATTATATGTTATGCATGTTATGGGATGAGTGAAATGAATTTAGATGAGAAATAGAATTGCTTGAATACCATCAAGCCTATCGTTTAGCATGTGGTTTTCTTTCTATGCATAGGTTTTGAAGAAAACTAAAAGAAAGTGGTGGTACTACAATAACTAGAGTCATATAAAGGATTGCAAAAGACTAGGAGGTGGATGTACAACATCATTATATTTTGTTTTTTTGGTCATGACATGTAAATATAAAGAAATGAAGAATCTCATAGAATTATATTGTGAACTATATATGAAAGTTATATATGAAATTTGGTTTAGATGAGTTGAAATGTATTGGAGGATAGACAAATTATATTGTTAGGGAGTTTGACATAGAGATGGATAGTAGAGTAAAATGAAAAAGAAGTGCACTGAAATTTCTTGTAGGTGGTTTTAAGTAAATATAGAAAAAAGACTATCAAAATTTTTATAAAGTGGATAGTAATTGCTAGAATAATATGATTTTAAATAGAAAATTTTGTAATTCTAAATTTTAGGTATTTAAGAATATGGTAACACTCGGTATTCCGATTCCATTATTGGATATGGGATGTTACAACTCGAGTCCATGAGTTTTTCAGATAGGAAGAGTAATAACTCTAAAGTAAAGAGCAAGAGAACAGAAATACAAATCAACTTATAGTGGTTTGGTAAATAATACTTGCCTACGTCCACTCACAAGACTCGTCTTAAATTTCCACTATAATTCTTCTTCTAAAGTGAAGAATAACCTTTATACAAAATTTTCTTTGGCAAATAGGAACCTCCTTTTCAATCTTTCCTTAAAGTAAAGAGGAATCTCAAACCACTTTTAGATAAACCCAATACAATGATCATAAACCTCGAACGTAGCTTACAAATTAAACGTGCTCACTTGGATACTTTGATAATCACAAAAGGGCTTACACACTCAAAATAAGATGCAGAATGCTCAAATGATTGAAAAAACAGACATGCAAATGCTTTTTATCCTAAAACCAATGAGAATACGCCTATTTATAGTGTTTTGGGATCCTAAACAGTCGTTGGATCTAGGAACTAGTCATTACAATGGCAATATATGATGCACTGGTTGACCACTATACATTAAAAGCTCCATATTCGCTAGTTGTTGGATCACTGGTCAACTGGTAATCATTGGTCAACAATCAATGTTACAACAAACTCATGGTACATTAAATTTAACAACTTTAATTTATATTAGTCGACCATTAACCCATATAGGTCAACTAATTACCCTAAAACATGATTTAAAGACCTTTAAATACTTAAACTCTATTTGATTAATGTAATTATGAATTAAACATTCCAAAATGTTGTCCAAATCTTTATTTAAAAGATTGAGAGGCTTTTATATTAGAAACAAAAAATTCAATGCCTCTTAGTAAATGGAAAAATTCATGTAATGAAATGAGTTAAAAGATTTATGTGTGGTGAACCTTTTAAACTATCAAACATAAACAAGATAAGTTTACAATACGTAATAAATAGGATAACCTTGATGTATCTTGATCTTCTTCTTGACTTGATCTTGATATTGAAAATTGCAAACTATATCTTTTCTTTTATAATCTTTCCATACGGTGATATCTTGCTCTCATATTCCTTGTCATCAACGACATTAAACTTATTACTAGTAATTATGTTTTGTTATCATCAAAACCTCAATTAGAATTTACCTTAGTTCAACATATACTTTCTCTCTCCTAAAGCATATATTGACTTAAGAATTAGAGTATTTTCTTCAGAAGAAATTCTATTGTTATATGCAGGTCTAAGACTAATATATAGGAGCCCAACATGTTACACTACTGGAGAAGCAAGAGTCTATTAAATTGAAAGACATTCATTACTAAAGAGATTGAACAAAGCCAAAAAGCACCATCTAACAATAAAATATCAATTCATTTTTCTCATATATGTGTAAAGAAATTCATCTACAAATCTAGAATAATACACTATTAAATTATTTTGAGTTTATGAGGGAAAAAATTAACTTCTATTTATTAACGATTTGGTATGAGGTGATTTCAGGGGTGCTGATTATTCCCATGACATTCAAGGATAAATTACATCCATGGATGACCATTATTTTTTTATTATGGTGGTGATAACTCATATGTTTTGAGATTTTATTAAGTAAGAATATTATAATATTCTGAGAAGTTTCCTATAAGTAGCATCAAATGATGTAGATTGAATTTTGGGTAGATATAGGATGGTTTCAAGTTTACGGGCTTGAAAAAACAACTACTCAAAGTGTTACGAGTATTACATATTAACTAAACATGAAAATGTTAAAGGGTTTATAAGTGGTAAGGGCCAACTATTCAAATAAGTAGTTCTAGTCATTTTGACAATTGTTGACCAAATCCCAATTCTAATATGGTGTCAAAGCTGATAGTTGTCTGTCTGGATATCCAGTCCCAGTAACCCGGTCCGGTTACTACTGTGTTTATTTCAAGTGACAATTAGATGTCCAGTCCCAGTTGTACTTGAGGGGGAGTGTTAGAGTATTACATATTGACTAAACATGAAAATGTTAAATAGTTTATAAGTAGTAAGGGCCATGATTTATTTGCAAACATCCTGGAAAGCAGCGACCAGGCTTCTCGAGAAGAGGTTACAAAAACAAGTAAATTAATCACCGGTTCATGAACAGATGAGGTGATAACATGAAGAATGAATCTGTCTTAGCGTGTCAAGCGTTTGAAATCCTTGTTTGTTTCAGCAGGAGGATTCATAGTTCCATCTATGAATCCCGTTAAGTCATAGCCCACAAATAGAGACATGAGCTATACCCTTTAAGCAGGATAGTTGGGGCCTGTTAATTTGAAAGCATTTTGTGTGTTTAGGATAATAATACTGGAAGTTTCACCGATGATAATGGAGGAACTTGGATTGGGAGCCATTTGGTTAAGTGGCTTGAAAAAAAGACCATTAAAGTGTTGACTACTCTGATACCATATAACAATTTGTAGAGGTTACAGAAATTATGTGTTTAGAATTGTATTGATTATGAGTTGTGTGCAAATGATACAGAAGTAATTGACTTATACTAAGCTACCATAACTAACTAGCTAACAAAAAAGGTGCATATATAGTATAATTAGTTACAACAAATATTTGAATTAAATAACTAATTGAAGACCTAGTCAATCATCCTTATCACAGAGGTCGTGAATGTTCTAGAAAAATACTTTAATACTTAAGTTAGTGAAGGTCTATGGATGCTAAGTATATAAAGAAATTTCTATCTAAACTTATTGATAGTGTGGGAAGGTATGGTGAGACCTTACCTCTCAAATATAACAAGTCCCTTTCTCTTGTACTTGCTTTACAAATCTACCTTATACTTCAATAGCTCCAATGTACCTAGAATTTGCACTTTCTCTATGTTATGAGCAACTACCAGAGTTACTTACACTAATTCACGCCGTGAATCCCTAGTCTAGTGGATGGTGGCTCTAAGAGATGAAAATATGAGGGAGAACTCAATATTTTTTATGTGTGAAACGTGTGACAGGGAGAGGTGATGTTCATACTCTCTTCATCAATTTGTGCTGATAAAAATGGAGAGTTTGATGCTGCCACAAGTAACCAATTATTTGTTGACTTGGTTTTTTTATGAGACAAATCTTACTTGTCCACTTTGGTTTACTTGTGCCAATGTGGACATACTATTTGCGCTATTTAGTTACTAATAGGAATCATAAGAAATTAGCTTATGGTGTCTCTTTTCTATGAACAATTATTATAAGAAGCATAATTGGACTCTACTGTCTCAATAGAATTTAGATCCAACTTATGTTACGAAATATAATTGAACTTTGATTAGGACTCTAATTCCTCACGTGGATGAATCATATTTTGATTTAATTTACTATTTTCGAATAACAAAATCTCTTACATGAGTCTTTAGTCCATAAATCATAAAAAAGTGTTGGGTCGTGCTGAATTAGTCAAACTCATTTCGTACATTTATTACAGATATGTCAAGATCTAAGGAAAAATCACACTAAAATTGATACCATTTAATTTGTTGTACAACTATATTGGATGGTTTAATACCCGATAATCTTATAATATGATGACACAAAGGTTATAATACCCGATAATCTTATAATACCCGATAATCTTATAGTTTCACATTCGAATCTTACATTTCGTCGAAGATTTTTGTCAATATGTATGTCAACTCATCGACAATGTCCGTTTTTCTTATCTACTCAAATGTCAAATATTGATTAAAGCTCCTCACTGCTCCCACGATTATGCAATTAGAACTTAAGGTTCTAACAATATGTCATTAATAGCTTATAGGATGATGATGATGATAAGTTTACTAGGCGACTCTATGAACTTGAGATGCTAGATATGTGACCCAATATTTGACTAGTATTAAGCAAATCATGTGTATGGAAATGTTGTGTGATTTGTAAATTAACGAAACACCAACTCCTAACACTTCAACATTTATAGTTTGCTATTTATGTTCAGCATAAGCTTCATAATTCACAGTCTTTTATCTCTTTAAAAGTCTACCTACGTCAATATTCATGGTTAATTAAAAATTCTCAGAAACAACTTGAAATGCTTATATCAACACTTACGGAGATTCTTAGGCTGTGTTTGGATTTGCGGTATAGTGGGGATAAGTACTTATCTAACGCAGTTACATATTTGGATTTGCGGCCGACAACCGTAGGTTGGAGAAAACTGCGGTGCCACTGCAGAAATGAATAAGTAGAAAGGAAGCTGTGGTAGGAAACTGCTTATACGGTATAAATTTTACTTTTTAATAATAACCTCATGATATTTTAGTATTTTCCATTATACCCTTAACTAATAGAAGGAAGTTTTTGCCAATAGGATTTAAGTAAGGTGAAATATTTTATTTACTAAATTTATTTTATTTATATTTATATTTTAATTTAATAATTTAATATTTATAATTTGAATTTATATGACTATAATGTATTTTTTGAAATATTTATTTACTAAATTTATTTTCTTATTTTAATTTAATATTTTATTATTTATAATTTTAAATTTATATGACTAATAATATATTTTTAATTCTTTATACAACAATTAATAGTTTATTAAATCAATAGGTTTTTAGTCATTTTATCTCTTTTCAGCAACTACAACTGCACTTATCAAACATCTATGTTCACGTTTCAGTAGTTACCAAAACAGCAATCTCAAACACATAAGTACTTATTAAAAATAATTACTTATCATTTCAGTAGATTGATTTCAACAAGTTATCAACCGTCACCGCTTTCCTAAACCAAGCCTTAAAACTGCCGATCAAATTCGATTAGAACAAATTACAAAATACGCACGGCCTCTGATGGACAAGTTAATTTCTTTCTCTGACGAAACTCAATGTAGTTTTAACAGTATTGCTGGAGATTTTTAGTTATGTAGTTGAATCTCTTTAGAAAAGTGTATTGATATTCTAATGAGAAATCCTTAAGTTACATTATCGATATCCTAATTTTCAGATATTATTTAATTTTATCATGAGAGTGATACTAATAACTTCAATCACGCAAAGGTATTACATTAAACATTTTTCGAATAACTTGCATGCACACTCACAACTTTCATAAGAATACGAAGAGCCTTATTATATTGTACCCAAATAATAGCAATTTAACAAGGACAAACACTTTAGACTGATCCAAATCGCCTCTCTTTAGCTTGAAAATATCGAAGCGCTTCCACGAAATCAGCTTCTCCGAAGTCAGCCCAATGTATTGGTGGGGAATACAGTTCGGTATATGACAGTTGCCACAGCATGAAACCACTAAGCCTTTGCTCCTTACCTGGTCGTATAAGAAGATCAAGGTCTGAGAATTGGGTACATCTTGTTTCCATTTCCTGATCCATTAGAGACTCGTCTATGTCTTTGGCTTCAACAAGACCGTCCTTAACCTTTACTGCTACCCTTTTGCAAGCTTGAACGATGACGTATTTCCCGCTATAGCTAACTGCGAACAACACATGAAAACCAGTGTTGTTCTTTGTAGTCTCTTCTGTGTGAACAATTAATTGCTGCAATGAATCAGAGAGTCTGGATGTATCGCCAATTATGGTCACTCGAATATTGTCCCTGTTAAAACCGAGAAAGACCAACATCCGTCCTTGTTTATGTAATTGACAACTTTCTTATTATGATAAATTAGTAAGACTATCAAAATAATTCTTGATTGCTATACAAATAAATTTTCAGGGAAATTTTTAAATAATTACAGTTTTTGTATATATATATATATATACTAATTTGGATCTTCCTATTTACCTCACGAAAGTTTCCATTTCCTGCTTCAACATTTTATCAAAGTTGTTCAGCATAGTTTCAACTTCCATCTGCTCAAATCAATCGATCTACTATTACAACGTAAATAGAAAAAAGAAAACAACTTCCAAACAGAAAATAAAACGCTACTAATTAGAATCTAACGTAGTTACCACTTTTATTATGCATGACATTATTTAATGGGCAAAATATTACATCTAACAGTTTTTACTGATAACTAACCTGAGGACGATTCCAGTTGTTGGTGCTGAAAATAAAAGTGGTTAGAACTTTGACTCCAAATTTCATGCAGAGCTGCATCAGCATCCCTATTTTCCCAAACCCTATCTCATAGCCAGTTTCCACGGGCACGCCCTTCGACCGACTCCATCTACGGTGGCCATCAATGATCAGCCCCAGATGCTTTGGCATTGACTCTGGCAGGAGGCCCACCGGCAAGGTGCTTTTTTCCTCTTCTTTGACAGTACTAGCAATATCGGTTGCTCGTTGCAGTGGACCTGTAGCACCGTTGACACATACAGGGCGTCGACGGCGGTGGTGCGGGAGTATTACGGCCACGGGCGGCGAAAGCTTTAACTGGTAATTGTATTGAACATCTGGGATGGTTAAGGCAGTAAGTGGCTGGGACCATTGGGTTGTAGTACGTAGCATGGCTTAGGCAATGAAATATGGACAGAGGCAATAAAAACCTCGATGTGTTTGTTGTCCTATAGAAACGATGTAATGCTTTTATAAATACGAACAGTAGATGAAATCTCATTTCGTAAAATTACAAAATCATAAAATTACCCATCGGGCAGTTTTAGAAATATGAGTCTCCTATTACTGATTCTATCAAGATAAATACGAGAATTATATTTTGATCCCTCCCAACCCCGCTAAAACCGTCAATGTTAGTGGTTTCACACGCACATTTCAATACTTTTGCGTCTAGATGACGCGATCATAAGAGAAGTGGTTGATGTCCCCTTTATAAAAACAAAGTATCAAAAGAAATTACCCGCTAATTTTTTGTATCAAAAGTATCATATATACACCTTGAGGATTTTACGAAGGATAAAAAATGAAAGATCAAATTTTGTAATTTTAATTGAATCATCTTACATCTATAAAGTGTTGGGAGTTAAAATTGAGAATAAAGATCCAGCAATAATGTTGTATGTTCCTTATCAAATGCATACGAGTGATTTGTGATGAAAAGGATATAAGAGAAAGTTACATTTTGACAGTTAGCAAGTCTAATTCTGGAAGTTAGTGGATAATAAACACTAGAGCATCTTATCATACTTTCCTTCAATAAATATTGGTTTTGTTCCTTTAAAAAATGGAACGTTACTAATGGACTGATTGATGACGGAGAGCGTATTATCAAATGAGTGGTTGAGTGTAGATCCAAATGCAAGACGACATTGTTAGAATATTGGAAGCTTGGTATGTTCCTGATCTGAAGAATCTAATTTCTTTGGATTGTCATGATAGTCATGGGTATAAACTTTTTATTGGCAATAGGGAGTTGAGGGTGCTAAGATGTGCTATGATTGTAATGAAAGGAAAATTACAACATAGAATATAAATCCTAATTGTAGTGGGCAAGACAATAATGTGATCCATTGTTGCATCTCAATCATCTGACGAGAATGATCATATTACAGAGTTAAATCATCGCAAAGTGGGTCGCATGAGCTATTATGAACTTAAGATTCTAAGTAAGAAAGGATTATTGGATGGAAATATGTTAGTTTCTGCTTCTCAAATTTGTCTGTACAGAACAAGGCTGACACCAATTTCATGTCCCTATTTGATGCCAACTAGCCACTGTTATTTTACTATTCACCAAATTAAAGGCATATTTTACATATACAAATAAGACAAAATATTTTAAGAATGACTAATTCGTGCCATTAAATGGAAAATCAAATGGTCAATGAACCTACCATCTTGTGAAAGGAAGGAAAATATTTATAAATTTGAAACGGGAATAGACAGTAGTAATTGCGTTACTGATCGTCGAACGGTGTAAGTCAATCCCATGTTTTGAAAAATAACACCGTAAATTATATGTAATTGTATAACCAATCGCAAAAAAGGATGATTATTATTATATACGAATGGATAGTTTTCATAGGATTCGCAAATAGATTTTTCAATTCCAAACGATTAATTAATTGGCTAATGATCCTATTCTCCTAGTCTCTGGCTAGTTTCTCTATCCCAATTCCAAGACCCGTCTATTATCTGATCTTCTTTTTCATGTGATCTAAACTTTCAGTAGTAATTCAACATCGTGTGCCAAAAAAAACTAAACATAATTAGAAGACGATCGAGCTTTCACGACGGTCTAGCTTGGCTGTCCAAGTCATGAAACCTAGTGAATACAATAATAGATCTAGGAACTTATCTTCTTTACCCAATATATAGAAGCCCTAAAATATAGATTTGAACGGCCTGATATTACAGAATTTGGCAATATTGTCTTCTTCTTTAGTTAATTCCACTAGCAACACATTCGTTCAAGTTGACATTTGTAGCCCCTTTTATCCCTTTTGTGCTGAAACATTAATTAGGCTAGTTGAGGATCAACCCTTTGGGATTTTTACCCTAAAACACAAATACTTTGGTATATGGATTGGGAGGTAAGAAACAGAATCTTATAAAAGATCTTGAAAATTAAATTAACTTATATTAAAATAAATATGAATATTCTTTGATAAAATTAATTGTTTAGTATTAGTTGATTATGTGTAAAATAATTTATGAGGGCATAATATAAAAAAAAAATTATAAGGACATAATATCTTAGTATTTCTTTAAATATTTTCATAAGAAGTTAGATATAGCAAAAGAAGTCAATACCATCATTTAAAGCAAAGGTTTATAATAATCATATAATAATGTCTAAATGTCATTAAACTAAAAGCAATATTATCACAAATAGTTGTAATCTCCCAAGTTCACGGTTCTTCAACGCCTTCTTGTATAGAATTAATTTCAACATCTTCAGATATATCCGAATTATAAATTCATGATCTTCATCGATCATGATAAAATTTTGGTTGCTAATTGTGTTTCTTTTAATATAGTTATGTAACGCAAAAGCTGTATAAATTATTTTATTTTGATCCATCAATGAATAATTAGGAATTTTCTTTAACATCTTCCATCAAACCTTAAGAACACCAAAAGCCCTCTCAATACACATCTTAATGATGAATGAACTCGATTAAAAACTTCTCAAATCCTTTTGGATTTGTACCACAAAACTCCGATTGATGATGTAATATCTAGTTTCCAAAACATTATTGAGTGTTAGAGCCTTAGACTATTAAGTTACATGAGTTTTGTCATCTGACAAATCATTTGATGCATTTCACTCATATGCATATTATTAGCATACACACGTGAATGTTGATTTTTGTATACATTGTAAAAATTGTATATGCACTCAATTGAAATATCGTGGGTATGAAAAGTTTAAAATGGTTATAATATGATTGTGAATTGTTATGACTTGAATTTTGATTTGATGGATTATAATTAGTAATTTGGAATTTATTTATTACAATTGGGAGATTTGTGAATTAATGTGTATTTTTGGACAAGGAAAAAATGGTCAAGTGCCAAGACAGATTGACTTATGGTGGTAGAAATAAGGGACATGTGGCATTAGATTATTGGGTGACAAATGGCATGGAGATTGAGTGACAAATGACATAGAGATTGAGTGACAAATGGACTAGTTATTAAAAGACATTTGGCACCATAGGAAGAAGACATATGGCAAGTGACAAGTGTCACCTCACTTGTCACACACCTACCACACGTTATACACACTTAAAAGACCATCTTTCATTTGTACTTTTTGCTACATGCTTTCTTAATTCTTTTCTTCTTCTTCTTCTCTCATTCACGACACACTCACCCAACCCGCACAACCTTGAGTCTTGCCAAAATCCTTCACCATACACTCTAAAGATTTCATTGTTTTCTTCTTATTAATGAAGAACTCAACCTATTCCACCTTAAAATGGTGATGATCGTGTAAACTTAGAGGGGCTAGGTTAACTTACGATTTGAGAAAATTTTGAAGTTTAACAAGTAAGTATAATAGTAATCTTCATGGCTTGTTTTAATAGATGGTGCTATTGCACAAGCGAAAGAACCGAGGTCTCATCAGCGATCTAAACATGTACTCAGAAAGTTTTACTTGATCCGGGAGATAGTGGAACGGAAGGACATCCAGATAGAGCAAGTTCCCACAGAAGAGAATCTTACAGATCCTCTCACAAAGCCTTTATCTCAAAAGAGACATGATAGACATATGGATGGCTATGATATTCGATACATTGGTGATTGGCTTTAGTGCAAGTGGGAGATTGTTGGTGTATGCCCTTGCAACTAATTTTGGTTGTAATTTTAATTGTATAAAATTTGTTTTATTCAATAAAAAGGCATTCTTTATCTTTGAGTATTTT
>JAOSBN010000001.1:24776311-24822749 GCA_027563595.1 Erythroxylum suave | reverse complement strand
GGTTTAATTCTGGGTGTTAAGGTAGTGTGCGTGTGAAACTGGGTTGTAGATGCTAAAGCAGACATGTATAGAGCTTCCTGGTAACAAAAACAAGGTATATGCAGAAGAGGAGAACGTGTCTGTCAGTCCACGTTATCTCTCTCTGGATCTCTCTATCTGTCTCTCTCACACACATACCCGGCTTTGTTCCTCTCTTTCTTCCTCTCCTTATATTGTCTAAAGAAGGATCAAAGGCTGCTTTCAACGCTGTCTAGTTCTGACCATTTGACGATTAAAGGCCCAGCCCCATCAAGCTTTTCTTTAGGATCCCAGGTTCTGTTATTGGGCTGTTGTGATTTTGACTTTTTAAAGTATTTTCGTTGTCTTATGAATATGATACCATGACATACTCTTCACGTCACCAAGAAGCCCTACCAACAAAAGAAAATGGGCCGAGTGTGTCACGATTTGACCCGAATCCCTCTGTGACTTGTGTCACGTATCTATGACCCTTTTTTCAAAAGATACACCTAGTGGGATATGCAGCACCCGTGCTTATAAGCTATAACCCTCTCCATTGCCTATCCGATGTGAGACATGACACTCTTTCCCACCCAATCTTATGACGCCCTCATCACAGGTGGGCCCCTTGCCTACCCCATCCTGAGGGGGGCTTGGCAGGACATCGGAATCGGGAACGGGTTGGCTCTGATACCACTTGTCACGTGTCCATTAACCTCTCCCCAAAAGATGCACCTAGTGGGGTGTGCAACGCCCACGCTTATAAGTCAGGATCCTCTCCATTGTCTATCCGATGTGGGATGTGACACTTGGCAGCGGTGGCATTTTCGGTCAAAACCCAGATACTAGAGTATCAAGATTAACCGGAAGCAAAGCGGTTGGCTATGTTGACGGCGCTCTCGAGTGTGACGGAGAGTATGGTCTATGTGGAGGATTTCTGGGAAAAGTTTGAGAAGCCGAGGACTAAACAATTTATTGAGGCCATGAAAAGGTAGGGATTGGATTGTTGCAAAAACAAGTGGAGAAGATGACTCTGAATAATAAATGACGAAAAGACTCACCAGACGTTAGTAACTAAGGCGAAGCGCTGCGTTTCAATAAGCGTTCAAGATTGTAATCCTAAGAGTGTACCGAATAGTTGTTTGTCTGTATTTAAGCCAACTTACAACGGCTATATTGACAAGTAAAACCGTATGGATGCTTTCTCTTCTCTCTCTCTATATCAAATGGATTATGTGTTTCTCTCTCTTGATGTTCTTCTCATTTCTCTTATAACAAAATCGTAACCAAATAAATGCAATATTTTGTTATCTACTCTTAATTTACAACATTTAGTATAAGAGAAGTTGATTATGTGAAAAGAACTATGGTTGAAAGCACAAGAGGCACTGAATTAAGAAGAGTTGAAAAAAGCTTGAAAGGTTTGATGGAGAGGATGTTCTTGGTGTCACAAGATAGGAGTGAGCGGATGTTCTCGGAGATTCAAAATAGGACGGAAAAGGTAGAGAAGGAGATGGCTAAGTTAAGAGCTTTACTCCTACATAATCTCTATAAACAAGAAGGAGAGATCGGTGATAGAACCTACACCACAAAGTAGTCCAGGAAGTCAAGAACGAGATGAAAATATGACACTTACAAGAATGAGTCCGATCGAGTTTCCATCATTTAACAGTGAGAATGTTAAACTCTAGCTTTACTGGTGTGAGCAATTCTTTCTCTTGTATCGGACCCCTGAAAAGACAAAGGTAAGTGTGGAGTTTTTACACATGGACGAGCAGGCTCAGGAATGGTATCGATTATATATTTGAAATCATAATAAGACAGAGGTAATTAAGTGGAAGGAATTCATGAAGGCCCTCATACAATGATTCGATGTGAAAATCTTTGATGACTCAGTGGGTGACTTAAAGGAGCTGAAACAACAAGGAACAGTCCTAAACGATTGCACACAATTCGATTACCACTCCAATAGATTGACAATATCTGAAGAATACTTGGTTGGTTTTTTTATTAAGGGACTTAAACCTAAGATTGGTGTGACTATAAAACTACATGAGCCTCATTCTCTACATCAAGCGTATACACTAGCTAGGAAATAGGAGGCAATCCTAAGATCTACTAAGAACAATGCGTTAAACCATGGTAATGTAACGAAGGTCGCGAATAATAGCAGTAATTTCAAGTTCAATTCACGGGGCCAACAGATGAAAAATATTATTCATAACCCGCAGTTGGATGGAATATTACCTACACTAACTTCGACATTACGGTCATCATCAATGGTAAGAGCTTTTAAACTCTAGAAACATTTTAGTAGTAAGGATTTTGACGATAAAAGAGCAAGAGGTCTCTGCTTTTGGTGTGATGAAAAATATAGCATAGGTCACAAATGCAAGAAGACAATTACAATTTTATGTAGTTACCGAAGAAGATGACAACAAGAAAACTTCACCAGAACCATAAGAGGAGGAATCAAAGGGAAGTCCAGAAGAAGAAGATAGTCTGATAGTGTCAATGCAGGCCATGTTGGGGTTGTCTGGGAATACGAAGTTTAAACAAATGAGGATAGTAGGAATGCATCAGAGAAAAGGAAGATACACATATTGATTGACAACGGGAGCACCCATAACTTCGTGGACACTTCTGTAATAAGAAAAGGAAGGTGTGATCTCCAAGACATAGATCCAATTTTCATCACAGTAGGAGGTGGGTTAGAGCTGAAATGCCATAAGTATTGTAAAGATTTTACTTGGATTATGTAGGGAGTGGAATTCACCATGGATGCGTTGGTGTTGGCACTAGGAGGGTGCAATGTCATATTGGGCGTGCAATGGTTGATTGGACTAAATGAGGTATTATGTAACTTCAAGGAATAAACGATGACATTTCAGTGGGAGGGACATTTGATCACGTTAAGTGAACACCCAGAAAGGAGATCCATAGTCATTTCTAGCAAAGAATTTTAGAGAATGTTACATTGCTCAACAGGCGGTCAATTGTTTATGATGCATTTGTCAACACCTATTGAATTCAAGTTATATCAAATGAGAATGACAACTGAGTAGTGGAGTGCACTTGACGAGATTAATGCTATTTTGTCGAATTACACAGAGGTTTTCCAAAAACCGATCCATCTTCCTCTGGACCTTAAATACAACCATCAGATAATTTTGAAAGAAGAAATATAAGCCATTAACATTCGTTCGTATCAATATTCGAGGGCATAAAAAGATGTAATAGAACAATCATTTCTAGATATCGTAAAATAAGACTTCATTCGACATAGTTACGGTCCTTATGCATGGCCGATGGTTTTAGTCAAGAAGGAGGATGATTCATGGCGTATGTCTATAGACTACAGGGAGCTGAACAAATATACGGTGAGGGATAAACTCCCAATATCACTGATCAAAGAATTGTTAGACGAATTACACGGGGCTAGCTGGCTCACCAAGTTGGACTTACATTCAAGATACCATCAAATCCAAATGTAACTAGAAGATGTGTCGAAAACAATCTTTAAGACATATGAAGGTCATTGTGAGTTTCTGGTTATGCCATTCGGTCAAACAAACTAGCCTTCGATGATTGATGAATGAGCTATTTAAATCGTATTTGTGTCAATTTGTTCTGGTCTTTTTCGATGACATATTGATCTATGGTTCATCATTGCAACTGCATGTACAACACATTATAATAGCAATGGAGACGTTGATGAGTAATCAGTTATTTTTAAGAGAAGTAAGTGTGTGTTTAGGGTGTGACAAATTAAGTATTTAGGATATACAATTTCATGGATGGGGGTATCAACTGATAATTGGAAGGTTAAAACAATTAAGGAGTGGTCAGAACCCAAAGGAATTAAGGAGGTCTAAGGGTTTTTAGGAATCACGGGGTACCACTGGAGATTTTTTAAAGGATATGCGTTAATAAACAACCATTAACAAAGCTTTTACAAAAGGAACGCATGGCTAGTTGGGATTGGCAGTAAGAAGAGAAGGCCGCTTTTAAAAACTTAAAGAAGGCAATTACATCAGTGTCGATATTGACATTGCCAAAATTTTCAAAAACATTCGTTATTGAGGCAGATGCGAGTGGACAAGGGATCGGAGCAAAACTACAATAGGATGGCTACGCCATTGCCTTTTCTCAGTAAATCATTAGCTAGAAGGCATTACGGATTATCAACTTACAAAAAAGAATTTCTGGCGGTAACTAAGGCTATCAAGTACTAGCATTACTACTTAAACTGTAAACAATTTATTAGAACAGACCACAGGAGCCTCAAATATATGTTCGAGCAGCATCAGTTGACTTCCTTCCAACAATCATGGTTACCTAAGCTTCTCGAATATGATTTTTGAGGTACAGTACTATAGTGGAAAGGAAAGTAATGTCACAAATGCCCTTTCAAGAATCACAAGTGCAGAGATGATGTTATCAGTAACACAATTACATGGAGAATTATTGGAAGAAATCAAGAAAAGTTGGGGAGAGGACCGAGCAATTCAGGAAATTATTAGAAAATTAGAGATGGAAAGTTTGAAGTCTAGCGAATATGAATGGAAAAATGGATTCCTAAGGCAAAAAGGTCTTTTGGTGATTGGCACTAATAAGGCATTGTGACAGTAGATAATTGGAATCAGTTATGATGAACCTATGGGGGGATATACAGGCGTGGTAGCAACAACAAAAAGTTACAAAATATGTTTTTCTGGAAGGGAATGCCACGGGATGTGGAGAATTATGTCTAGAAATGTATGAACTATCAAAGGAACAAGCACGACAGTTCAACATATCATGGGTTATGCAACCAATTAGAATTATGGAAGGTAGCTAGAGGGAGGTTAGCATTGACTTCATCGAGAGACTCCTTGTATCTAAACGGAAGTCAGTTGTTTTTATGATTGTCAACCGATTCATCAAATATTCTCACTATGTTTCAGTGAAACATCCTTACTCTGCTTGTGAGATTATGGAATTATTTCTCAATAATGTGGTTAAACTACACAGAATGTCAAAATCAATTATTAACGATATAAAAAAAATCATCATGATTAAATTTTGGCATGAGTTACTCCGCTTGGAAGGAGTTCAATTAAAATACTCTACTGCCTACCATCTTCTGACAAACCGCCTTACAAAATTTTAGAAACATATTTACGATGCTTTTGTAGTGAAACCCCTCAATGGTAGAGTGAGTGGATACCATTGGATGAGTGGTGGTACAACATAATGTATTGCCCATCCATCGATTCCACACCATTTGAAGTGTTATATGGCTATCTCCCACCGGTTTACACACTATACATAGCAGGAGATTCAAAGGTGAAAAAAGTGGACCGAGTTCTAAAAGACAGGGAAATAATGACCAATACAATAAGATATCATTTACAGAGAGCTCAAAACAGGATGAAGCAGTATGCTGACTCTAGATGTTCAGAGCATGAATTTAAAGTCAGAGAAATGATGTTATTGAAGTTACAATCGTATAGACAACACACTTTTCAGAGGAGGAACAACCAAAACCTGTCTCCACTTTATTATGGGCCATATAGAGTGATGCAACAAATTGGGAAGGTCGCATACAAACTCTAGTTACCGCCAAATTCCTTGATACATCTCGTGTTCCATGTATCATAGTTGAAGAAAGCGCACATGGATTAGGACAGAACTTCTTCTGCACTGCGAGAGTTCATCACCCTTATTGAGTGTGTTCCTGTGGTAGTATTGGAAAGGTGGACAAAAATGTAGAAGGGAATTGTTGCAGAAATAAGTCAAGAAGATGACACTGAATGGTAAATGATGGAAAGACTCACTAGACTTTAGTAACTAAGGCGAAGTATTGCGTTTCAATAAGCATTTAGGATTATAATGCTAGACGAAAGTATATTGAATAGTTGTTTTTCTGTATTTAATCCAAATTATAACGACTATACTGACATGTAAATCCATATTAATGTTTTCTCCTCTCTCTCTCTATATCGAATGGATTCTATGTTTCTCTCTCTTGATGCTCTTGCCATTTCTCTGCTAATAAAATTGTAACTGAATAAACGTAATGTTTTGTTGTCTACTCTTAATTTACAACATGGACCCAAAAGAAAAAAAGTTATGTTTTTGATGATGGATGTGAGTGATAGAGTTGGGCTATCGAGTAGGAATATTAGGACTTTGAGGATGTTGAATCCAAGGAAACTTGATTTGTTTGATATTTTGAATTTCGATTAATTGGTTCTAACACCCCAACACTTTAGATTATTTGAACGTAAGGTATAGTGTGGATTATGAGGAAGATGTTCATGAAGATAAAGGAGGTAATGTTGAAGGTTAGCAGTCCATTTTCTATATTATTTGCAATATGTTATGAACGTCATTACTATGACACTTGTCTGTTCTTTTGTAGAGTTCTTTGGGTGTTCTGTTTTTATTTTCTTTCCCTACCCTCATATGGCAGCAATGTTTTATCATTCTTTCTTTTTCTAATTAGTTTCTTTTCTCCATATAGTTACTAGGATTAGAAACAAATAGGAATTCAGATTCCATGGGTTGATGATGTGAAGTTTTTGTCATCTCAAACCTAACAGGATCCTGATTTGTTCAGCTAGTGCTTCAATTTTAGCCAAGTTGTTTAGGTGATAGATTCTAGTTCTACCTTGGTGTTAATTTCTGCACTCTCATTGTTATGCATTTTTCTTCCCCTAACTATTGTTAAATAACCTTTTAGGTTTATTAGATTTAGAATGCAGTTTATGTTGGTTTATACCTTATAGCCAATCGCTCTGGTTGTAGTTTAGTGACAAATTATTTAAAGAAATTATTTATCTTGTATATGCTTAGATGTATATGATAAATTCTATGGAATAATTGTACATTGTAAATGAAATTATAATGAGGTTATAATTATGAGATTCTTATTGCATTTATGTATTATTCCTAAATGTTCCTAGTCGTCATTTATTTTCTAGTATTATATGTTCACATAATATTCACATTCTCATTCATTCTCACTTAATACACATGACTCATGTTCTTTGAATCTCATTAGCATTTATAGGCACTTTCATTCTTATAACATCTCTAAATCTCCAGACGTTGTCTCATTGGTATCAATCATCCATGCTTAAGTTATAACCTCAATTATCATTTCAAACATATAACACATTTACTTAACCAATCCATCATCAAACCAGGTTCAATTCAAGCTTCATTCAAGCCTAAGTGCATCACAGGAAAATATCTAACCATTTGTTGTTTCCAACCATACATAAAAGAAGCATATTTCATGTATAAACTATTCCAATGATCGTGGTAGGTTATAAAAACAGAAAGTTTTGGCCCTCTTTAGGCATTCCCACGATCATTGGTTGCTCTCTTTCGAAATTTCCAGCAACAATCCTCCCATTTTCCAGTTATTCCAACTCTTTCAATTTACATACAAAACATCTTATTCTTAATCCATCATTTCTAGCTTAGTTCCTCATCATTTCCTCATCATTCTTACCTCCATTTTAGCTTAATATCATTCATAAACAAATCATAATCTATGGTTGATTATAAACACCAAAACTAGAACATTCATATATAAACACATTCATCATAGATTTCTGCACACATTCTACTCCATTATCACCTTCATTTCATTTCTAAACTATCACTTTAATTCTTCTCATTTCAAGACATCACATTACTCCTTTTTTTAGCTTTAAACTCATTTTGGTTCATCTCTAAAATAACTAAAGAGATACACATTCTTATACCAAGAAAACATAACATAAAAACATCCATTTATCTATCAAATTTTCTGCACTTTTTCTACACCATTATAATGATCTTTCTATCTCAAAATCATCTCTTCAACATCTTATGAGTCATTAATTATCATATCTATACAAAGGCAAGACATTTGTATGCTCATTTCCTCACTCACGTTCAACACATATACATCACCATTTTATAATCATTTAACCTCTAACTATCATCATACATGTTTCATTCAACAAATCATGGAGAACAATATGCTACTTACTTGTTTTAGCTTCAAGATCTTCAAATAACACTTAACCCTAGCTTTCAAGCATCTTACGATCATCATCATGGAGGTGGAGTAGGTTAGGTCTTTACTGACAAATGAAGAAGATAATAAAATGAAAGTAACAAGAGAAGGGTGAGAGCAAGATCTAATGTTAAATGAAGGTGGGTGAGTGTCGTGGAGATGAAGAAGATAATGGAGAAGATGAAGAAGAGAGTTTAACAAAGATATGAGAGCAAATAATAAGGTGAAAGACAAATTAAAGTGAGATGGTCTTTCACTTAGGAAAACTATCGTGGGTTAAAACAGTGTCACTTGCCATATGTCCATTTTCTATAGGTCTCACTTGGTGCTCTTTAATAACTAGTCCATTTATCTCCAATTTCTATTTTAGTTGTCTCTCAATTTTTCATGACATTTGTCATTAGATCTTAATTTCTCTTATAAATAATTTTTGCTAATATTTGACATTTATTCTACTACCATTTATCAATTGTCCTACCATTTGGCATTTTTTCTAGTCCAAAGTTACTCATAAATATCAAATTTTTCCCAAATTTCACCAAAAATTATAAATCAATATTTATATTCACCAAAACAATTTTCAAGACATTTCATTCACTATTTACATCTTAATCACATTAGAAATTATTTATACCCAGAAATGTCAAATAAGTACATGAACAGTCATTGTAATGTATGCAAAAAATCAAATTCACGTATGTGTATGCTATAATATGCATGAGCATGAAATGGACTTCTAATCTCTCATTGCTATTTCTCATTTATAGAAATCTAAGGTTCTAATCCTTAGTATAGAAATGGGACGATACAACTAAACCCTCATAATGAGATACGTCCACCTTTAGAAAGAGTTATGTCCAGTAGGCCTAAGAAAAATAGATGAAAAGATAAAGATGAAACAAAGCGAGTGAAGCATCCTTATAGGCTAACACAAAAGGGGCAATTTAAGTGTGGTAAATGTGTCAAAAATGGTCATAACAAGAGAAACCGTAAAGCAAGTGAAGCATCTAAGGTTTTTAATTTAAGTTAAATTTGTAAAAATATTTGTGCAAAAGTTTGTTGTAAAGAATTATGTTTTCTATTTATGTTTTGTAGAGAGTTGTAAAAGGATCAAATTTTGTATATTGTTTGTATATATATATATCCTATTTGGATCCATTATGTTTATTTTGTGTACATTTTGGTTGGATCCATTTTTGTAGTATTTTAAGTACATTTTAGTTGGATCCATTGAGTTACAATTACAACATTATATTATATAGATATCAAATTTTGAGGTTTATGAATGTCATTGTTATAAGTTACATGTTTATAAATTTCAAAGTTACAAGGTTAGAGGCTTATGAGTGTCAACGTTATAGGTTACATGTTTATGCTTGTAAAATAGTTCTTATGCTTGTCAAATGGAACTTTGCCAATGAAAATTTTATGATTGCCATTTTAAACATATTTTCATAATTTGACCTTCATTTTGAATGTATTACATATGAATGGACTAAATAATATATATTAACTAATATTTAAGCATATTGTCATGTATAATATAAGTATTTCTCATATAACCACATTCATATAAAACATATTTAGCCCCATTATTTCAATACTAAGAAACATATAACAACGAAATATTTCACCATGGAAGTAACAATAATATATGTCATTAATATGTTTTTCATCCTTATTATCATGCACAACAAACTTCAATTCATACTTTATTTGTTTTATTTTTTCATCAAACCAAATTTGTTTCTTCTGTTCCTCCTTATTTGGTCTTTTAGGAACTTCATTACCCATCTCATCTTCAATTGGAACTTTGTAACTTAAAGCTAACTAGCATTTCAACCTAGCATTATCATTCAACAATCTTTGAATAACATCAGCACCCTTATTTAGAAAGGGTTCGTCATGCTGACAAAAGAACTTACAACTTCCAAACTTATAAGCATCACCAAAATAAACTTTCATTAACACAATTATTAAATATCATATCATATATCATAACATAAAATTTTTACTAATTAACTAGATATTTTAGGTACCTATAAAATGTACGATCAAGATTTTTCACCATAAAATCCTTAAATAAGAGTTGAATCCACATAAGCATTGAATGTTGTTTGAAGAATCGTTGCTAGCTGAAGACTCGAAAAATGACGTCTCTAATCCTGAGTGCTCCATTGCTTTAGTATATGCCACAAGATACCCAAGAAACAACAACAAATATAACCATATGTTAACAACATGGAAATACTGTCAATCACCCAAGCTACATGAGAAACAAATGTCTAAAATAAAGTCTACGAAGAATCAAAACTTGAAGAGGATAGTCCACCCATTAAATAAAAGGAAATATTAAACTGAGAAGATTGCAAGCTTGCAATGAAATGTTGATTGTTTTCATTTTCATCCCAAAATAAACTTCAACTAAAATATATGCACAACAAAATTTCTTTTATGAATATCATCTTTTTGTTGTTAATCACAATAAGATGGTGACTAAAACCTAATGAATAATGGATATACTCGTCGTTAATTGAACTTACATATACAATATTCTACTTATCATCCCTATAAAAGTCATGCATAACAAAGTGTCCTGGCAAAAAATCTATAAAATTCCATCATACCAAGTTTTTCTCCATAATCCAAATACATAACCTATAGCGTAAAAATAAAAATATTGTATGTGTTTATGTGTATGTATGATGGAGTTGAAAGCTTTAACCAGCTATAATAATAAAATTATATACTACTATGAATTAGTGACACCAATATAAATAGGAAACAATAAACCTGAAATAGTAAAATAAAAAAGTCAACGAACCTCAGTGCACAAGGCTCCTCACTTTGTCAAGGAAGGGAGAGAGAGGGACGTCAACTGTACACAACCTTTCCTTTGCATCTTTACAAGGAGGTTGTTTCTGTGACCTTCCAATCACAAAGGAGGAACCTTACAAGTTGCTCCTGAACAAAACTTTCACTAATTGCTCTCTTACAACTGATAAAACCACAGGTCTTAAGCCTCCTTCGGCAAATTAAATAGAAATTATTGAATACCTTGCTTATACCTTGACAGTGGTTTTGGTACTGCACAATCTCAATTGTTTGATAGTTTACAAAGACTTCCAATCAACATATTGAACTAATGACATGTTTAGGCAAATGAAACCTTTTGTTTGAATCTACTAAGCACAATATCTTAATGTACAAAAATGTAGAAACAGACATATTGTAAGACAGTCCCTTCGAAGCAAAAAAGAATCAAAAAGCCCAAATAGTCCATAGTCAACCCATAGATCAATATCATAAAGAAACAAATCGAAATTTAAGCCTCTGAAGAAAAACATTGAGAGAGATCCTTGTCTTCACCACTCTGGTGGAAAACCATCTCACCAATATGCTCTAACAAGTTATCAAAATTGGTGCAGTAGATTACCTAGACACAGTCAAGATATCTCTCCTAACTTCCAATCATTTCTTGTTACACAAAAATTTTTTTGGTAAGCTAGATACTTTCATATGACTTTATCTTCCCCCTACCCTCATTTTGTTAATGTGAGAATAGAGGAGATAAGATAGGGGAAAATATAGAAATTGTATTATTATTTACATATAGAATAGGTTACAGTAGTATAACCTCTCCTGAGAAGAGTTCCCAGGCCAATACAAATTCAGTATATCTCTCGTAATGATTCCCTCTCCCTCCTATAATCAGCTATATGATGTTCTCACAATTTCTATCCATAACCAACTACTAACAACCTGCCTAAGTGGCAATTGCACCCTTCCCCAACTTACCACTACGTACATATGTTATGAGAGGCTTAGGCTGCTTCACTATGGGCTAAACACTATCGGTGCTAACAATTCCTTCCCCTTCAATAGGCACTCAAGGTGAAGAGAAGGAAACTGCCCTCTAATAAAATCTGCATCCTCCCAAGTGGCTTCTTCAACTGGTTTGTTTTTCCAACAAACAAGCCACTGTAGAATGTTGCTACCCTTAGATTTAGACATGCGTGAAGCAAGAACTGCTTCTAGTATAGATAAATCTGTAGAATCCACCTCTAAACCTTGAGGGAGGTCATGCTTAATAGGATGATCACCGACAACCTTCTTCAATTGTGAAACAAGAAAAACTGAGTGCACTTTAGACGTGGGAGACGTTGTAGCTGATAAGCCACTCGACCAACCCTTCCAATGACCTTAATGGGGCCATAATATCTTACGGAGAGTTTAGGACAGATTCTCCTTGCGACAGTAAGTTGTTTATGTGGCCTGAGCTTAACAAAAACCAAGTCACTTGCCTGAAAAGTAACCTCCCTTCTGTGAACATCAGCAACCTTCTTCATCATAGATTGTGCTCTTAATAGGTTATGCTTGAGTTAACGCAAAGCCTCATCCCTATCAACCAAAGCCAATGCCACTGATTCTACCTGTGTTTCCCTTTGAGAATACTGCAGCAAAGTAGGAGGAAGGTGGCCATAAACAACCTCAAAAGGGGTTTTTCCAGTTGAAATATGGTAATTGGCATTATATCAATATTCAGCCCAAGGTATCCAATAAGACCAAGTTTTAGTTTGTTCAGAAATAAAGCAACGAAGGTAGGTTTCTAAGCATCTATTGACTACCTTTGATTGTCCATCCGTTTGCGGACGACAGGAAGAGCTCATCTTCAATGCAGTCCCTTAGAATTTGAATATTTCCTTCCAAAAATTACTAGTGAAGAGGGGGTCCCTATTGCTTAAAATGGAGCTAGGAATGCCATGCAACTTTACTACCTCTCAAATGAATGCTTCGGCCACAGTCTTTGCAGTAAAAGGATGTTTAAGGAGTAGGAAATGAGCATACTTGGACAGGCAGTCCACTACTACCAAGATGACCTCATAGCCATGAGATTTAGGGAGCCCCGTAATAAAATCCATGGAGACTTCTTCCCAAATCAGCTTAGGAATGGGCAGTGGTTGCTAGATTCCGACTGGAGACATTGCCATGTATTTACTCTTCTAATATATAATACATTCCCGTACAAATTGTTGTATTGTACACCTCATTCCTAGCCAAAACAATCCACCAACTAACCTCTTGTAAGTCTTAAGGAAACCAGAATGTCCACCTGAAGGGGAAGCATGATACTCATGCAAAAACTAAGGTATCAATACTAAAGTGGCTGAAAGGACTATTTTTGTAGAACAATAGACCATCTCTTAGGTAGTAATCAGGTTTAGAAGTTGGGTGTTGATGAAGAGCTGACATGATTGATTGAAGCCTAGCATCCTCCTTGACTTCCTGTCTGACTACATCCAATTCTAGCCAAAAGGTAGCTGAAATAGCTAAAAATATTAGTTTATCATCTTCCACCCTTGATAAGGCATCTACAGCTCCATTTAATTTCCTAGGCTTATAGATCACTTCAAAATTCATACCCAATAGTTTGGCCTGTCAACACTGCTAATCTATAAAGGGAATCCTCTGGTCTGGTAGGTGCTTCAAGCTCTTATGGTTAGTATAAACCTTGAAATGTCTCCCCATTAAGAAGTGCCTCCAGTGCTGAATGGCCAACACTACTGCCATAACTTCCTTTTCATACACTGACTTAGAGTAAGTAGATTCAACTAATGCCCTACAGAAATAAGCTATTGGGTGCCCTTCCTGAAGTAAGACAACACCAAAACCCCTTCCTGAAGCATCACACTCAAAAGAAAACTCTATGGAGAAATCGGGTAGGGCTAAAACAGGTGAGGTAATCATCCTTTTCTTCAATTCTTCAAATGCTTCTTGGGCTTCCCGTCCCCACCTGAAACCATCTTTCTTGGTAAGTTCGTTAAGGGGTTTGGCAAGTTTACCATAATCTTTGACGAATTTTCGGTAGTATCCGGTGAGGCCTAGGAACCCTCTCACTCATTTCACATTCTTAGGAATAGGCTACTCCACAATACTCTTGATCTTGGATGGGTCCATGGCTACCCCTTCATCAGATATCACATGGCCTAGGTATTCTACAGAACTTTGGCCAAACATGCACTTCTTCCTATTTGCAAACAATTGGTTTTCCAATAACAACTGTAAAACATAAGCCAAATGCTCCAAATGTTGTCCCCAATCTGAGCTATAAATCAATATGTCATCAAAGAATACCAAAACAAACTTCCTCAAGAAAGGTTTAAAGATGGAGTTCATAGTGGATTGAAATGTTGCGAGTGCGTTCATGAGGCCAAAGGGTATCACAAGGTATTTATAATGCCCTTCATGAGTCGGGAAACCTGCCTTATAGACATCCCCTTCTCTCACTTTGATTTGGTGGAACCCCGATCGTAAGTCAACCTTGGAAAAATACTTAGCCCCATGTAGCTCTTCCATCAGTTCATCTACTACTGGAATAGGGAATTTTTCAGGCACCGTGAGCCTATTTAAGGCTCGATAGTTGACACATAACCGCCAAGAATCATCATCCTTCTTGACAAGGATGACTGGACCTGAAAAGGGACTTATACTAGGCCTAATGACCCCAGTATCCAACAATTCTCTAATCTATCTCTCAATTTCATCCTTATGGTGATGAGCATGTCTATAGGGTTTGACATTCACAAGTGTTGCCCCCTCCTTTAAGTTGATTGCATGGTCATGATCACTTCTAGGTGGCAGTCCCCTAAAATCTTGAAAAAAATTGAATCAAATCTGAATAAAACAACTCCCAATTCCTTAAGTTTAGCTGCATCCAAGGTCCCCAACTCATTGGAAGAAGACCTACTGCAACCCATAGACCACAACAACCCCTCGACTTCTACATTCTGATTCTTTAAAATATGTTGTAATGCATAAGGAGACGAAGCTTGCATGTTAACTCCTTGCAAAGTAATTACTGCACCCCTCCAAAAGAATGTCATGCACATCTTCTTCCATTCAACCCTTACCTCCCTTAATGTTTCTAGCCAACCCACCCCTAGGATTAAGTTGGGTCTTCCAATGTCAAAGACATAAGCATTTACACCAAACCTTTATCCATTCAACTCCAATTTAATTCCCTTATAGATTCCTTATGAAAAGGACCGATGACCATCACCCAACCTTACTCCAAATGTCTTAGTGGAAGTAATGAAAATATTCATAGTGGGAACCAACCTGCTGGACACAAAGTTGTGGCTAGCCCCACTATCAACCAATATAACGATAGGCATGTCATTAAGCTTACCTATAAAAACCATAGACTTTGTGGATGGAGTTGGGTCCTTACCTATTTCCTTGAACTCCATTGAATTACAAACTAGTTCCCAGTCTTCCTGCTAACCTTCAGCCTCTATTGGTTCCGAATTAGACATCCCTATGTCTGTCTCATCTCCTTCCCAAACAATCAGTCTGTACTCTTTATCCGGGCACCAATGCAAGGGATCGCAAGTTTGCCCACATTTTAAAGCATAAACCCTTGGCCCTTCTCTCCATAAGCTGATCATAAGACAAATTTCTTGTGCCCCTCCATTTTGGAACCCCTGGCCGATTTCCTTCTGTTGTGGGACTTTGAATTTTAGTAGGTAGCTCTCCCGCCTCTCCCTTGGTGCTACCCACAATGGGAACTGACAAAGGACGCTGCACGGCAGAGGTCCCCAATTGGGACCTGAAACTCACTAAAAATTGCCATGCCTATGTTTCCACTCTCCGGACCGTATCACCCCTTCTCCTACCAACTCCCTCTCAACCTTCCGTGCAATAGAAACAAGTCTGGCTGGGGTCGGAGGATCATGGGTTCTAACCTTGTTCCTTATTTCCTCATGCAACCCACCCAAGAAACAACTTATGTACCATTCCTCTGGAAAATGTCCTATCTGCAATGCCACCCTCTCGAACTCCTCAATGTATGTGTCCACTGATTCCCTCTTGGTTATCAACTTCAGTAGCTCTATCGAATTTCCCTCATCCTTCCCACCATAACGATCAAATAATGAACGCTTAAATCTCTCCTATGTCATGCATGGATCAAACTCACATAAAGTCATAAACCAGTATAGCATCGTCCCTTCCATGCAAATCTTAACCATTGGCAATCGAAGTTCAGGTGGGATCTCGTGAATCGTAAAATACGATTCAGCTCTCATGACCCATGTGAATGGGTCATCACCATGGAACACCAGAAGATCGACTTGACAAGTTGCGTTCCTATACTCCTCCCATGCACATTCGATAGCAACCGAAGACACGTGATCTTCTTAACGTTGAAACCCGTACCCTGTGGGACACTTGCCGGTCTATCTCCACCAGCAGAAGTCGACGCGTGATGCGCAGGTCTCTCACCTCCAGCAGAGGAGGACATATGCTGAGTAAACGCCGGTGATCCATCACCGTCATCATCCATGTTCTGCTTCTGCGAGTTTTTCGCCAACAATGACTAAAATCCATCCCTTACTTCCGAATGTAACAAATTCTGGGATTTGGTCAAAGTTTCAATGCTAGCCATCAAGGAATTGAGCTGCGTGCGCAGGTCCTTCAAGGTAGTGTCATGCGATTTAACCATCCCCTCTTGGGCTGAGAGGGATGATTCCTATCTCCTAAGACATGCCTTTATTACAGAAACTCTAGTCTCCATCCTAGTTTGCATACAATCTCTACCCACTTGGTCTCTCAATGAAAGCACCAATTGATAGGGAAAAATATAAAGATTGTATTATTATTTACGTATAGAATAGGTTACAGCAGTATAGCCTCTCCTGGGAAGAGTTCCTAGGCCAATACAATTTCAGTATATCTCTCGTAATCATCTATATGTTGTTCTCACAATCTCTCTCCATAACCAACTACTAACAACCTGCCTAAGTGGCAATTGCACCCTTCCCCAACTTACCCCTACGTACACATGTTATGAGAGGCTTAGGTTGCTTCACTATGAGCTGAACACTATCGGTGCTAACAAGATATTATAACTTTGGGTCCTAAAGATCCATCATCCAGAATCTTATGCTACAACAGAGTACAATTTAGAAAAGTTTCAAAAAAGGGGGAAAAAGATGATCTGAGTGGAAGAAAGGTTCATATAATCGAGACAAAATTGTACTAAAACTAACGAACTGAGATGCATACATAATACCATTTACAAGTCCAAGGTAGCAATCATTCATAGACTTCCGGTTACTCACTACAATACGCTAAAATGCTTGAAAAGAAAACCAGTAGAGGGGGTTCTTAGACCAAAAAGGTATTCATGACAAATGATTCCAGCAGCTAAATATATTCCACTTACTAGAACAACATGGCTAATAGATCCAAAGATGATCAGCTTACCGAGTGGTCAATATGAATTTCTTAAATATAGCGCAAAAATAAGAGTATGTACCTTTAAGATAAATCAATCAACAACTAAGCTTAACCCAGTTCTAATCTTCCTGTTCTGAATTCAACAAGTTATTTAACAGGAATAAAGTGAAAATATAAGAAGAAATGCAACTCGAACTAACTTATCGGAGCAAAGTCCACTTCATGTGTACATAATCCAAGGATTGGTTCTGTATGCAAGAATGTTTGACCTTTGCTCTTTCACTATTGCCTTCTTTACTCACTAATTCTTCAATTATCGTAATTTAAATGACGTCACACTGATGTCTTAGAAAAAGATATTAAAATAAAAAATTGAAATATATAAAGGTGAAATTGAAAGATAAAAATGTTGCATATCTCGATTAATGCAACTTCAAATGCCTCAATTGTTTGACGGCCAACTTGATTTAAAGAACACTTCCTCTTCTTTTTGACCTTAAATTTTTTATTAAAAAAATCAAATTTGATATATCCTTAAGGATCTCAATGGGCCGGTCGCTCCTGGTCTGTCCCTGCCTCCAACCAATGGGTAGATGAGCTATGGGCCACCTTATATTTTCTTTAAAAAATTAAAAAATAACATTACTTTTTATGTTACGATTGGGCCACAGGCCAGATCACACTCGACCCGTGACTCAGTCGGGACCAAACATTTTAAGCCTTAGCTCGGTTAACTTGGGCCAAAATTGACATTCCTGTATATCCTGACAATATTATTATTGTAGTTGGAATAACAATAGTGTTACAACACTCTCCTTCTATTAGCAAAATTCGTGCTGAAATGGCGATAATCAAAAGATGTCTTTTCTCCAATGCTATAAGCAGCTTTTTTTCGTATTGAACAAATCTGTATCAGCCAATGCTCTGGTCATCATTTGTGTTGAGACGAGGAACCCAACAATCCTTTAACACGCCTTTCAACGTCCTCCAACCCCGAAGGAAAACACAAGGGCCCTTCTTGCAGTCTCCAAATCTATACAACGTGCTTGGAAATAAAAGAGTTGGCTTTCTTCTAGGTCACTTCAACGATATCTTGCAGATTCGGCTTCACAATTATGGTCCCACGAGGTTCAAGAAGTAGGCCTCTTTTTAATTGCCCTCCGTCTGTCTGCTGTGCATACCTGCAGAATACAAGTATACGTCTTGATAAAACATACACCTCCTAAATCATACTCGAGTGATGAGTAAAGATAGAATAATTAAGAATATGAATGATTAGCCAAATTTGTATGATGCTATGGTTCGAATAAAACTATATAATGATGAAATTATGAAACTGTAAAACATATAAATGATTTTGATGCAGTTAAAATTAGGAACTTCATTTGGAATAAATTTAAACAGTAAAAAATAATAAAGTAGAAAACTTGAGCTAACAGCTTTGAAGGAGAACATTAACATAAGAGAGGAAGTATAAAACGAGATCCTTTTTTAATTTTTAAAAAATTAATAAAGTTAGACTGGGTCGAATCAACTTACGCATGACCTTTTGGATTGAGGACCGAGCCATGAGCTAGTGAACCCGTTAGCAGCCGCTCAGACTCAGCCTGACCAATTGTTGTACCTGTATGTTCTGCGACAAAACTACACTTTAGTTCTGACCATTTGAAGATTAAAGGCCCAGCTCCGTCAAGTTTTTCTTTGGGCTTTTGCATAAACATCTCAGATTCTGTCATTGGGCTGTTGGGATTATGAGTTTTCTAAGTATCTTCGTCGTATGAATATGATCCATGACCTGCTCTCCATGTCATCAAGTCAACTTAGGCTAGCTATAGTATAGTATGTACAACTTTGTCAAATATGTACAAAGTTGGATTCATAATTTAATTTAATTTTATGATATTAGTTTATAAGTGAGTAAAATTTTAATTAAATATAAAAAAATTTAATTTGTTATAAATATAATTTATCATCAATTTTACTAGTATAAATGGTCACATAAATTGAATTTATTCATCTTAAATAATGTAAATTTATAATGAGTGAAATATTTAATAAATTAAAGTTCTAAATATAATCATTCTTCATAATGATGAATGATAGTCATTTAAATTTTTATTTTAATTATGAAGGATGATAGTCATTTAAATTTTTATTTTAACTATTTATCATTTAATTTAAAGCATAATAATTAATTTATTAAGAATTTCATACATAAGCTAATTAAGATTGACCCAACTTATGTGGGGCTTGATATTAACGTAAAGATTAACTGAGTTAACTTTTGGACTATATTTTGTAATAAATTGAAACTTCTAATATTTAATTAATATTTCTTATACTTCTATTTAATGCTTCAAAATTGATTAAAATGTTAATTTAAAATATAATTTATCAATTACAAAATACATAACACTTGAATTAATACTATTATATTTCCTTCTCTTTTAAAGATGATATACAACGCTTTTTGTGTGCATATAATAATAACTGTATACACACATATATATTTGTAGAGATAATTGAGATAGAAATAGTCAAGAATCTAAAATTGCACGACTCATTTATAAAATTATCAAGTTTAATAATAAAATGGCAGAAAAATAATTTCCTTCAAAAAGAAAGTAATTCTATCCAAATTGACCATTTAGCTTTTTAAATTCACAATAAGTTAAGCAATAAATTAACATGTTAACAATCACCATATAGAAGAGGTATTATTACAATGTATAGTAGCTAAAAACTTCCAAGAAAAGTAAGAAAAAGAAAGCAAACATCATGGAAATCTTTAATTTACCAACCATACATTTCAATAATTATTCATTGACTTTCCATAAATAGATAAAGGATCTTACTTTTTAATTTTACCTCTAACCTTCGCCGAATCATCCCTTGTTAATTCAAAACAAAACTCTTGTAGACTTGACTTCACCAAAACTTAAAGAGCTTTGAGTCTGAACACGTCTAATAGTAATTCAGTAATTCCTTCCACCAAACACACCTTAATAAATAGAAATCTAAAGGAATATATGAGATAGGAGAAAGAAAATTCAATTTTCAATCTAGCAGTTTTTACGTATTTTTTCTCAATTCTTATGATTAAAATCTAATTTAAATATCGAAATGATAAGGAACTGAAAAATAAAAAATGTAGATTGTTATTCGGTCTAAGAGAAGAAAACAGGTGTGTATGGCATCACATATGAATAAGAGGAACATGAGGCGGACATGCACAGGTTTCAACAAATACCAACTGTTGGTTCAAATAAAACATGCATGGACTTTGGACTTCCAAGCACAAAAAGGAAAGAAAAATGGGTAGCATCGTATAATAATATTAGAAAGTAGGGGGCATATTCAAAAAGCTGTTGTACATATGGGGGGATAAATTATTTGCATCCTTTAGAAAGAAATATCACTCGTTCAGTCTTTTTCTAATCTTAACTTCAAAACACCGATAATGCTTGTCTGCTCGAAACGACGACTGCACATTGTTTGACCAATCTTGAGAGTTTATTTATGAAATAAAATTGACTGTATTATGCATCTTAGTCATCAAGTGAATCACCCATGTAACGCATGTTCGTAAGACTCAAAATTGTCATGTAACACAATCTCAAAGAGGTCATCATAACGTGATCTTTTGTTCTGTTGTTAGTGTAATTAGGGTTATCGAATGTCGACAACGTTAATATACTAAACATTTGTGTCTGCAACATGTCTCATACACGAGTTCAAAGGTGATTGGTTTCTTAAACATTTGAAAGAATTTATTGGGAAAATTAAAAAAATGATAGCCAGAGGAGATCTCCGGATATTGTTGATAATTGTAGTCTCTTTTGTCTTGTTTTGTTTTACTTTTTGCTTAATAGTGTTCGATGGCTGCTCTCTTTTTTCCGCCTTTTTTTCTCTCCAAAGGACAAAATAATGACAGCTTAATGACTAGCTAATCACAGCCAAAAGTGGGGCAACAATGATAATAATAATACAATTCCTTTTCTCCCTTATCGCTTTGGCTTACTCTTGAGATATGACTGTGACATAAAATGGTTGTGTGCGGCCAAGTGAGCTCTAGATGTACACTTTGTTCAGTTTTATCATTATCACTTGCAATCTCTTGAAATCTCCAAGAGTACAAATGCCACCAACTGATGTGGGAAGACATCTTCATCTTGATTTGTGGACGGTACACTCAAAATCGTGCAACACGTCAAACCAGATTGAACATTCTTTGAACTCATTTGAGTGTGTGATACTATATGCAGAACTTCAGTTTATAGCAACGACATATTTGCGTATGTACTTTTTTAGCATGTAGAATTTTTGTTACATCGTGGTGACCTTTTTTCTTTTAACATCTAATTATATGAAGGCTATTTTTAATACTTTCTTACATGGGAATTTGAAAAATGAAAAGAAATTTCTTTTAAATAACATATTAGTATTACTTAAGAATCATTTATTTTTATTAATGTATTTAATAATTGTATAATTTTCTTTTTCACATTCCATTAAACATTCATCTAATTTTTACTAAAACTAACTTAATATTAAGATTTGTAAATAATCAACCCTACATTTGATTGCAATCAAAGGTTTTGAACTTAATGATGATTCTAGTCAGAAACCAACCACTATGTGAATACTATTGCTACGTGTCTGACCTGAATGTCTCTCCCATCCCACTCGCAATTATGTTGAAAAGGGCACATATATGTAAGAGCACCGTTGGTTAAAAGAGAGGGGAGATGGTGTTAAAACCATGGTCCAAGAGGCACCAACAGGACAAAGGAACCGAAAGCATTGGAAAAACAACGACAAGGGATAAGGGTTTTGTTTTTGGTCTTCTCATTTTTTTTCAGTTCCCCGTAAAAGAAATAGCTTTGTCTTCTTATTTCTTCTATCAACTATTATTAATAACTAGCCAGTTTATCAGACATCATTACGTTTGCACTTTTCTCTATTCATTTCATTTCACATTTGATCTGTATCTCCTTGTTTCTATTGTGAACCACCTCATCAGCGAGACTTTTGGAGACCCCTTTTGGGTTTTTATTTTTTGGTCAATTTTGCCTTTATTCCTTCCACTAATATTATGGTGGGAGAGAGATTCGGTCCTTCACTTCTGATTTGAGATTTTTTTTTAATTGTTAGTTTTTACTTTTACATGCATTGAGCATTTATTAACAGTTCCCTCCTGTTTTTGATCTCAAGGGTTACTGTCGCAGTGTTGGAAATCTACGCAATGCACTTGCAAGAACGGTGAGGCACTTTGCATGGCGTAAGAAGCAATTTCTTGCTCCAACTTTCTTCCTTTTACTCTTAATGACATGAATAGAAGTTCAACTTCAACATCTAAACTCGGGAATTTTTTGGTGCCACCCAGCTCAAAAGTATTCATTTTTTAATTGACTCCCATAGAAACGATTTTAAGAAAAATAGTATTGATTCATCCCAATTTTCTAAGAGTCTAGATCTTCTGTCCAATTTTAAGGTGTCTTATTCTGTCCCATGAATCTCAACCATTTATTTATGCGGATCCTGGAGTCTAGATTCTCTGTCCAATTTTATGGTTTCTTATTCTGTCCTATGAATCTCAATCATTCATTTATGCGGATCAGGACAAAATAAGACACCATAAAATTAGACAAAAGATCCTGTTTCATTTTCTAATCCACACAATGGTGTTGTTTAATGGAACTAACCTTTTAATGAGTTATGACAAATTATTCAATGAAAACTTGCAATTTATACTAAATTTCTTGACCATATAAACACATTATTGTTATCATATTCCAATAGGTTGTTAAGTGGGATCTTATTCTATGAACTCAATCATAACACGACCATATATGGTGTAAAGCTTGACCCGCCTCATGTACTATCATATCCTAATGTGACCCATTTAGCTTTTTATAGCTTTGGGTTGGGTAATCACAATAAAGTTGGATTTGCCAAATCAATGAAGTAAGAAAGCAAAGGTAGAAACTATTAGTTAATTTTCTTGCTTAATGATCTTTGTATTTGACAGGTGGAAGCTTATCCAAGCAACCCTTTTTAACTCCTACAGTTTAAAAGCAAAGACCGTTCAATTATATACAAGTTACAACACAAAAACGCTTACCTAACGCTAAATCCTAAAGCGGTCTTTAAAACATTGCCTTTTTCTTTGTTCCATCTTTAACCCAACTAGAAATTTGTGAGTTCATACTCCAAAAGAAGACAAAGTTCTTAGTTAGTTGGTCCTACCAAATGGGAATTAGGATGTGTGAGTTGTCCAATTAGGAAGTGTACTTTGCGTCTACATGTGAATTGAGACGGAGCTATAAAGCATAAAAGAAACAGCCCCTGATAATAATAAAAACTGAGGCAAGCCTCTTTTGAAGAGCTTTGCTGACACAGGCACTAAAGTAAAAGTGTTTTGTCTGACTCAGGATGATGTGGAAGGAAAGGAGGTTATACCATCAAGAAACCACAGAATTCCCCAATCAATGCTTGCTCTTGACTGCCTTGACCCACTCTACAGTTGTTAGTTCGTAAAAAGTGTGGTTAAAGTTAATGACCTCATCATCCATTAACTTCAAAAACTAGTGGTCATTACTTGGTGCTTCTATGGTTATGCAGAAGCTTTACAAGATTGGGCCTGTTCTAGTGCCTACTCTAAGTACATTACCCATGCCGTAAACATTCCATGTAACAGTCATTGCTTCGTGTCTTATAATGTATGGGGCATTACCTAAATTATATTTTTCACTTTATTACATTAGAGTTTTTCATATTTGATAATTTTTTACTCTTTTTTTTTTGTATTTTAAAGATCATCCTTTGATCTAAAATCCATTTATGCAAAAAAAATTTATAACTCTAAAATTTCCCTCTAAGCTGATATCCTTATAGTTAGATTAGGGTTCTCTATATATGCACTATTCAGATGGTCTAGGCGTTATGAAAAAAATAAATAAATAAATATGATATAAGTAATCATGTGATAAATTTTAAATTTTAAAATAAATAAAATCATAAAAATTTAATTATACATTTTTTAATAAAATAAGATTTTGTTTATATTTCCCATAAATAACAAAATCAATCTAAGTGACGAAAAAGAAAGAAAATAACATCAATTAAGAGTTGATGGCAAGAGAAGGTCAGGTCAAGATGAATTAGGTTCGATAAGCAACGGTCATCAAGAGAAACTGGCGGGAACTAGAATTGTTAGGTGTGAACTGGCTCAACTGATGTGGGCCAGTGCTTGTGGAATTTTGGGGTTCGCTTCAGACAAGCAATCTACGCACCACTTTCGGTGTTCAAAAATTTTGTTCCTGTCGCCACTCTCCCCAATCCCATATATAAACGCTCCTCTGCCGCCTCTGTTTTTACTCTACCCAACTCAGCTCTCTCTCTTTCCTCATTTATCGCCTATTCTTCTCTTGTTTTAGCTTACTGAAGTTCTTTTATTGCCTTCCCAGGCAGAATTTCCGGTTTTTTCAGAGATTTTGAATGATTTTCTCTTCTGGGTGTTGCAACAGGTTCAAATTTTGGAAGTTTTAAGTAGTCCTTGTAAGTTGTAGCAGGCATTTAGCTTCTTTCATTTCACCATTAAAGTTTTCATTACATTTAGAGTGGGGTGAGGGGGGGTTGTAGTACTCTGAATCATAAGAGTTCACGTTCCGAAGAAGATGATTGTGCTGTTCAATGGGTGCATTCTGTGGAAGTTGTACCTAATCCTTGGAAAGAAACCTAGTGTTGATTCGAACTTCTATTTTTGGATTTTCCAGATCTTTAATAGGTATAGTCTAGGCACTTAGCAACGAACCTTTCACATCTCTGATCCGTTTTTCTTCTGCTCCCTCTGTTTCTGCTATTCCTTTTACAACTGAGTTTTAGATAAGTGAGGTGGATTGTGAAAATGGGAGGGGCTTCGTTGCCGCCAGGGTTTCGGTTTCATCCAACTGATGATGAATTGGTTGGATATTACCTTCAAAGAAAAGTTCAGGGGCTTGAGATCGAGCTTGAAGTTATCCCCGTGATTGAATTGTACAAATTCGATCCATGGGAGCTTCCAGGTACACCTCTAACAAATCCTTTTTTGCAGCATAATGAACCAAAAATCTAAATCTTTTATACGAATTCTGTTATTGGTTTGGCTTCACATTCCTTTCGCTCTCATTGACTGGGAATTAAGACTTAGTTGCCATTTGTGAACTTGCAGAGAAGTCTTTCCTTCCCAAAAGAGATATGGAATGGTTTTTCTTCTGTCCAAGGGATCGAAAGTACCCAAATGGTTCAAGAACCAATAGAGCCACTAAAGCTGGCTATTGGAAGGCTACTGGTAAAGACAGGAAAGTTGTGTGCCAATCATCAGTCACTGGGTATAGAAAGACTCTAGTATTTTATCGTGGACGAGCCCCTTTAGGGGATAGAACAGACTGGGTAATGCATGAATATCGCCTCTCAGATGATGTTTCTCACGGATCACCAAATTTTCAGGTAACTTCAAATTTTCTTGCATAACACCAGAGCTAGTCCGTTCTTCTTCGCTACAGAGTTTATGGCAGTTCAGCAGACTCACGTCGTTACCGTGATACTTGCTCTCCAGGGCGCTTATGCTTTGTGCCGTGTAGTTAAGAAGAATGAACAAGGGCACAAAGTGAGTGATTCACAGGCTGGAGAGTCTAAAACCAAGAAAAAAGTCTCAAACAATGTTGAGTTCACCTCAACTGGAATAGCAGGAAATGAGCCGGTGGCCATCTCTGGGGATGCTTCTTCTCAGGGAAGTTTCTTGCATAATGAGAGTCGTTATTCCAGTCCTCTTACTTCTCCTTATCAAGATGCACCAATGGCGGAACTCGAACCTGCTTCACTGGGGAGCAATGCTTCAAATTTTTGGGTCTCTTCGGATTTGATTCTCGATTCCTCCAAGGTATAAAATGACTAAGAAGGTACTTTAGAACTTGATGGTTACAACATACATGTTTCTTCTAACATGATTGCCATTATGGTCGAATGTAGGATTACACTCAAGTACATGATTCGGTATCTGAACATTTTCCTCAGTATGAATACCAAAGCTCAGTGAACCAGTGGCTGCCATATGAGCACTCAACAGAGTTCTCTTCAAGTTCAGGATACTCGAATTTCACCGAACCTACAGATGATCTCAGTCAGATTGGCTACATATCATCACCCTACTTGGGACACGGAAACATGGGATTTTATGGAAATGAGGACATGGCTTACAAAGGTTATGATCCGACCAGTTCAGTAAGATATGCAAAACAATTTTAAGAAGAGAAAGGAGAGATCATAGTGGCTCTTTTTTTTGCAATGCAGGGTCTGAAACTTGTGATCAAGCTCCAATATGCAGACAAGCAAGTGGAGATGGAGGTTTAGGGGAATATTATGGTGGTCTTTGGTTGCAGGAAGATAATATGATAATCAGGATATAGTAATCTACCTTGAGTATGGAGTATCATAAGAGAGAGGGTTCCCCAAGACAACACCTTTTAACGTTTGTTCTTGGATGGGGAAATAGGTGTTAAACTGCTGTGTTAAAGACTAAGTGGAGCTAAGAGTCTATTGGCATTGGGTGGTATAGTAGCTAAATGTAATCCTTCTTGTTTATGTTGTTATAATGTACTCCTCCTGGTTGTCGTCACTTTTTAGAGATTGCACCAGGAGTGGATTTGGTTGTCTTCAATTTCATGAACTTTCTTTTGCTAATATGGCCTTATAAATAGTACATGTTACTTTTCCATAAATCTGAACTTAGTTGCAAATGATCATATTTCTGAAACAGTAAAAATAAACTCACTCCACTTCAAACACTTACGCAAGTAACCAAATAGGATTTTAAGTTGCAGTTACAATCAGGATCGTATTGTCTGTAATTATCTGCTGAGTAACCCACCACAATCCGCAAGTACAAGAGATTCAAGAACCGTATGATATGAACCATTTTGATCTTCAGTCCTTTCCCTTCCATGAAGGCTTCCAAAATCTCATTTGACAGTAAGTCACGGGCAATGGATGAATTATTTGCAAATTTCCACTGTTCTCTAATGATTATTTGGGTATATTATCAGATGACACAAAGTCATGTGTCCCATTCTTCTGCAGAATCTTATGAAAAGACTTAATTAATCTCACCTTAACAACACTTTCCTTAAAGGCTTATTAACCATGCAGGCCCTTTTCATGCCACCTCAACTGACATTCTCCAAGAATAGATTCTGCCACCCTCTATTCCTTCATCAAAGCCACCTACCTAGCTTCCTTACATAGCTTTGTGGCTGAGGCCGGCGTCTTTGCTTCCATCAAAGTGATGAACATATGATTTATTAGTTCAGAAAAAATTTTCTTTTCACCATATTCCCCACCAGGGAAAGTTTGAAACAGAAAAAGGAAGTACACCATCGATTAAACAAGTGCATTTATGAGCAATTAGCAATTTTCAGCATCTTCTTCCTTTTCTCTTTTCATTCTCTTTTTTCTTAAAAAGTAATGTAGTTTAGTGTAAAATCAAAGTAATTTATTCCAGCAGAAAGCCCATCAAAGATCCATCTAAGGTTTAAAATAATGCAAGGTGGTCATCATGTACCTTAGTAGTTAGTATAAACTAGCAATTTTAGGGCTACAGAAAACTAAGACTTCTTGGACAGTGGCCCTAGATTCGTCTCCAAATATGGACTCTTTACCATCCGCCCTCTTAGCATATGACAGTCCTAATCTAGACTTGGCTTGCCTCAAGTCACCAATACCCGAATTGGTATCTGGCCCAGCAAACCCGCCCATGACAGGTGCTAGTGGAGGACCAATGAGGAGTCCATCAGCCCCAAACTGAGGCCCGCCCCGAGCATAATCGAAAAGAGCTGCACCACTGCCACCAACCTTGGTTAAGACGATGGCGTCAGTTTTCTCGTCACTTTCCCAATAGAAAAGAAATGCATCAAACGTGTCATAGTAATCGTCTGTGCTTCTGTAGCCTTCAGGGTTAAAGGCTCCAAACTTGAAGGACTTGTCTGTATAGCCTATAATCACGCACGGTCCCTTGAAGTCGCTACAATTATGGAAATTCGTTGCACTAAACCCATCTATGGTGGCTTTGTAGCAGCACTTGAGCTCCTTACCTGCAGGAATCTATGTGAATTTTAGGTGAACTAGTAATCAAGTTAGGCCCTGCAGTTTGGTTTTTGTTTATAGTTTCAACAGACGAAGCTTTCTTATCCTATTCCTAGGTAATGAAGAAGACAAAAACATGGTGTTTAGAATATGAAACAAGAGGGTACCCCTTAAGAATGTTGTGTCTACAAGAGAAGGAGAGAAGGGAAGGTCAACTTCATGGTACTTAGGTTGCTGCTTTTCGATATTGTTTCTTCTGCCTAAGTTCCATCCAAATAGACTCTGTGTCTGTGGGCTTCCCTTCCATCCATAGCGCAGAGAATTGGAGATACAACAAGCCATCGACATGTGACCAATCATTCACAAACCCCTTAGAGATTTATCTTATCCTTCTGCACTTGTCCGGTTGCCCCACCACAAATGACCTGTAACATCTGTATTGGCCTTGCTAGCAAAAGTCTACCCAGTGAATATACCACCATATGTTACAAGGTTTCAAATCAGAGGAAATACGATTGTAATTGCAACAAATTACAATGACGAACTTGAATGCAACAATTATTATGTTAAGATATATCTTATATATCTCATCATTTAGTTTTTACATTTTTGACAATTGGATCTACAACAAGATAATTGTTAAGAAAAATTATGAATAAAATCTCACATGAAAATAAGCAAGGAAATAACATGTTGAAATTTAACGTGATTCACTTTTTAATTTGGATTACGTTCACGGGTCAAACTCTGAATAAATCTTTCTTTGATAAAATAGCAGGGACAGAGTGTAAAAATGATACAATAAAATAGTGATGTTCTCACACAAAGTATTTTTCAAATTTACTATCTCTAAGATAATATCCTCACTATTTTGTCACTCACTTTTTTTAGAAAAAACGTTTCCTAAAAAATACTCAAAATCACTCTCTTCACACAACTTTAAACACACACGTCTATGTACCTCACCACATATACATGTATTTAAAAACACACATATAAAAGAGGAGGGAGGGTCTTTATATAGACCCTCAACCGCCTTTGCCACAAGCTGTCCACAACATTTGGAACCCTTCCCTTATTTCTACATTTCATTCTTTATTCGGCCTGTCAAAAAATAAAAGGGGGAGGATTAAAGCCGCTCGACCGGTTGGAGAAGCCTATTAATTCGAAGTCACTACGAAAGGGTCAATCAATAGTATAGCTTTTTCTTTACCAGGTCTTCTGTCGAAGGCCTTTCCTTTGTGAAAGCCTAATCCGGTAGGGTCGATGTCTTTGTTTGCCCCAGCTCAGTAAATCACATACCCGCGCAATGACATTTTTTATGCGTCCCTTACCGTTCTCACTCGGCTTACATGTAAGCTGTCCATTGTCACAGCTTGTATGCAACTTGTAGACAAGTTGCCCCTCCACCGCCTTTGCCACAGGCTGTCCACAATCACAGCTTGCATGCAAGCTATCCACCGTCACAACTTACATACAACTTGTGGACGTACAAGTCAACTTGTTCTCAACAACTTAATTTTTTTTCTTTTTTTAAATGCCTAAAACTAGAATGGCAGTACCATGTATGTCAGAACCGCCTTACAATTCTCCCCCTACTAACTACATGGTATTTACTATCATTCCTGCAGATGATCGACATAACTCAAACTTTCCCCTGGATAGAACTTTTGTTATCATATCTAATTCATTCTCATTCGTATGAATCTTCTTAAGCTGTAATAACTTATTGTCTAATGTCTTTCTGATCTAGTGGTATCTCACATCAATATGCTTTGATCTTCAATGGAATGAGGAATTTTTCCCAAGGTGACTGTCACAAAACAATTGATATCTATTCTGTTGAAAACCAAGTTTTTCTAAGAACTTCTTCATCCATAGGAGCTCCTTGCATGCTTCAGTTGCAGCAATAAATTCTGCTTTAGTGGTGGATAGAGCAACACATTTCTGCAATTTTGATTGCCATAACATGACTCCCCCTGCAAAGATAATTAGATAACTTGAAATAGACTTTCTCAAGTCAACATCATTAGTCATGTCTACATCTGCGTAACCAACTAACACAGGCTTGGTAGTTCAAAACATAAGCATATTTTAGAAGTACCATGTATATTTTGGAACTACCATGTAGATTTCTGAGAATCCACTTCACAGCATCTCAATGTTCCTTACCACGATTTGAAAGGAACTTAGTCACTACTCCAACAACATGTGGAATATCTAGTCGTGTACATATCATGACATACATCAAACTTCCAATTACAGAAGTATAGGGGACTTTCATCATCTCTTCCTTCTCTTCATCCATCGAAGGGTATTGCTTAGTACTTAACCTAAAGTGATTAGCAAGAGAACAACTAACTGCTTTAGCTTTATCTATGTTGAACCTTTGAAGCACTTTCTCAATGTATTTCTCTTGTGATAACCATAATTTCTTAGCGCCCCTGTCTCTAATAATTGTCATGCTAAGAATCTGTTCCAAGTCTTTCATAGCAAAAGACTTGATTAACTGCTTCTTCAAATTGTTAATCATGTTGATATTTTGGCCAACATTCAACATATCATCAACATAAATCAGAAGGATAATGAAATCATCACCAAAGAATTTTTATACAAAAACACAATACTCCAGTTCTGTCTCTGATTTCAATATCAAACTCCTGTAGCAACAGAGCCCATCTCAACAATCTTGGTTTAGATTGGGGCTTCTTGAACAAGTACTACACCGCTGCATGATTTCTAAAAACAACCACTCGAGAATTTATCAGATGTTGTATAAACTTATCTAAAGCAAAGATTATAGCAAAAAGTTCCTTTTCGGTAGTGGTGTAATTCACTTGAGCCGGGTCAAGTGTTTTGGAGGCATAGGCTATCACTCTATGTTGTTTTTCCTCCCTCTGACCAAGCATAGCACCAACTACAAAGTTAGAAGTACCACAAGACAGTTCAAAGGGCAAATCCCAGTTAGGTGCAGTCAGAATATGAGGTGAAACAAGCAAGGAATTTTTTTTGAACAAAAGCAAGGATTTCAAAGTATCAAAGGGATGTCTACATTTATCATCAAAGTGAAAATCAATATCTTTTTTCAACAATGTAGAAAGGGGTAAAGCAATCGTACTAAAATCTTTTACAAAATGCCGATAAAACCCCACATTCCCGAAGAAAGACCTCAAATCTTTAAGACAAGTTGGATAAGGAAATGAAGAAATGATTTCAATCTTAGCTTTATCAACCTCAATCCCCTTTTGGGAGATGCAATGACCTAACACTATGCCACTATCTACCATGAAATGACATTTTTCATAATTCAAAACCAATTTTTTCTCAATACATCTACCGAGAACATGTTCAAGACTTAGCAAGTAATCATCAAAGCTATCACCATAAACGGTGATGTCATCCATAAAAACCTCCATATTTCGCTTCAATAAATCACTGAAGATCACCATCATACACTTTTGAATGGTGCCTGGAGTGTTACACAACCCAAATGGCATCCTTCGATAAGCGTAGGTACCAAAAGGGCATTTAAAAGTAGTCTTGTCATGGTGCAATCGGCACCTGGAAGTAACTTGAAAAGCCATCTAAGAAATAATAGTGAGATTTACCAGATATTCTTTCCAACATTTGATCAATGAAAGGTAATAGAAAATGATCCTTCCTAGTTGCTTCGTTCAATTTCGTATAGTCTATACACATTCTCCAAGCATTTTGAACTCTTGTTGGAATAAGTTCATTACTCTCATTTCTCATTATTGTGATACCGCTCTTCTTTAGTACTACTTGTACCGGGCTCACCTAGTCACTGTCTGATATGGCACATATGATCCCCGTACTCAATAACTTAGACACTTCTTTCTTAACCACATCATGAATAAGAGGATTTGAGCTTCCTGGTGGCTGCTTAATTAGTTTGGACCCTTCAGCCAAAAGGATCTTGTGTGTGTAAACCAAGGGATCAATCTCTGGTATGTTCCCTAAAGATCAACCCATAACCCTCTTATAGCCTTTCAACACATAAACTAATCTTTCTTCTTCAGAACTACGCAGAGAACTGGAAATAATAACCGGCAATTTTCAATCATCAGTAAGAAAGACATATTTCAAGTTAGGGGGAAGGGTTTTCAACTCTAAATTAGGGGTTGCATAATAAAAGGAACCAACTTTGGTATATCAAGTGCATTCAGTATAAGTGGTGTGTCCATGTGGCTTAGGGAAGAAGATATAAGCTTAGTGTACTGTAAATGTCCTCACTTCCCGATTCAATGCCACCATAAGATGACTTGGAAACAGCAAGATTAGGTTCAGTCTGAACAATAGAAAAAGAAAGTAAATCAGAAGTGAGAGTGGGATTAAAAGGGGATAGAGCAGTAGCAGGATCACTGCTATCCTCTTCTAATATCCCAGCACCATTTGAAGGAGAAACTACGTTCATGGCTTGTATAATAGCTCCCTTTTCCTCAGTTCCTACAAAATCAAGAAACACACCTTCCTTAAGGCTATCAAGTGCAGAATTGGCAGTAATATCATAATCAAAACAAGATGATGCATGAAAATCGTGCGGAATGGAAGGCCAGCTATCTATCTCTAAACAATAAACACATGATATGTCACCCTCACATGCACAAAAATCAGAAGAATGGGAGGAGGATAAACAAGTAAGTGCATCATCATGATTCACAACCATGTCATACCAGTCAGGCTCATGTACATCAGTCTCATGTAAGTCATCCATATCATTATCATGACCTTCAATCAAATTAATACCCAAGTAAGAACAAGCTTCATAACCATGGCTCATAGCTTTTGAAAGATTAAACTTGTTAAGTTAAGAAGACTTCAGTTCTTCTATTGATTTTGATGAAAGTCAAATAAGTGCGCAGATAAATGTTCATAAGACGATACTAAGTCATAAGACAATGCGCAAACATAAGACGATACGATGTCATAAGATGATGCGAAGTCATAAGACGATGCGCAGACATAAGACGATACGAAGTTATAAGACGATGCGAAGTCATAAGACGATGTGCAGATATAAGACGATACAAAGTCATAAGACAATGCATAAAATTCAAATCAAGATTTGTTGGAGTCATAAGACTATAAATTTAATTCTTTAATACGATGCGAAGTCATAACACGATGTGCAGACATAAGACTATACGAAGTCATAAGACGATGCGAAGTCATAAGACAATGCGCAAACATAAGATGGTACGAAGTCATAAGATGATGTGCAGACATAAGACGGTATGAAGTCATAAGACGATGTGCAGACATAAGACGATGCGAAGTTATAAAACAATGCCCAGATATAAGACGATACGAAGTCATAAGATGATACGAAGTCATAAGACGATGAGAGGGCATAAAACGATGCGATGTCATAAGACGATATGAAGTCATAAGACAATGCACAGACATAAGATGATGTGAATTCATAAGACGATACGAAGTTATAAGACAAAGTGAAGATATAAGACGAAGCATACAAATCAAATCAAGATGATATAATCTACAATGACAATTAGTTAGTTGGAGGTGGTTACAGGACTCAACTAACAACCGATCTCTGAAGATTCAACAAGCGATTTTTTTTCACGAAGACCTTTAGCGAATTAAACTATAAATACTAATGTAATCGTAGACAAAAAAAACTTTTACTTACATTTACTTACATGAAATAACTCTGTGATCAAGTGAGTATACAAAAAATATCCTGAGTGAAAAGAAAGAAGATAGAGATCTAGAACACCTGTAGTGCGAGTTTAGAAAAGCTCAAACAATATCTTTTCTAATGAAAGGAAGGCTAGAGCTTGAAGAGGCTAAGATAGCAAATAAAGAATACTTTGTGAAAGAGACCTAAAAAGGCTTTGGAAGAGTAGAAATAAAACTTGTAAAGTTGAAGAGATAGTGAAATCTTAGATAAACTCTGAAGATTGGACGTAGCCTAAAGGTTAAGAGTGAACCAGTATAAATCGTGGTGTCATATTCTCTAACCCTTATCTCTTTAATTTCTTGTTGTTAGGAGAAAAGATATTATTTCCACTGTTGCATTACTCAAACAAATTAAGTGTGTTGTTTTGTAATTGTCTGAGGTTTCAAGAAAACCAAGAAGATTTTAAAGATAACTATCTTAGATGATTTTATATAATTCAATTTCTCGTGTATTTTACGTATTATAAGTGATTTCTATATTAACAAATGATTTACTTCAAAACTGCACTTCTTGATCCCCAATTCCCATAGTGATAAGACCTTTCTTCATGTTAATTATTGTCTCAACAGTCAGAAGGAATGGCTTACCTAGAATTAGGGTACTCTCAGCAGGGAGCTCATTAGTCATATCCAGGACATAAACCTTTGACTTGCACAAGGATATCCTTAAGAATGCCTTTATGGTATCTCACTATCCTATCAGCTAGACCAAGCGCCACACTAGTGTCTTCCAAAGCTTGAATACCCAAGGTCTTATAAACAGAGGTTGACATGACATTAATTGTTGCACCTAAGTCAAGTAGGGCATGAGAAATAGTAGTGCGACCTATGGTATATGAAATAGTGTAAGAACCCGGGTCTTTGCATTTAATGGGCAACTGTGGCTTAAATAAGGTACTAACACTCAGCCTCAGTTGGATTCTCTCACTATATCTATCCTTTCTCTTATTTATGCATAGCTCTTTCAAGAATTTAGCACACTTAGGCATCTTTTTGATCAATTCAAGCAATGGAACATTTATCTCAAGTTTGCTAAACATTTCAAACAATTCATCTTTGTCTTTCTTGTCAATAATCTTTCTACCAGCAAAGTAAGAATCTGGAAAAGGCAAGTCGTGAATGTTTACCTCTTCACCTTTAGAGTCGGAAGGTGATCCTTTCTATATTGATCTTTTTATGATATTTGTTGTTGCCTCTTCATCATTTTGCACCACTGGTTGTTTCTGAGACTTCTCTAAGAGCTTCTTCTCTTGTAGGCTTTCAGATTAAATAGATCCTTGTTTCTCAACTTAGGAAGTTTCTTGAGTAGTGTTAACAAGAGGAGACTCAACTTCTATTTCCTTATTAATCGGTTCTTCATCCTACTCATTCTGTTTGGATTGCACTTTCTTATCATTCCTTACCATTTCTCAATGTGATTGCATTCAAAGATTTAGGATTAATCACTGTGTTGAAGGGTATAGAACCACTACTCTTTGCTTATTGTTCACTCAAGTTGTTGGAGATTTGAGTAACAAAAGTTTTTAAGTTCTCATGCTTAGTTTCTATTTGCTCCAACTTAGAGAACACATTTTGTAGACATGAGTCCATCTTATTCCCCATAACATTCAATTTAGCATCAGTTCGTGTCTTCTCTTGATCTAATCTTGAATTAATCCTGGCAATGCCCTTTATGATCATACCAAATTCATCACCCTTAGAAAAAGAAGATGATGTCCCTTGATTAGACACCATTTGATTGGAAGAATTTCCTTAAGTGTTGCTTTGAGCCCCACCCCATCTAAAGTTAGAGTGATCTCTCCATCCTGGATTAAAATTGTTGTAGTAGGGATCCCTCTTTTGATATTGGTCATTCCTACTTTGGTAAAGGGCAAAAACTTCTTCATATCGAGCACAATTATTGGAAGAATGCATTATGGACCCACAGTACTCATAACTGGCTACTATAGTTTGAGAATGACCAACTGAATTAACTTGCTTGGCTTTAACATTATTCTCCAAAATATTAAGTCGTTTCTCCACTCAGTTTCCCAAAGCAGTAATTTCAACAAGAATATCTTGGGAAGAAGCTGAAGAGGTATTGTACACCCTTCTTATGTCTCCAGATTGATGGTCATTGGTAGCCATCTTTTGAAGTAGGTCCTATGCAGCATTGGGACTCAATTCTCTGAGCGAACCATTTGCAATGGCATGAATTGAGGGCTTATGATATGGAAGGAGCCCTTCATGGAAACAGTTTACCAGATCATTCTTTAAAATATTATGGTTAGGACACTGGGCTAGAAGTGTGATGAACCTTGTCCAACATTCATGCATGGATTCATTATCTTGTTGCACAACACTAGTTATCCTTTTTAAGTCTTGAAGTTTTAGAAGCAGGAAAATATTCATCCAAGAATGCTCCCTTCAACTCATCCTAGGTCAATATGGTGAAATACTGAGGTAGGGTTTAAAGCCACTCCTTGGCCTTGCATTCTAAAGTGAAATGGAATGCTCTCCTCAATACCTCTTCAAGATTTGTTGTGGGTGGTTTCATGGAAGAACACACCATATGTATAGTCTTCAAATGCCTATATGGATCATCACCTGAAAAGCCATGGAATCTAGGTAAGGAAGAAATTAATGCTCCTTTAATTTCAAAATGCACATCATTAGTATAAAAGGTCATAATCAATGTTGGAATTATTAATCTCCCTCATGCTTCTATTATCCTCACCATTATTTCCTAGGCTGTTCTCACCTTGTCCATTGTTCCTATTAGGCCCATTATGTCCATTAGTACCATTAACACCATCTATGGATTCTTGCTCTAATTCAGAATCACTAACAGACAAGTGTTCACTAGAGTTAACTCTCTTACTAGGTTCTTGTTCACTAGATGACAAACTTGACTCTTGTGAAATATGTTCCTCCTCAATAAGAACTTAATTTGTACCCTCTATTTTCCTCTCTCTTCTAATCTTTTTCACTAACCTCTCAAGTTCAATATTTAAGGGAATCAAAGGTAAAGCCCTATTACTCCTAGGCATAAACAGTAATAATAAAAAAAGAACGAGGTGCAAAACTAACTTACATAACCAGATTCAAGTAAAAAAAAAAGGAAGAATATGATGAGTGCAAGTATTTGTGTGTATGAGAATGTATGAGCATGGATGACTATACTCTTAGTAGTGTAGGAAAGACTGTGAAAATATGTAATATACACAAATAATCAAAGAATGTCAAAACTTCAACAATATGAAGAAAAAAAAAGCAATTTTCCCAAAACTTGACTTAGGGAATGGATTCATACACTCAAGAAAGCAACCAAGTAGGCTATAATCAAGCAAACAAGAGAAATGTAATCTAATAAACCGCAACCAAGTCAAAGAGCAAACTAAAACTTCTATCTAGTCAAGAAAATGCAAAATGCAAATAGAAATGGACTATGCAATGCCAATGTAAGTTGAGGCTCAACAATAAACCCAGTCAATGTTACTTGACACTTAGTTACTGGGGAACCAATTTCTTGACTCCCAGGCAATGACGCAACTTGAAATAACCTAAGTCCAATGTCATCTTGGGGTTACCTTAAAATTCAACCAAGGATTGCATATAGTGCAACCTCGGGTTGTTCTCTTTGAGGAGCCGAAAATGAAATGAAATTCCTAAGTAACTAAATGAAATGCAACCTAAACTACAAAATGAGGTTTAATTTGGTTAATTATCACTAAAAATGCAATGAATTAAAATAAACATAAAGAATTTGTTTTTGATATTTTAAATTTAAAATGAGTGATAAGAAATGTTAGTAAGTGAATGGAATGAAAAACAATGTGATTAACAATGAACAAAACAACCCTCCAATTTAATAACGCAGACAACCATCACTTAAACAGATGTGTGAGTTAAAAATAATGTACCAAGAGTTATAATCGAGCTTTTAATCCAACAACTGAGCCACCTCGAATTGTCACAAAAAATATTTTCCAAAGTCCCAATCTACTAACTACCACTAGAATAGTAAAATAGAACTAAGGATACTAAAAACCAATGCTCAGTTATTACTCCGTAATTAATAAAAAAAATTAAAGCCAGTAACCAATGTAACGATTCAATAATTCAAGCCACCTTGAATGATCACAAAATATTCAACAAAATCTCAATACAAAGTCTTGACCCAAAACAAAGTAATGAAATTAAGTCATATTCAACACAATATCAGTTGCTAAACAATAACCTAGCCACAAAAATCTTCTAATGCAAGATATAATTAATACTCAACTCCAAATAATTAAATAGTTATCCTAAGACTTAGGAATCACTAAATAATTAAATGGGTAGGACATTAATGTAGCTTAAACTCCCCTATAAAGACCCAAGCTCCTGCCATTGGCATTAAATCGAAAGATTAGGACAAACTAGCCATAGAAAACCATAGAAAATACTGCCAACAATAAGCTCCAACAATCAGCCATGGAATATGAGAAATAGGGTTTGGATTTGTGGAAGATGAGGAAAAAAAGATAACTAAGTCTCCCTGAGTGAAGATTGTTGCGTTGAATAAAAACCCTCTCTTTTCTCTTCTACGTTTGTCCTCTCTTTCCAAAGCCAACGCACCACAAACCCTTGCGACGAAATCTAGCTAATGATTTGTTTTTCTTTTTAAAAACCCACACACACACGATTCCATCCCTTTTTGTGTGTTTTGTTCTCTTTTCTTCCAGCATATGAGTCACGTTTTGATGAGTTTCAACGTGCATGTTTTTCAACAATCATTTGATGCTTCTGCCTCACCATGTGCTGGTGTTTCCTTCATGATTGTTGCATTTTTGGCCTTTGTTTTTCCCCTGCTATTGTCGTTTTGCTGCTTCTCTAGTTTTCCACTTGCTACGTTTTGCTCCACTGCTGTTTCCATTTTGCTTCCTTGCCTCACCATACGCTAACGTTTTGTATCAATGTGCGTGGGCATTTTGTCGCTCTTTTGGTTATACTCTTCTTGGCTTTTCCTGCTACATTTTCTTCATCTTTGCCTTCATTTTTGGTTCTTTTCCTCACCCAACGTTACCATTTCCTTTTTCCAGCTACTGCCTGCGTTTTATCTTTTGCTCATGTGCGTTGCATTTTATTCTTCCCACTGTTACATCGTTTTGTTGCTTTGGTTATCAAAGAGTTGTGACAGCTTTGGCTTCTCCTCTCCAGCTGCTTGTTTAATGTTTTGGACTACTACTTCTTTTATTTTTTGAGTACCCTACAATAAAAATTTCAAATAACATAGCATCAATTGTCCTAAAATTAATTAATCACAATTAAACCAAAATATGACAAATTTTTCCCCTATCAACATAATTTAAATGTAAGGCACAATAATTCAAATAATAATCAAATAATGCCATAAAGACCAATCATAGTGACAAAAACCCATCCAAATGGTATGAAAAAATATATAAATAAATGAGTTTGTCACACAATGATCTAAAGTAGTCTTCTTATAGCCTTGCTCCCCTATAACTATTTCAAACTTCTTATATCATTATCTCACTGCCTGTTTTAAACCATAAAGACTTTTCATCAATCTACACACATAGTCCTCTTTCCCCTTTTCCTTGAAAACCTTTAGCTGCTCCATATATCTCTTCTTCTAAATCTCCATGAAAAAAAACCATCTTGGCATCCAATTGCTCAATTTCTAAGTCAAAACTTGTTGCTAAACTGAGCACTATACGGATGGATGTCATTTTCACAACTGGTCAAAATATCTTGTCAAAATCAATAACTTTTCTTTGGTTGAATCCTTTAACAATAAATCTAGTTTTGAATCTTATAGGAGAATTGTGTTCATTTTGCTTAATCTTGAACACCCACTTATTTTTCAAAACTTTATTGTCTTTTCGCAACTTCACCAACTCAAAAGTTTTATTCTCATGTAAGGACTTCATCTCGTCTTACATAGCTTCAAACCATTTCATCTTATGTTCATCTATCATAGTCTCTTAAAAATTCTCAGGTTGTCCTCCATTAGTAAGTAAGATATACTGATCATTGGAGTGTCTAGTAGCGGCTTGTCTTACTTGCGTAGATCTTCTTATTGGAACCTGAACAGTCTCTAGTGCTAATGGTTAACTCTGGACATCATCTTCATCTAATTGATTTTAAATGAGAGCATCATCATCAGTTACGTTCGGATGGTAATTTTCAACTTCATCTCTAAAATGTCTTGGCACCATTTTTGGAGGAATTAACTCTAAGTTCACTCGGTCACCATTAGTTTTTGGAACATCCCTTTTCACTTTGTCAAGATCTTCAATGGTTTGATCTTCGACAAAAATAACATGATGGCTCCGAATCAACTTCTTCTGGACTGGATTATAAAGTCAATAACTGAATTGATCTTCTCCATTACTAATAAATATGTACTAGCGAGTCTTGACGTCAAGCTTGGATCTCTCATCTTTAGGGGTATGGACATATGCTTTACAACCAAATACCTTTAGATGATCATAGGAAACATCATTTCCTGACTATATTTTGTCCAGAACATCAGATTGTAAAGGGATGCATGGTAAGCAATTTAATACATGAACTGTTGTGAATAGAGCCTCACCCCAAAATGTCTTAGGCAACTTTACATGTGAAATTAAGCATCTAACTGATAGTTGTGTTTTGCATAATGTTTTAGGGTTTAATTTGTTATGCATGTAGTGTTAAAGTGAGTGTTGAGTAAGCATTTAGGGTTTTAATTAGGTTATTTTGTGTATTTAACTGTTTTTATAGGTTACTTGGAATTCTTGAGCTTAAATGGTATATTTTTGAGGTACCTTGATATGTGTGCTAGTGTTGCAAGGCAAGCAAGGAATAGCGGTGAAGATTTAAAGAGTTTTGGGCAAAGGACATAGGCCACGATTGTGCACATAAGCCACGATTGTGACAGAGAAGGAAGAGCAAGAAGCAGCTAGGCCACGATCGTGCACATTACGCCACGATCGTGATAGAGAGCGTCAAGATAGGCCATGATCGTGCACTTAATGCCATGCTCGTGACAAAAAGGGTAAAGTATTGGCCACGATCGTGATATGCACAGCCATAATCATACCTTACGTTGGGCTGACACAAAAACTCAATTTTTAGGTTATTTTTCTAACCATTTCGACCCCGAGTTTGACCTAAGGCTGCTACAAAATAAATAAAACAATACTTAGCAACTGCCAAAGGGGGTTACAGAACAAAGAGAGTCAATCAAACAAAGAGTTTCTACAAAGAAAGTCAAGAGCGACCTAGAGAAAGATCAAGTGATTGAGGAAGGAGACGAAGGAAGAAAGGCACGGAGATACGTTTGATGCGAGGTACTTCCCAGAATAGGCAATTTTCTACAGTTGCGACCTCTGAGATTTGTTCTAATAGTATTGTGAAAATCCCATATAGGTTCGAGAGGAGAACGAAGTATGCCTTATAAGGGTATAGATACCTTTCCCCTATAGATGTGCTTTCTTGGTTAGGTTGGGAATAGCAAAACCGTGAGGGTTTGGGCTAAGCCCAAAGCCCAAAGCGGACAATATCTATAATAGGGTGGTCTGGGCTATTACAAAATGGTATCAGAGCCGGTTTCTGACCTGTTGTGCCAGCAAGGACACTAGCTGAAAGGGGACTGGCTAGCGAGGACGCTGGGGCCAAAAGGGTATGAATTGTGAGAATCTCACATCGGTTAGAGAGGAGAACAAAGTATGCCTTATAAGAGTATGGATACCTCTCTCCTATAGACGCATTTTCTCGGCTGGGATGGGAAGAGCAAAACCGTGAGGGTGTGGGATGGGCCCAAAGCCTAAAGCGAACAATATCCATAGGAGAGTGGTATGGGCTGCTGCAAGTATTCTCTATTGTTATTTTGATTTCATTATTGTATGAGATTTGAATATTGATTGGAATGACTATTGTTGAGTGTTGATCTTTTGTCTAAACTCACCTTTGGGCATTTTCAATTCTTAAGATCAATGAAATTTATTTAATAGTTTTTACTTCGATTTAATTATGATTCGATTTTGATTTTTAATAACTTGGCAATATAAACTGAGAGGTGAGCCGGTAAAAATCATTGATTTAGGCTAACGAAAGTTAGGTAAATCAATAGGTAGAGAGTTGAATCAAATCGATATAATTATGTAACAAGAGATTGAGCATAAACTCCCAGTAGGTTACTAGACAAATTTAGAACTAATTTAGGATCTAGATCAATTGCAGATTGTAAGTTCCTTAATTTGAATTAGTGTTTATCAATTAGGGTTAAGAATTATAACTCGAGAGAGAGTAATTTACCCTGGGACCGTTTAAGCCCATTAAATCAGAATTTACATAATTGGTAGATTTTCCTTAATTTCGAATTGAATCCCTCTTTCTCTCACATGGTTATTTCTAGGTTAGTTTTTGAATTATTTGTGTGACTTGTTATTGGTTATTCTTGTAGCACTTTAATTTCTCAAATTTGATTATCAATTGAGTTATTTTCTGCATTAGTTATTTAATTAGGTATTACGAACTTAGCTGCCTTAGATTTTAGGACTAAGTCCCTTCCTCATGGGATCGACACCTTATGTACTACGTGAATGACACGTGCGCTTGTGGTAATTACCAAGGTTATAATTAGTAAAACATAGCTCGTGTAACCTTGAGCGAACAAGTTTTTGGCATCGCTACCGGGGAAGGCAATTTGGTTCTATAGTTTAAGGTATTAAGATAGTTTTAGTTCTTAGTTCATTTTCATTAGTGTCACGTAAGAATCGTGCTCTTATGTGAACACAAGAGTCGCGAAGGATTTGAGTCACACAACGGAGACTTTAGATTTAGATATCACACGTTTAGAACAAACTTTTAGGAAAGCTCGATGAGAAGAAGAAGAAGAGTTTGAGAAAGCAAAAGTGGCTGAGGAGTTCCAAAGAAACATGGATCAAGAAGTCAACCCTAGATGGCAGCAACAGAGGACGCTTAAGGATTTTATGAGGCTAGGGTTCAATCCTGTAAACCAAGGAGTGACTAAACTGCCAGTTCAAGCGGTCTCTTTTGAAATAAAGCTAGCACTCCTTAGTATGCTTCAGCAAAATGTCCAATTTTATAGACTGGCAAATGAAGAACCGAACGCTCACATCATGAGTTTTCTCAAGATCTGTGATATTTTCCGATATCACCAAATGTCGAAAGACGTAGTGAGGATTAGGTTGTTCCCTTTCACACTTAGGGATAGAGCGAAGGCTTGGTATCATTCACTAAGCCTTGGTAACATTACAATGTGGAGTGGGTAATAATCCCTACTCCAACACTTATAATTTTAGGTGGAAGAATCACCCAAACTTCTCCTAGTCGAACAACAACAATGGAGGGCAGTTCATACCCCAAGGCCAATCGGGCTTCCAACAGGACAAAACAAGCTCAATGGATTCAAAATTGGACAGCATTTTGGAAAAGATAAGAGGAATGGAGGAAGCACATAGGAGGCTCGAGAGTAAATTCGAGCAAGTCACGAAGAATCATGCTTCGTCTATCCACAATTTAGAAGTCCAAGTGGGGCAGCTCGCGGAAGCAATGTTAACTCAAAATGCTAGAACTCTTCCCAGCAACACCGAGTCAAACCTGAAGGAGCGTATCATGGTTATAAGCCAAACTTAGGATGAGGAGTTGAAAGACGAGGGGGAAGGAGAAGGTCAATTGGTTGAAAAAGACCTTCCAAGTGAGGCTATAAGCAAATCCGCACCAATTTTTTAATAAGAAAGAATTATATGCTAGAAGGGAAGCAGAAAAGTCGCAAAAAATTGAGCCCAATAAGGTTGAGGAAGTGATGGAATGAATTCAGGCTAAACTAAATTTACAAGAGTCAGTCACAAAGGAAGGAAAGGAGTGAATACTGGAAGGCACCCTTAACATAGTGAAGAAGGATAATCCAAGGGACTTTTTCATTCCTTGTAGTATCAACAAGATCATCATAGACAGGGCATTTGGGGATCTAGGCGCAAGTATAAATATGATGCCCTATACTCTCAACTTACAACTAGGATTACAAGGGTTAGTGCCCACTAAGTTTGTGATTAGGATGGCTGATAGGACTTTGAATAAACCAATGGGAATTTTACCAGACGTGCCCGTAAAAGTTGACAAATTTATCGTTCCCACAGATTTCTATGTTCTAGATATCAATGAGGATGAGGATACGCCAATGATTCTGGGGCAGTCGTTCTTAGCTACTGCGTGAGCAATGATTGATGTGGACGGGGGCGAACTAACATTGTGATTGGGAAAGGAGCAACTGACCTTCAAGCAGACTGTTAGAGAGTATGGAGCTCCTTCCACTATGATGGATCATAACAAACCTGAACCTCAAGGAGAATGGGAAGACATCGGATCCTATAAATACTTTCTGAAAGAAGTGCTCGCGAAGGAAAAGGCGAGGCAAGGACAATGTCAAAGATAGTGGAATTTGGAATATGGTAGCGAAGGTTCAGACTCTGATGGTGATGGCGATGCTACTATCAAACCATTCATTCCAACCACCACGAGCGTAAAAGAAGCATCAAGCTACCGACGTCAACAGAAGCACTGCATGGGAGGCAACTTATAGAAAAATTAGTTATCGATCAATTAGTTGAATTCAGTAGTTAGGTTTATTTGTTTTCCGTTGGTTAAATAAAAGTGAAAAGAGGAATAGGATATCGGAATTACGGGGGAGGTTACGTAAGCACATAAAGTGAAGTGAAAGAGAAAAGAATTAGAAAATAAGGACTTTGGTGTTAGAGTATAAGCATTGGCCACGACCGTGGCCTAGCAGGTCACGATTGTGGCCTGCGATTGAGATGTCCTTAGTTGATATGCCACATACCTAAAGTCATGATCTTGGCCTACGACAATGTGTAAAAGGTGGAGGACGCGATTTTTTAATCGAAACTTTTACCATTTTACCCTTTCTACCACCTATATATTCAATTCTTACTTAACTTTCACCTTCACTTTTATTTTCATTTATCTCTCTATAATTCCAATTTCCAAACACTCTAATATCTCTCTAAAAATTTTCAAACTAAAATTTTTCCCAAACTTGACCCAATCATGCCTCGTATCAAGAAAACGGCGTGATGAAAGCCGCATGGAACACAGGACACTCTTAGCATACTCTTCCGCTTTGGCATTGGCTTCGTCAACTGTTGCAAAGCATCCATGAAATTCAAAATCCATTGCAGGATTTTTGGGGCGAGGGTGTCGTTCAGCGATTTCCTCGGCTTTTAAAGGCTTCGAACTGGTCACGCTGTACGACGGACCAGGGAGCCTTCTTGCCATAGCTGGACTGTGAAAAGTGACGACCTCGACAAAGATGAATTTTCTTGGGTCATGGTCCAGAGGAGCATTAATGTGTTGCACCGTCGCTAGATCTTCTTCGTTCTCACCCAGCTGATCAATCAGCGCCATGCCTGAGTGACTTGTGCTATGCATGTACGCTCTAATCTGTTCCACAATAGCGTTACGGGGGTAGAAAGGCCCAGCAATCGTCATGTCAAGCGGACTCTCTACAATCTTCTTCAGATAGAAGACGTTTTCATCTTCAGGTGAATCGGCTTTGCCACCTCGTAGCCGAAAAGTTGCCCTCGGGCGATCTTCTGTCGTTGGTAAAGTGGCGCTCTTTGTACACGAGCGTTTGTGCTGTGACCAGTCAGCTCGCTGGCAGTTGGTCGAGCAATATCTTGCTAGGTGGCATCGTGAACACCTCTTGAGAGGCTCTGCCACTTCTGATTGAGACTTGGAGCAATTGAAACAGGTAGAATCAGCCATCGCTTAAGCTGTGTCCGTTGGCGTTAATGTGTTATATTCGAAGCAGAATAGGATGGTATCCTGAAAATTTTTTTCTCTCGTGTCTGTCTTAAGAAGCGGTGTGACGAGTCGACTAGTACCAAAGTTGTCGACACTGATGCTTCGTGTCTAAGCATCTGTAAGAATACTTGAAGCAATCATTCATGTCACAGAGGAAATTAACAAGAAGGTTTGAAGCAGTATTAGCCACATCAGGAAGTCTACGTAAATAGTCAAGCGCAAGAGATGGGTTTTGGAGGTAGATCTTCTACGGTATCTCACACAACACAACATCAAGGTAGTGCCAAACCAAAGATTACAGTCGAGTTCTTTACAGAAAAGGGTAGAATGGCTTAGAGTGACAAAGGCAGCTCGCGTGGCACACTAGCGGGAGACATTGCCATACATAGACCAAACCGGAGGTCTGGCAGCATACCGTAAGAAACTGTCAGAACATGGGACTATGTAGAAGCACATTCAAGACCAGTAGCTTGAGGTTTT
>JAOSBN010000001.1:24762525-24776211 GCA_027563595.1 Erythroxylum suave | reverse complement strand
TTCATCTTGTTGTGAAAGAAATTAGAGTACTTACTCTTTTATTCACTCTCTTAAAAGGAACAAGATCAAACCTAAGCATGCTTAGAGTTTAGTATACATTCATACTAATTTGTGACTCATTTCAAGAAAATCTTCACAACACAAACAAGGAGAAGCAATGATGTGGGATATTGCAGGAGATGAGTTTTCCAATTGATGATGATGATGAAATCCTTGAAGTTGTCAATCTTTCACTTGATGAACCAAAGTTGGAGAGTGTAATCTTTGCTAATGAAAGCAATGCCAATGTTTGAGAGTAAAGTGATTAGAGGGTAGATACTTTAGTTAAATGTATGAACTATAAAGATGTTGGACACCTTAAAACACATCAATCAATATATTTCATATTATGAATTCTGAATTTTTTTCTTAATTTTAAATTATATATATATATATATTGTGTCCGTGTCCACCAAATTTTAGAAGTTGGTGTGTCTCCGTGTCTGTGTCCGTGTCCGTGTCGTGTCGCGTGTCCGTATCCGTATCCGTGCTTCTTAAATTCTTAGTTATTTAATTGATTGAGTTATTTGTTTGTTATCTTTCATTAAAAGATTGTTGAGAGAAATTCTCCTGATCCGTTGAGGTTAACACGAGTCAATCGTGTTATCAGGTGTGAAATTGAAAAACCGTAAGGGGTAGTAGTTTCACAAACTTTCCGATTCGTTTTTAGCAAACAAAAAACATTAGAAAAATTAAAATAACCAAAAATAAATCAACATCTAGATTTTTAACGCAGTTCGGCACACCTTACCTACGTCTACGGGGCCCTCACCCAAATTAATACTTTTACCGAAATACAATAAATCAAGGCTTTACTGAACCAACGCCACTCAAACCTTGACACTATCTCACAACCTTATTTCCCGTGAAAGATTTTCACTCCCAATAATACGACTAACTCGTGTTAAGCTCGTCAAAGGATTTTTCTAAATAACTGTTAATTAATAGATAATGAATAAATCACACAAATGATTAAATAAACAATTCAACACCCAAGTAGACACTTGAGTAAGAGACAAAGAACAATTTTCTTTACAACCAAGAAATCATGCACAGCTGAATAACCTCGTAGGTATCATCTCTTGATCTGCCCATTTACCATCGTTGAGAACACTCCAAAAATACAGACTAAGAGACACTCCCAAATCTTCCTTAATTCAGCCTCTTACAAATGAAATAGATATCACGCACAACCCATTAATTAATCACCCAGCCAAAACCTTCACCAAGTAATAATAGACTATATGTGCATGAGCTGGGACACACGAATATAGACACACATTCAGCTATATTTCAAAAAGAACAATTAAAGCATATTTCACCCTCAACGCAACACCTGCAAATGCACTTTTTTACCACAATTGGAGACCTACACGATGCTTTACTTGAAGAGCCACACACACATACACAAAACCATCAGCCGTAGATCTCACACCCAAAAATTGCACACCTTTGTTTTAGCAGAAATCAATTAATTCACAAGAAAATTTCAGCGATGCCCTTCAACCACACATCATCGTAATCCACCACACATCCTCTCAAGATACAAATCTATTCAAGATAGGATTTTATAAAATCTAAAACATTATCCAAAATAGCTTTTTGAATACTACCATCATCGGATTAATATCTTATAAGTCTGATTAATAAAGAATGTCAAAACTAATTACTTAGATACATAACATATATCCTAACAAAAATACTTTCACAAGTTTTGAGACTGAGAGATAGTGTCGAGGGTTGAGTAAGTCGACTCAGCAAGGCTTTGTATAAAACTATTATTGCTAGTGAAAGTATTAAACTAGATGAGAGATTCGCAAACGTAAACAAAGTATGTCGAACTGCATTATCAAATGTCAGTGTTAATTTATATTTGAGTGTTTAATTTTTCTGATTTTTATTACGCTAGAGATGACTGAAGTATTACAATATGCCGGTTTCATATCAGAACCTATATTACTCGTGCAAACCGTTGTTCTTGTAGATGCTTATCAGTTGAGTGTTTATGAAACACAGACGTAACGTATCGTCTCATGTTTAAAGCCGAAAAAGGAAGAGGTACGATTAGTACTGAATACAGTAGATTGGTAATGATGTCATGTGGTCTGCACTTTTATTTATTGTCTTCTATTATTGTTTTTAGCGAATCTCAACATATTCAAGCTAATGTCACTGAAAACTTCTAATCCAAGAAGACACCGACAAATTTTGTATAACATAATCTATATATGTATATTATTTATGAATCAAACAGTTCTAGTACATAGAATCATTCCACGACTAGGGAAGGCAAGTTGCTGTGATCAATATTAATTTTTGGAGTCTCGCAATTGATAGCAACATCGTCTCCATGTCTATATTCTTTGAAGCAAGCTACTCTCGCCAATTCTTCAACTTCCTCAATTACAATGTCGAGCCTTGCCACTGTCTCCACCAGCAAAGATGCAAAAGCTGCAAAAGGAAGGGCCTCTGCAAACTCTAGACTTGTCATGGCAATTTTGCTCAATTGTGGCCTCAAGGACTTTCTCTCGCTTTCCTTGGATCGTTGCTCATCATTCCTTTTACTCTTCCAATCAAGCAACGCAGAACTATCAGTCTTAAAGCTTGACAACGAAACGTTGTGATCGTTTTTGTGCTTGGAGGTCGCACGGGTAGACGCCAGGGCTAGCATGTTTTTATTGGATTGGCTATGGTTGGAGCCCAGGAAAAGTCTTGGTTGTGATTTTAAGGCAGTGTTGAGGTCTTGCAGGGCTTCATGTAGGTGGTCCGAAAGAAGTTCAGGAGAGCAATGGCGGCGACACTTTATGCTGCTCGCTAGTTCTCTTAGCACTTTCGACACTTCACTAGCAAGGCAAGTGCATGGATCTTTGAAGAGGGCACGACAAGATTTTGGGGTCTGGCCAGAGAATGATGGAATGGTGAACTCAATATACATTTAGAATTGGGGCACAATTTTAAGACAAATCAATCAATCACCTGGATTTCTGTCTCTAAACATCCATGAAGAGCCACTACAGTGTATCCAAAATGACGAAGTCCTGCTCCTAATTTCACATATTGCTGCCAGGGATATCTGCAATTCCTAGAATGTCTCGGTTCCCAACTTGCATGCAAAGCCTATAAGTAATAGGTTTGAGAAGAAATTAATGTTTGAAGATAAACATAATTGACTATATAATTATGTGTTATTGTATTGATATGATGAGAATTTTAGAGTATTAAGGATCTAAACATCTTGATTTGATTACTAATATATGAGTGGTTGTAATACTATAAGAAGAATGGGGTGATATTACCATATTGAACAATGTGAAATTGAAGAAAATTCATGAAGAAAGATATATGATGAACTTGCCAAAGCTTCGTCTCGTGATTTTGAGTCCAAAACAGTCTTGTAGCCTGTATAGATTGGATCTTCAGATGGTTCATTTTCGTTCTCTTCTTTGTCGGCGTCGCTGAAATACTTATCGACGCAAACTGCAACATTTGAAGAGTTTTGGTTTTGCATACATCATGGTGCAATCGAACAAAATGTGTTAATCTATAATATGAATTTGCATACCTTCTATTGAACTAGCTAAGCCTTCAAGCTTTTGGACAGTGGAATGATGCAGGTCTTCTCCCGACCAAATTGGGAAGATTAGAAGACTCATGAACAGGCAGATACCACAACCAATGGCAATAGTGTAGAATCGTTGCAGTGCGATCTTCAACACATCGGTGTCACGATAACTTGAAACAGTTATCAGATTGAAGGTCAGTAGAAATATGACAACCCCATAATCATAATTCTTCTTCACATAAGGAAAGAATCTCGTATATGTTGCTGCAGCTCCTGTGAAATCAAATGTTTAAGTTCAGAGTTCATACTTGCCTGGCAAGGACTAGTTTCATCAGGTTAGTTTTGAAAAGTTTAAGAACTAACCTATCACAAAAACTGCAGCTCCAATAAAAACTGCACGAAAAACCTGACCAGTTGCCTCTGCAATGTACTCTATGATAAAAGCCAATGATCCAGCCATAACTGTTCCCAGTCCTCTATTAAGACCCTTGCACAAAGTTGCCCCTGGCAAAGAGTTCCGGCATAATAAGTGCCTCTTGTTTGTGAACTGAAACTTAAATCTTAACATAAAATGGCAATGAACACTCTAGGAAGCTTACCAGCAGTGAACTCAAGCACAACAACAACAGTCATAACAGCCCAAATAGCACTTTGCCCAATCCCTTCGAAAAATGGCTCAAGCAAATATAACAAGGAAACTAATGTCAAAGCTCCACCAACTTTCAGAGCATGCACAATTCTTCGAGGATCGTCTCTACCAATTTGCCAACTTCTCCTACATAGCATACCTGGAAACCCTTTCATTCTCTTCCCACAAACTTGGATTCTCGTCTTCCAATCTTCCTTACTCTTTCCCGATCCAGCCATTTCCGCTTCCACCCCAACATGCGCTTTGGGAGACATCGTAACACACTGCAAATCGAAAATAAGTCAATACATAAGCAGTTCATAACAGTCTCAAATAGGCGAATTCTGCTCCGGTGCCTGCAACTGGAAAGGAAGATTCTTGGAACCTAAGATGGACAGCTTTAAACGTGTGAGATTAAAGAAATGTTACAATGCAATAATACTCGGGCAGGTGGTACTATAACGCCTAATAGGCTGATGCAGTACCTGGGGGATGAGAAACTCCAAGTTTCTCTAGACGCCGGATCCTGCCTTTTTATTCACAATCGGTGATACTTGTCAAGTATTCACATGCCTTGCATTAAAAGAACTGCAGATATTAATGACATACAATTGTTTAGTACAATAAAATATTATACACAGCAAATTACGCTCTGTTTAGGTACGGCCACTCATGACATCATATGAATTGATTAGAGATTTCTGTAATCAGTAAGGAGATAGTGAGTGAGAGTCCGTGGTCCGCTGGTCAGGGGAATGCCATGTGGTAGGTTAAAAGAATGCAATATGCAATCTTCATTCCGTATAAAATTGGTCTCTAAGGCGGATATGCATAATAATTCACAAATTTCTTAACCTGAATAAATTACTTATTCTATTTAAAAATTTAAAATATGCTTAATCTAAATAATATTTGATGATTTAAATATCTCCATAGGTCGTTTTTACAACTTCGATGTATAGGAATAGGATATGTGATACTCTCCCTTGTTTATATATTTGTGAATCTTATCTAATGAAAATAAAACTTCATTTACCCTTTTACCCGTTAAGTTAGTTGAAGCAGTGGAATAGAATTGCAATTACAAGTTAAAATTATAATAAATCTTCAATAATCTATTAAAATTGGACGGTTTATTATATTTATGATAACTGAAATTTTTAAAAAGAGAATTAGTATATTTGAATATTATGAAGTTGAGTGAAAAATTATAATCCACCAAAAAATGAACACCTTGTAATTAACAAACCAAATTTTAAGGCCAACATTCTCACCACCTATAAAAATTGAATTTGGAAGAGATAAATTCCAATAGATACAGTACCTCTTAGTGTAAACAAATCTAACATAATAATTATAATAACAATTTGGTAAAAATTTTGCTAATATGTAAATTTCGGAAAGGTTTAATAAGATATAGGCCCTTTCGAATATGATGATTAAAAAGGCATAAAATTATATCACAAGTTGGGAACGAAAACAACTAATTGAGTTGGTACAAATTTAAGTGTGTGGTTGGGGAAAACGTGCACCGCCAGTTGACCATGTTGAGCAATTGGTCCAACCACCACATAACCTAGAGAGGCAGTATCACGTTCTTTCAGGGCTGGCTCAAAACTCACGAGAAACTGGAACAATACAGCTGAGTTAGCTCTATTATTGACTCTCCAGAAAAAGAAGGGTTCTTTAGTTTATTTATTGTTAACCTAACAACATCAACGTCTTTCATCTTCATCGTCTAACACATTTGATACGTTTACATACAATTACATATATTTGATAAACATATTTCATACTTATATATGTTGTTGATCTGTTGATACTTTTGTGTCTAATATTTCTCGTGTCTTCTCAACTCCTCAATCTGAAGTCTATGTTTTGCCACTTGGCACCTTCTTTTTTCATTTCATTTTCTTTTCTAATTTAGTGGGCTCGAAATTGTAATTATGATGAACGATGATGCAGTTTGATTATGATTAATTGTGATAATATAACATTTGATGGACAATATGTAAACAGATATATTCTATAACAAAATCCAAGAAAATCAATTTTTAATTTCCCACTAATCTCTAATTTAATGACGGTGTTGTTTAACTTATATTCTAAATGATTCACTGGAATGATAGAATGTATCAATCTAGTTATATGTAATTAATGTATAACTACTGTTTAAGATTCTGAAAAATAACCTACAATCTTTTGAGTTTAATATTATTAGAACTTAAAATTTAAAAAAAAATAGTACATTCTCTGTAAAATTTGACAAATGACATCTTATAAGTCATACTGATTTTAAATGCTCATCATTATTAAAACTGTACAAATTAATAATTCCATCTTATTAAATGCTCATTTTAATAATTGTACATTTAATAAACTGTGATATCTTAAAATTAATTAAAATTTGGCAATTGTTAGTATCTATTTTCGTAAACCCCACAGAAAAGTAGTGGCGTAGAGTCCATAAAATGAGGCTCCAAAAGTGCAAAGTATAAAAGCAGCATGTTGTCTCTTTTTCTTTTCGTTCAAGTGAAGCTTCGAGTACGGTTGTCGTTGTCATTGCCCATGTTTGACACATCAATACTTGTTAAATATAGAAGTGTATGATAATTTATTAAATATTTCTATAATAATTTTTTGTGTCGTTGTCATTGCCCATGTTTGACACATCAATACTTGTTAAATATAGAAGTGTATGATAATTTATTAAATATTTCTATAATAATTTTTTGTCCAAAAATCTTTTTGAGTTATAATTTTTAGATATCAATCGTCATTATCATATACTTTTAGTTATGTTCAAAAGCTTTTTAAATTTAAGTCGTTAACCTTTAAATGTCATGAAAATAATAAGATAAGAGATAAGTGTCTAATTATTATAATTAAAGAATTTAATACGTAAAAATGATTAATTTTCTAGTCATAACTTTATACTAGATAATAATTTAACATGCCACGAATCTTTTTATAGTACATTTAGAAAAATCTCATACTATACTAATATGCTAATATTGATAAGTTAATTTGTAATAGATTTCAAAATATTATTAAAATTTATGCAATTTATCACACACTTTTCTATTTATAAAAATATTAAATTGTGAATGAGTATGACTAGTTATCGTCTTATATGAAGCACTCAATTTTTATACGAAGATATGTACTTCTATGAATAAAAACAAGTATTCATCAAATTATTAAGGAAAAGATGTTAACGTAGAATTCTTTTTTCTTAAAAATATATAATATGATAAATATGATTATATATCTTTCTCTTGTTGTTTGTAATAAATTTAAATCTTATAACATCACTAATTTCATAAAAATACTATCCACTTCAAAATTTCATGGCTAAAAGTTAATATACATTAATATAGAGGAGTTAGAGATCCAAATAAAATTTAAGATAAAATTATGTCAGATTATTAAAGATAAATTTGATTGTGGAAGCATATTTGAATCCTTTGGAATAGATTTGATTGAGTTGTTATGGCTCTTTTAGCTTTTAGCTTTCTAGAAATAAATATAGATTATCTATATTTTCCAAAAAGTGATCTTAATTAGTCGAATGATCACAGCCACTTATTTATATGTATAATATGCTTATTCCTAATTTGCCCATCAAAAGTTGGGAATATAACACTAGGGTTTCTACACATATAATAAACCTTATGAGCTTAAAATTACTATTATATATATATATATATCAAGTTTGTTAAAATAATTTCAGCAATCTTCCAATTGGATCATATATCTAATACCTTTTATGTTAAGTTTGTTAAAAAAATTTCAACAATTAATCTTCCACTTGGACCATATATCTAATACCTTTTATGTTATAATAAACCTTATGAGCTTAAAATTACTATAATTATAAAATCATCTTTAAATAATTTGATTCATCGATCATATTAATATAGAGTCAAAGAAATATTTGTCATAATTATCATGACTAGACTCATCAATGGTCATATGCAACAATATAGATTAAGTATGGATGTGTAGCATAGAAATTTCATGTCATGTGATCTTAATTCTTAACATTTCAATTTTCAATTGGTCTTACATTATTCCTTAGTGAGATCAAACAAATCAGAGCATAAACACAATCATTCATATTGTTGTATTAAATCATAAGAATCCATAACACATGTCAATTACCATAAGTATCTACAAAAACAAACTCCTAGTAAACTATAACAACATAAAACCCATATGCGTAGTGTGCTCATGAAAGCCCTTAGGTGATAAACTTTTAGGTAACATATTTGCAGTCTGAAGTTTGTCCCAACATGTTCTATAAGCATCTTACTACTCTGAATTCTTTCTTTAACAACCAAAAACTTAATGTTGATATGTTTGGAATTTAACGAGCTTCTATTATTAATATAATACATCACTATTGACTTATTATTACAAAATAACTTCAATAATCTTTAATGTCATTTATAATCTACAGCCTAGTAACAAATTTTCGTAGCCATATCCCATTATTCGATACCTCATAACATGCTATAAACTCAGTTGTCATGGTAGAAGAAGCTATGAGTGTCTACTTAGCACTCTTTCAAGAAATAACTACTTCAACTAGTGGGTAGATAAAGCCTAAAATGGACATATGACTATCTTGGCTTCCTGCAAAATTAGAGTCAAAATACTCAATGATCTTTAATTGATCTAATCTCCTATATTGAACCAAGGGAGGTTCTAATCAAAGTTTTGATGAAAACAAAACATAAGTATCACTAACGAGTTCTTTTAGTGTCGTTCATGAGAAAGAATATGAAAACAAAATAACATTTTGCAATCTTCACGATGAGGATCAAGTCAAGCAATAGATCAAGACACATTAATATTATTTTATGTATTACTTATTATAAACTCATCTTATTCAGCTTTGATAATCTAACAGGCTCACCACGCATAAAATCTTTTAGATAATCTTTGGGAAATATTTTGACATTTAAGTGAACGATCATTTTCATATAAAAACACAAATAGATATAGCTTAGAGAATTTATTATAGATATCTCAATGTTGCATAGTTCTGTAATAACAAGAAAGTGTTTCTTAGTCATATTTTCATCTTATCATACTAAGTATTTCCTTAGAAAGGAAGAGTCAACCTATAGACAAATATGTATAAATGTCGGGGATAATAGCCAAGGTAGTATACCATAGGATAAGATTATGAGAGATTATTAAAATCTTTCTTATACCATGAATCAAAGTCAAAATTGTCAAAGTGAAACTAAAATTGCATTATAAAGGGGCAAAAATGGCCCTACTTAACTGCCTTATTTACATTAGGATTAACTTTCTTCCACTTTTCTTTAGGACCATCCAAGGAGGTCATATAAGGGGAGATATATAGGTATTCATGTTTTCAATACCGACGCCAAAAATGTATAACACCCAATAAAAGGATTGTAAACTTGATATTTTTTGTCCTACAAATAAACAAAGGAAACTATCAGTCAATCTTCATGAGCAATTGTATTAACTAGATATAACACATTGAAAAAGAATATCATAACAACTTTACAATATAAATCATTGAGCTAAATGCCAAAGATGTCAAATCAAATTATATGCAAAATTTAATATATCATAATTTAGATTCATAAATCGTTACGAAGTTTAATGGAATTTAGGAATAGGACTTACCTTACATCCATCCATCCCTCCCTATGTCATAAGCCAACATGCAAAATGCAGAAGATTTGCCTCTGGTTTGAGGGACCTCCACTCTAAGCTTTGCCTGCTTCAAAATGTAAAAGCTTCCTTTTCTTTTACGTTTGCATTTCTATTTACAAAACACATAAATTTCCCCTAAAAAATGCTTGATTAATTGACTATCAATTAAATGCATGTATTTTAGTTAATGAGTAAATAATCTGCTTCAAAACAAAATGCCCATACACAAGTGTTTAACCTTAAAAGTACAAATTAGTAATTATGTATTAAAAACTCAAGGGAACAAACACATGGTCACTGGTTGCACTGGCAAGATGTACACCATAAACACCATTTGTTAGTAAAATGGAGGTCGAATGAGAAATATTTAAAAAGTAGAACTTTAAATTGGTAAAAATAAAAGTTTGAGGACCATTGTATACTTAGCACTAAAGTTGATAAATTGGTAAAAATAAAAGTTTGAGGACTATTGTATACTTAGCACTAAAGTTGATGAACCAATTTCTTTTGTTTATCGAGATAATAGAATCGTTGCCTTGAGGTTCCCAAATTAGTAAATTTTGATGTATTTAATAATTCCTAATTTTAAGTTTCGATGACTATTTTGACTTTAATAATTTAGAAGAAAGTGAATTGAGAGTAGAGACACATTGAACTTATAAATGTCGATTATACCAAATTTGTCATTTAATTTTTAATTGTTGATTCTTTAAATGATTGAATCTATAAATATTAATTAAATCAAACACACAATTTAAATTTAAGTCATAAACTCATTAAATAACTTACCTAAAACATATAATTTGTGTAACATATTGCGTATACTAACGATTTATTCAATATGTTTTTAAAATATTACATATTCCACTATTAATAATAATAATAAATAACCTCTAGTATTAGGGTTTACAATCAACATCCTTCTCTTAAAGGAAATAAATGGTATCAACGTTTTGATGGTGAATAATTGGTATCAAAGCTCCAAGGACAATAACTAGTATTGGAGCTCGGTGACGAGTTCTTATGATATTTATTTACAACAGTTAATTAAAGCTTGGTGACGAGTTCTTATGTTATTTATTTACAACAGTTAGGTAAAGCAATCTTACAAACACAACCACAAATTGCTCGTGAATGCCCAAATAAAAGATCTGAAAGATCAAGGAAAAGGAGGCGAGCACTTAACAGAAGAATCCTACCTCAATATGTTTTTATTAGGTATGATGAACCTTGAGAGGGAGCATTAAAGTAAACTATTATGTGGGGAGGGTAGATGATACATGTGTGACGTACTAATAAAAATGAAGACTTGCTCTTATCTTTGAAAGTTTGTTAAGGAATCTTTAAAATGAATGTTCGTGCTCATGGATTATTTCAATAGGATCGTTGAATTTTTTGGTGGGAGTGGTTCGTTAAACAATTAATTTCAAATAAAGGAATTATGCAAGTATTGGTATCTTAGTTGATTCTTGCTACTTGGGTTGACATGAAAATAACATGTTGATGATGGAATAAGGCAAAAACCTACTAATAAGCAAGGCAAATGCACAATGTCAATGAAAACTTAAGTATAAGCAAGTGTTGGCGTGTGTTGGTCCGTATTGGCAACAATTTTTAACGAGGGGCAAGATTCAGATGTTAGAAAACAATGATGGTGCAATTAAGCCGTGCTAATTTTGAGGATGTGTGAAGGGACTTAACTTCAACAAAGAGGTTAAGAGGTATCTAAATTAGTAATATTTATTATACAATAACTCGGATTGTTGCTAATCTAAGTCATAGAGCAATATGAAACATAAAGGTGCCTAGATGAATTATGTACAAAGATGCCTTGGAATGACTAATCAAAGGCTTATTAGGGTACTTTTTGATTTAAAAGACAATGATGTTGCAATGTATGACAAGAATATAAAATTGTAGACCAAGAAAGTGGAAGCATTATATTACAAAGTGAGGACACTTCTTGAAGTAATAGGAAAGCAATCATATGATGTGGCAACAAAGTGGACATCTTCCAATATATATTTTTCATATGTTAAAGTGGAATCAGTAACATAAAAATCTAAATTCTCACTTACTTGGTGGAGTTAGTGGAATCAGTGAAAACTCTCCATTAATTTGGTGAAGATAGTATATAATTAGTAAATTAGTTTACTTGGTTCATAAATTGTTGTAAACTCATATAAAGGCATACTTTATAATTTGTTTGTGAATGATTATGATAAAAGTACATTCAATCATCTTTAAGAGAGAATTAAAAGCGTTGTGAAAAAGTTTAAAGTATTACATGAGGAATTCTTATTATAAAGTACTTCAATGAAAAAATAATTTGTGTCCTTCGTGTTATATCTTTTGTAAATAGATTAATAAAACATTAATCTTTACGGCATATTGAACTTGTTTATCTTTGATTGATTTGTATTAAACACTTAGAGGGCCATTTGATTAAACTTTTATTTTTTAGTTGTAATTTATAGTTTTCGTTTTTTACTCTTTGTTTATGTATTTTTAAACAAAAATAAAATTTTGTTTATTTGTTGATATTAATGTAATTACATTTTTATTACCGATAATAATCAAATTAGATCAAACTTAAAAAAATTTTAATTAATAAAGTAAACAGTTTTATTTCATAAAATATAGTAACATTTATATTTTATTAATAAAAGATTTAATAATTAAAATTTTGTTTATAAATTAATACGTATATGTTAGCATATATTTTAGTTATTAAAAATCATCTTAGTATATATTTTAATTATTAAAAATCATCTCATTTTAAATTTATAAATATTTTAAATTAAGGTATATTTGGTAAATAATTATTAAATTCAAATTTTATTTTAAAAATAAAATTTATAATATAAAAATAAATAAATAAAATTTTATTAACACAATTTTTATTAATAATTAATATTAAATAAATAATTAATATATATTTACTTGATGTTAAATCAAATTAAAATGATAATAGAAAGCAAAAACCAAATTTTATAGTTTCATAAGTTAAGAAAATCTTAATAAACTAAAACTAAAACCAAAAATCAAAAGGCGAAAGATAAAAAAAAATTTGATAAAACAAAAGGTACGAATTACTTCTTAATGTTTCTTAAAAAAATTTTGATAAAACAAAAGGTACAAATTACTTCTTAATGTTTCTTTAAAAAAATGGTCCTTATTATTATCGATGATATTATATTAAATCTTAGCATTTTCAAAATAATCTTAATAGCAGCCAAATTTTAACATAATTAAAAATATGACGACTATTAAGTACATGACTTATCAATTTAGCTTATTCAATGTCCCAATTAAGTGATTTGAACTCACTAGATATTGAGGTGATAATGAAACAATTTCTTTAAATATTTGCTAAATGTGCGATTTTCACCTCATCTTTTAACAAAAAGGTCCAAATAAGTACATATTGTGATCTCTATTACTATTTTTATGCAATATTCAAGATACATTAATTACTATTTTAATAATTTTATAATGTAAAGTAGTATTATGCTTTTGATTGAACTAAAAATTTAAATAAATAAGTTTTAAAAAAATAAAAATAAAATAGAAATAAATAATATATACGTGTTAAAAAGAGTAACAGAGAACCACGGGTGTTATTAAGTATATTATACTAAGGGCGAAGGGATGGATGACCACGCAATTCATCCCCTTCATCCATTTATTTGATCCAACGATTGTCGTCTATTTACTCTTCTAGTAGCTTATTTACTTTTTTACTAATAGCTTATTG
>JAOSBN010000001.1:24721463-24735734 GCA_027563595.1 Erythroxylum suave | reverse complement strand
AATTTGAACTTGAACTTGAACAAAAAAAATAGTATTATAAAATTTTAATGAAATCATTTTAATTTGAATCTATTTAAATCAAATAATTAAAATATTATTACTTTAATTTAAAGTTTAATATGATTAAATTGAAAATAATTTATTAAATTACTAATTAAAATTTTATATATATACACTTTTCTTATTTAATAATAAAATTAAGAAATTTAATAAAATATAATATTTTAGAAAATTGAACTATATAAAAAATTAAGAATATATTGAAGCTTATATTTTTATCATCAATATTAATTAAGTAGTGCCCAAATACTAAAATATGATTTTATAATAATTTTAATTAACAATTATAAAACTTAAAATAAGAGCATAATTTTTCAATTAGAAAATTATAATAAAAATTATTATAATTAAATACGTCAATAGACCGGTCAGACCAACCTAAGTCCTTATTAAATGGCCTGCCGGCGGCTAATGACTCAGCCAGATCATCTTAACTTTTTTTATAAAAACATTTACAAATAACATCATTTTTATTATTCCGATTGGGCCACGATTCGGTTTGACTTGGCCTCCGACCTCAACCTGTTACCTAATTGGACTGAATTGTTTTCAGCAGTAATCCGCCCGTAGTCAGATTAACCGGGCAAGATCAAGTTGGACGGCAAAAATTGCCAAGCCTAATTTTAACATCATCATATGCAGCAGTTGGTTGAAAAACATCATGAGTTGGTGAAACGCACGCGCCGGAGAGAAAGAGCGAGCTCTGCGTCTCTCTAAAAGTTTTCAAGTTCCGATTTTCCTCGGGAGCTACAGTTTTTTGTTTGTTTTTGTAGAATCCTGAATCACTACAGTTTGTTGAGCTTATCAATTTAGTTCTTCAGATTTGGAGCATCATTTAATCATCACGGCCGCTTCTTCTTGTGGGACTTTGATCCACTGGATCAGAGATGCCTGTGGCTGCTTCTGCCATCTACTTCTTGAATCTCCGCGGTGACGTCCTTATTAATCGGCTTTATCGCGACGATGTCGGGTATGTGATGAAAGCTTGATAATTGAATATGCAAAAAACTTTTCAAGAGTGAAATGAACAGAATTTGGAGTTTCTTGGGTGACTTTTTTTCAATTTTTAGGTATTAGTGTTTGATAATCATTATTCCCCTTAATGGGTGCCGCTTTGTTGTGCCTAAAGGTTTAATTTTCAGCCAATTTTCCATCTTTTTATGCTTGAATTTTGCTCTGATTGTTGATTTCCTTTGTTAAGTTTTTTAGTTGCCACTTTTTTGGGTGATACTATGTCGCCACAAAGGATTACCTTTTAATGTTAAGCCTGCACTATTGCGCTTTCTCTAAAAATTCAGTTTAACATATTAGTGTTAGTTTGACTTGATGTGCTAGTGAGCTTTTCATGTCCCATTCAATTCCTTTTTTTTAAAAAATGTTTTTACCATCCACATTATTCATTGTATTTGATCTTGTACAAAGCTCTTACGTAACGTCTTTTCAGCAGAAATATGGTTGATGCCTTCCGGATCCATATAATGCAAACTAAAGAACTTGGCACATGCCCAGTGAGGCAGATTGGAGGTTGCTCCTTCCTTTACATGAGAATCAGCAATGTCTATGTTGTGATTGTTGTGAACAGCAATGCAAATGTAGCTTGCGCTTTCAAGTTTGTTGTTGAGGTAGTCAACTTCTTTACAGTTTGGCATATCATTATTGTCATATTGTGACATGTAATGGACAGGCTTGTTTCTTTGTTATTTCATCTACAGATTATTTTGGTTTCAATTGGATGATTCAGTGGGATTTAGAAGACTTTACTGTTAGGAACTCTAAGTCAATCAAAATAGACCCCAGTGTTTCTTATTTACAATGTTCACTGTCTATGAAAGGCACGATATCTCAGTCTTGTTTCACAAATGTTGAGGAAGGATTTGTCTTCTTTTCTGATTACGTCTTTTCTGGCCTTTAGGGTTGTGGTTGTAAAGCAGTAATGTTGTGGGGCTTTTGGCTTCTTAACTGACCGGTATGTTGTGTTATATGCAGGCTGTGACATTGTTCAAGTCCTACTTTGGTGGGACTTTTGACGAAGATGCCATTAGAAATAACTTTGTTTTGATCTACGAGCTATTGGATGGTGTGCGCTCGGCTTTGCATACTTTGTCTCACCATTGTTGTTTTCTTTTAAGATTCTCAGATTTGAGTCAACTTCTCTATGTATTTAGGAATCACCCCGGCATCCATTATGTGACAAATGGAAAGCCAAACCATTAACTTTATTTTTAGATTCGTAACACTATATGATTGACAAATGACTGTTATCTTATAATTGCAGAAATTATGGACTTTGGCTATCCTCAAAATCTTTCTCCTGAGATTTTAAAACTATATATTACTCAGGAGGGAGTGCGCTCACCATTTTCTTCCAAGGTTTGGTTCTCCTTGTAATTTCCAACAAGTCAACACATTTGTAGTGTAAATTTATTTTCCATTGTTCTCTGGAAATTACAAAAGTACGAAGTTGCAAAGTTGATGAATTTATTTATGTCCATTAGGATTGAATAGTCTACTTTTTTTTTTCCTTATTTCTTTATTTTCCAACTATCAAATAATATGACAGCCTACAGATAAACCTGTCCCCAATGCAACATTACAAGTCACAGGTGCTGTTGGCTGGCGGAGAGAGGGCCTTGTTTATAAAAAGAACGAGGTTAAGTGATCTTCTACTTCACTCACAATTTATTAGAATGTGGCTGTTCTGCTGGACTTTCACATCCATTTCATGCAGGTTTTTCTTGATATTGTGGAAAGTGTAAATCTCCTTATGTCTTCCAAAGGTGGGTCTACTGATTGGTGGTTTTCCTTTAGCTACTTATTTTGTTTTGTTCACCACGTGGATTGTGCCTAAACAATCTGTTCACTATAGGTAGTGTTCTACGTTGCGATGTAACGGGCAAGATTCTTATGAAGTGCTTCCTTTCTGGAATGCCGGATCTAAAGTTGGGTTTGAATGATAAGATTGGGCTTGAGAAAGAATCACAACTGAAAAATCGACCTACCAAAAGGTAGATCCTTATGCCTTATGTTTATCATTTTCTTTCTATTAGTTTTCAGCTGAAAAGGGTAAAAGTACTATGGATACCTGATTTTAAGTTGCTACTTAGATGATAAGTTTTTCCTGGACAAAGATTCAGAAAGTGAACATTGACCTATTAAGATGTAGAAGAGAAGAAATTGCATTCTGTATCAATCTACCTTCTCTTTGTTATTTTTCATTTACCCATATCATCTTTTTTTTTTTTTTTGAGAAATACTTACTCATATTGTCTTTGATATTTGATACCATGAAAATATTAACTTCTTACCTTTCTTGAGTCTTAAATTCACTTGGGTCTGTAATTGTATTCTATTGTTCCTTCAACTTTTGTTGTTTGCTGTAATTAGAAAGTTCCTTGCTGAATCTTGAACCCTGACTATGATATTCAAATGTATTCAAAATTAGTGCTTATTAGAAATGAATCTTGTCAGAATCAGATAATAATCTGAGGTATCCCTAACCACTATCTTCTTCTCCTCTTTATTATTTTCAACTATTTTTTTAATTATTATAAGGTGCTTAGTGTTTTAGCTTGAACTATATATTCCCATTTTGATACTATAGATTGATGATTCTTTTAATGTATTTTTGGCTTAATTCTTCTCTTTGCCAATTTAAATGATTCAGAATGATTTGGGGTTTTGTCTTCAGTTACTCATGGCTTGGACTCTTTTGCTTAGTTGTTGGAAGAGATGTTCATATTATCTTACATATGATGGTTCTTTCACTAACTTTTTCATTTGAAAATTTTATACCATTGTCATTGTCCTCATTTGATGTGACGATTTTTTTCATATCTTCAATAAGATTTCGATTGTATTTGTTTTGCAGTCAAGATTTTGAACCTTGAAGTAAATGACTATACATAAGTTGCTATTTGATGTTCTTTAATGCTCTTTGATTTGTTTGCGTTTTCAACTTTTTTTGTACTTTATGTGTTAAATCTCTTGATTGTTAAATTTATATGATCACTTAAGTACATGTGTAAGTCAACTCAGAATTGTGTGATTGTCAAAGACTGCAAGTTGTTATCTGCTCTCTCCCACCTATCCCCTCTTATTTCAATTATACGCTTCATTGTTGTGATATTTTTGTGCAGTGGGAAGACAATTGAGCTTGATGATGTTACTTTCCATCAATGTGTAAACTTAACAAGGTTTAATTCAGAAAAAACCGTCAGTTTTGTTCCCCCTGATGGTGAATTTGAGTTGATGAAGTAAGCCCTTAATCCCTTGGCATTGTCATATACTCTTGCAATTAGTGTTAAATTGTTTGCATCATGCCAAATGCCGAGTTATCGAGAGTTTTTCTTGTGGTGTTTCCCTTTTTCAACTGCAGCCTTTTCTTTATCAACTGTGACAAATTTCCAGAGTAGGAAATTGTGCTATCAAGTTATCCATATGCTGGATGAATAAAAAGTGTGAAAGGTGGTTGATCATGAACTCCTTAAATAAAATCACGAAGTGGTTGATCCCAGAAAGGATCTGATTTAATTTAATTTGTTTTATATGCTACTGTAATGGTCAGTCACTCAGGAGTGAGATTTTTTTTTTGAAAATTTACGGGTCCATCATCCCAGGCATAACTGTAACTTCTCTTTTTTGACTATGAGGGTCACTAATGAGGTTCCCAATGATGAGTCGCTTTTCTGGACTTTAATCATTGAAATGTATCATTCTTAAGTAATCTTCCATCAGTTCTTAAACAAGATTGTAAAAATTGTAAACATATTTTCCTTCCTTCACTTATTTATTTATTTTCACTGTACTTGGCTTTTGTCTGAAGCATATAGTCATGCTGTGTTCCCATTATTCCTATTATAAGGGTTGGAGGTAAATTAACTTGTGGTTTTGTGATAATTTCTCTAAATCTTAGCCAAAGGTCTATCAGTAAAATTTCTCCTTTAAGATCCTTTTCTTGATTACCTATTTAGCAGTTTCTTCTTGGATCGAGAAGGGCAATTTTTGTAATCCCATTTTCTTGTCTTGGCATAATGATTTGTATATTTGAAGGTATCGTATTACTGAGGGGGTTAATCTTCCATTTCGGGTGTTGCCAACAATTAAGGAACTCGGTCGAACACGCATGGAAGTGAATGTTAAGGTTTGAAGTTAGATTGTAGTGCAATGACTGCATGTCTTGGGTTTAACTGAATCTTAATGTTTGAAGTCTTACATTGACCTGTGTTGCTATCAGGTGAAGAGTGTGTTTGGTGCCAAAATGTTTGCCCTTGGAGTTGTCGTAAAAATTCCTGTACCAAAACAAACAGCTAAGACAAGCTTTCAGGTGACATCAGGTCGGGCAAAATACAATGCTGCAATTGATTGTTTGGTTTGGAAGTGAGTACAAATTGCTTCTTTAACTTTGATGTCTATGTTCTTAGTGTTCCTTGTAATTATTAGATTGAAATTAACCTCATGTCCGTGCACTAGGCTTCAAAATTAAACTCAATTATCTTCGATCAAACATACTGATCGTTAAGCTAGTTCATTTTTGTTACCTCACTAATCATAATGTTAATTTTGTGATTTCTTTTATTAGAATCTTTTAAAATTTTTTTTTTCTTTAATTTGGATAAGGCTTATTCAGTGGCGCATTCTTGCAACAATTTCAGGATAAAAAAGTTTCCCGGTCAAACAGAGCCAACCCTGAGTGCTGAAGTTGAGTTAATTTCTACAATGGCAGAAAAGAAATCTTGGACAAGGCCTCCAATTCAGATGGAATTCCAGGTGCCTAATTTATCATACGTTGCTATTTAACCAAAATAAAGTCTATTGCAGTAACGAGTATTGCAGTAACGAGTATGCATTAAGTCATACATCAAAACTCTATGTTGTGGCAAGTCAAGATTTGGTAGAGTTTGGGTCTGATTTTCAGATTATAAACGTCGAATAATATTCATCTTCATCTTTTATCGTCTTTAAGTATTGGGTGTGCAGGTTCCCATGTTTACAGCATCTGGCTTACGGGTTCGCTTCTTAAAGGTACACCATTTTTTAAGTCAATACTGAATTTAGGTCGGTATCCAAAAACTCAGCTGTGACACATAGTGATTGTCTGTAGGTGTGGGAGAAGAGTGGTTACAATACAGTTGAGTGGGTTCGTTACATTACCAAAGCAGGCTCATACGAGATTAGACTGTAGTTGGTGAGGGATTCTGTGGTAGAGAGAGTTCTTTGGTGTAAATTTGAACACGGATGGTGATCATTGACCATATCAATTTGGGGGTTTGACCTTCTTGAAGAAAGCTGTGAACATATATCATACCTGTGTTGTGGTGAGAAGATGTACAAGTTGGGAGATTTGTTTTCCAAGTTTGTGGATTCATTTTGTTCTTTTGTTGGTGTTGTATTTGTCCATGCCAATATTTAAGGAAGCAGAGTAAATGATTGAATCTTGTTGGAAGAGGCTTAGTTTGTTTTTTTTCAAGTATGATGGTAAGCATTTTTTGGATTTTCCGTGGTTGTTCTAACTTTTGCGTATTTGATGAATTATCCCTTTTTGTTTTTTTGTTGTTGTCCAAGTTTTTCTGGTCCAGCGGCTGCTTTTTTCAAATTCCATGATTTTCTCCAACAATCTTTGCCTTGCCTCGCCTCTCCTTTTTGACTTTTGGAAGTCTCACATTCTCATGTATGAGTATGACAATGCCTCTAAAGTCTCGAAGAGTTATTGTTTGATTTCCAACGTTATCCCCAAATTTGATATTGCAATGCTTGTATAAATATTACAAAATATTGTGTTAGAATTATAAATTTAAAAAGTCAAATTAAAAAATATTTTTGTACTTAATTATGCTTGAATATGATAAAAATTGCTCCTCGTGTTGACAAAATATAAAACAAGAATAGGTATCATATCATAGTGTAAATATTGTTTCTTTGTAAGAGTTGGAGACAAACTATGATTATCGTTTTTGATAAGTTGATTCGACGTGGAAGAGTATCAAATAAATACTGTGATTTAAGAGTTAGAGTTGATATTAAATAAGATATAACCATCAATTGTATTATTAATTAAATAAGGACTTAATCTTAGTTATTTTGGGATTAACTCTAATAAAATTAGGAGAAGTTGGTGAAACCCAATCCAAGGCTAACAAACAGGATCAATAAAAGAGAAACAATTCTCTAAAAATAGTGAGAGCAACAGAAGCGAGAAATTTGGAGAAATATGAGAAAGAGAGATTCAGAAAATTTATTAAACCCTAATTTTTTCATTTAAAAAAAAAAAGGAAAAGAAGAAGAAGAAGAAGAAGAAGGAGACGAGGAAGAGTGAGTGAGTAAGAGAGTATACAACACACAGAAAACACAACACAAACCCCACACGATCTTTACTCTATCTTTCTTTGCTTTTCCCACTAACTCCCCCAATTCTCCCAGCTACCAAACACAAAACACCAAAAAGAACCAAAAAGGATAAACGAAAAAGAAATCAGAAAGCTACCCAATAATATGGACTCCAGAGAACCACAGTCGATACCACCGCAACCGCCGTCGTATCTTCACCAGCACCACCACCCACACCATCAGCAACACAACATAATGCTTGGTGGGGGTCCCACGTCATCGTACCACGCCCACGTGGTCAGTCACCCGTCTGTGATCACCACCCCGAATCTTCCTCCGGCCGCTCCGGCTGGCGGTGGTTTCCCGTTTAACTCCGTGGGTGCTCAGCGCTCGCAAGTGAAGCAGCAGCTTGATGGTGGTGGTGTTGGTGGGGGGCTGAACTCGAGTGGGTTTGATGGATCGTCATCGCCGTCCTCCGGTGGAATGAGGTTTAGTATGGAGCCGGCGAAGAAGAAGAGGGGAAGGCCCAGGAAGTACAATTCCGATGGTAACATTGCGTTGGGTTTGGCGCCAACTCCGGCGATTTCTTCCGGTGGTGTCTCCGTAGGTCATGCGGATTCCGGCGGTGGTGCTGCTGGCGATGCAGCGTCGGAACCTCCGATTAAGAGGAACAGGGGACGACCGCCGGGCTCTGGAAAGAAACAACTCGATGCATTAGGTGAGTTTCTGCTGATGCTAACTTGAATTCTTTCTTGAAGATTTTGCTTTTTAGTTGAAGCTTCTTGGCGTTGGTTGTAAGAGCTTGAAACTTTGAAAATCTTGAGTGTGGATTTTGGTTCTCGCGTTTCCTCAAGATGGAATTTTTGAGTTTGAGTTTGATTTTGGTTTTTCAGGAGGAGTGGGAGGGGTTGGCTTTACTCCACACGTCATCACAGTGAAAACAGGGGAGGTATGTATGATTTAATTTGAAGATTAACTTGGCGAGATAATTCACCTTGTGCTCTTTTCTCTCTTTGTATACTAACAGTTGGAGTTGCACCTTCTTTTGTCCTTTGATCTGTAAAGTTTTGTTGGAAGAGAACATAAAGGATGTGGTTAATTATGATTTCTTTGAGGATATAGTGTGTATGAATGAGGAATGTTAGTGGCAGGATGAAGCTTTGATGATGATGCCGATAGAAGTAGGAAAGATAGACTAGTTAATGGTCTAAATCACGTACATTGGTTTGATGTTGAGAGTTTTTGCTTTATTTGTATTCTCTCTTTTATTCATTGTTAGTTTATTATTTTCTAAGGAGTTTAATGGTTGGATGCTCTTGAAGTAGAATTTGACTAGATTTTGGCCTATTAAATATTTGAAGTAGATGTTTTTACCGCTTAATATTTGTGGTCCTTTGAGCGTAGAGAATGTCAATCTTTTAATTGGATGCATATGAAAAGATGAAGTAGCTTTAAACCTTGTTTTCTTGATGTTTTTCCTTTTCTGATTTATATGATTGTAAACTTCAACCTAATCCGGGTTATATCCATAGGGTTAGATGCCAGCAACTGAATAATTCTCGGAGGAGGGAGGAACTAGCATATCATGTTCTCATTATTCTTGAGTCTTAATTAATTAATTGGACAATCTGTTGAGCACTAAAAGAGATTCAATAGTTATGCTTGGAGTTTTTATTTAACTGGTCTTTGTGTACTCCGATTGCACCCCTTGAGGAAGTTATTTTTTCACTGTAGTTGATATACTTGAAATTATGTTTAATGTCACCTTCGTGTACTTTGCTTGCACATTGTATGATTCTGTGGTTAGCAAAGTCTTTTTGACTGAGGAAATGTGATTCCTATTAAAATATCAAACGTTTGTGTTGTTAGGAAAGAGAAAAAGATCCAGTGTGGTTCTGAAGATGCATTTCTCAGTCTTTAGATATTAGATTTCAAATATTATTTGACATCTGAGTAGCAAGGTCCTGCCTTTTGCAGGACATAGCTTCAAAGATTAAAGCTTTCTCACAGCAAGGGCCACGAACTGTTTGTATTCTCTCTGCAAATGGTGCCATCTGCAATGTTACCCTTCGCCAGCCATCAATGTCAGTGGGTACTGTGACATATGAGGTATTTTACCATCTTTTTAGTAGTTATAAGATAAATTATGGCAGATTATGGTAAAATGAGGCATGTGGCTTAGGTTTGACAGAATCACTCAAGTAAATGTGCATATGATAAGCAACATTGTTGAAACTGAAGTTGGATTTACCCCTTTAAATGAAAATACCTGAAGTCTTGTAGTTTCAATCTTCTTTCTTTCGTTTTTTATTTTTTCTTTTCGTTGGAAAGCATAGAGACTCTACTGGGATTTGAACCTGGTAGAGGACAAGCTTCATTGGCACAACCTTTTGTTTCTGTCAGATGATTTCCAGATAGTTGAGGTGAATTGTATTTTGAAGTCATGACACCTTTATCCCTTTCTTACCAGTATCCTTATTTCGGGTCCTTGATGTGTCCTAATTTCTGCACTCATTAATATTTTCAGATGATGTCTACTGTCTTGAAATGCATTGCCTTTTTTCTTTTTTGCCTCTTTCCCCTTCTCTTGGTATTCATGTGGTTCCTAAATGTATAATCTGCATAACCAAGCATTTGACCTTTTTGTCTTTTGGTTGGGAAGCTTATTTGGCATATTAACTGTAATTTTTTTTCCAACGTGGGGAAGAGTTTATAGATGTTGGGCTGTTGTTTGTGCTGGCATCATGTATTTTGTTCTCAAGGTATTTGGTAATGTTGAAGGGCATATAAACAATAATCTTGGATCTGTGATAGGTCAAATATCTCTTGTGGGTTGGTAGTTTTCAAGGCTGCTGTTCTTATTTAACCTCTCACTGGCCATCTCTAGGACAGCAGTGTTCTTGTGTGACCCTTAGTGGTCTTGTGCTTCCTAGGAATTAATTAATTCTTATCTGTTTAGCGAGTAAGCTTCTAGGAGAGCAAGTATATTGGGCTGTAGTTCTATCTCCTTTATCCTAAAGTTTCTTATAGGATACAATTTATAGTCGAGTGACATATTGACTAGAATGAAGTTTTAATTTGCAAGAACTAGTTATATTGCTAGAATTATATTGCTCTAGATCCAAAAAAATGCCAATCTTTCCAAATTTAAATTTTCCATTTGGCATTGGCAAACTTAGTAATTAATACTTGCAAAAAAATGCTACTCAGGATGAATTTGTCTATTACGTAGCATAGTTTTATTCCAAATTTTTTAAAATGTTCAAGCAGAGTTTTTATAAAAACCTTACTTGGAATGATTGGAGTTTTCGTCCATCTTTAGGATTGAGTTGTGGCTCTTCTCTGACAGGGTGAACGAATAATACCAAAGTTTTGAACAGAGGAATCACTTACATATGACTGGATCATGTACACTTTTTTGAATGATTTAGCTTCTTGATGGTGTAGTCATATAAGCCCAACTACAAGCTCAACGTTGTAAGTTACCTTATAGGAGAGTACATTCACAAAAGCTAAATCAAGAACTAAAATATGGTTCTGACTATTTTTAACCCTTAATATGTTGCCAATGCAGATTTTACATCATGTCAATTAGTGTCGCTTTTTCAGTTATTGGAATTTGGAATTTGAAATTTCTAGAATGTCTATCGTGAGGTGTATTGCTAGTGTGCTGAAGCACATCTAAATTTTGTTTCACAGTTTCAGTATTTGAGGGCTGCCTCTGAGGCACTGTTCATTTGGCATTAATTTATTTAGATATGCATGCTTGTGTTTTTTTTTTTTTTTTGGGAATTGGTTAATCTCAACTGCTACATTGCTGCCTTTTGTTTATTAATTTGATGTTCCTGTTTGCAGGGCCGATATGAGATCATTTCTCTATCAGGTTCATACTGGATTTCTGAAAATGATGGTAATTGCTCGAGAGATGGAGGTTTGAGTGTGTCACTAGCAGGCTCAGATGGCCAAGTTTTGGGTGGCGGTGTTGCTGGAGTACTACAGGCAGCATCACCCGTACAGGTATCATGCTGCCTATCATCCTCTTTTTCACTGTAAACTAACCCACAAGATTCTTAGCAATTATATGATTTCCTTGTTTTATGTTTTGGTTCCTTGTCATCGACCAGGTCATTGTTGGGAGCTTTATTGCTGATAGGAAACCAAATTCTGGAAAGAAGTCTGGTCCTTCATCGGCACCTGCACCGCAGCTTTTGAATTTCAGTTCACCGATGACTGAAACGAGCCCACCTTGTCAAGGGGCGTCTAGTGAGTCATCTGATGAGCATGATGGCAGTCCAATGCATCGTGGCCCTGGAATATATGGCAATCCCGGTCAACCTATACATGGCATGCAGATGTATCAACTATGGGGTGGCCAAAATCCACAATGATCAGATGCTTAACAATTGACAGTAGGGTTCTCTGCGGCGTTCTTGCACAGCAGATTGAGATTAAATCCTAATGCTAACGAGAGGGTTCTGAGTACGAGCTGTAGATTTTCGTTCTTCTTTCTAGATTCATCTTGAGTAGTGATTAGCTATCTTCTTCCTTTTTTCTTTTTCACTTGTGATGATTTGAACATGGCTATTATCAAATAGCTAAATGTTACCTTAGTTGAAGAATGTCTTAGATCAATTTGGTATACTTTTGTGATTATCTACATTTTGATCTGTTTTACTACTGTGAACACTAAGCCGGTTTCCCAGTAGTGAGTGTCCTTGTTTTCTGCCATATGGGAAGGCATAGAGGCTCCATTATGTCATTTGCTAGTGTCAAATCTTCTTTATTTGTTGTGGGTGTGAAAAGAAGGAATCTAAACTTGGCTGTTTTTATATCATGCAAAATTAAAATAATGGAGGAGGAAAGGTTTAAATCCCCAATCCTATTATTTATTGAATTAATAAGACAAAATTTAATTGATTCAGCGGTGGGCTGAAGAAAAGGTCACCCATGTCCGGCCGTTTGTACAACAAGCATCGTGAAAATCTGACTAAGAGTTCCTCCGGCTTTGGTGGCATCGACCAATGCGAAATTGGCTGTTTGTTTCTGTTTCTGTTCAATTCAAGAATGTTATGTTTGATGACCTAACCATGTCTACGCGGATTGACTACACTAACAAGTGGATTCCGATTCCAATTCCAATTCCATAATTCTAACCATTTGTTTAGATAACATTGATGAGAATACGTGTCCACCGACAAGTATCAAAGTTCACATATTCACATATATTGGGATCAAAGTTGGGCAACCTAACAATTATCATTTTCTAGAATTTCCCTTCTTCTTATGCTATTAGTTTAATGAAATAGATATATCTAAGGATAATTGTAAACTTGGTTCTATAAGTTGATTTTAAACGATAAAAGATGCCAACTTTAATTTTTGCTTGCTCTAAAAAATATTATTATTATTTAAAATTACCTTAAAAATATTCTATGATATTAGAAACTCTTAAAATTTAGAATTAAAATTGAATCAAAACAATTAATATGGTGTATTTTAAAAATTTATATTACCGTTTACTAAATTATGATGTACTCAATAGTATCCTAAACCCTATAATTTATGAAACCTATATAATATAGAACTCCACAATAGCATAGATGAATAAAGCAAGTTGCTGAACGTGTCCTAGACCAGACAACGATGAATGTACTTACTGATCATGACTGATCCAGTCGGCAGTCGTAATCCCATTCCTACCACCTACTGTTTTTTCCCTTACTCCAACGGCTACATTGGAACTAAAGAACCATTAACTACCATTTTAAATACGTACAAAAACATCCCAATCCATTACTTACCTTGCAAATACAAATACTTCATTCATTTATCCCTTTTTCTTTCTCTAGCCGTTAGCTGGCCAATTCCATAGTTGAATTGAACCTGTCAAGCCATTGTCACGTCATGTCTCACTTCCCAACTTATATATCTGTTTGAACTCCTAACTTGCACACCCTTTATCTTCTGTCACAAACACTTGTATATCAGTTGTATATTGTTTAGTCTTTGGTACAAGCAAATATGGAGTGTTTAATTTTGCCTGTGTCTAAGTTGAGAAAGTGCTACAATGGTTCACGGTTAGGCTACCGTCCACTGACCGAAGAAGGGTTCGGCGAGTTTGATGGTCCGGTGACCGTGGTGGTCGGTAAAGAGAAGAGAGAGTTCTTAGTGGATCCATTTGTTCTACAAGAGAGCCCTTTTCGAGTTTTAATGGATATGGTGAAGAAGGATGAGACAGAAGGGAGATTTGGGGATGTTCATATGAGAAGGGATGGGGAGAAGAGGGTGATTTTTGTGGATGTCGATGCAATTCTGTTCGAGCACATGTTGTGGTTGATGCATAACGATTGCTCTTCGCTGTTTCAGCTTAATCTCAAAGAGATTATTGACTTCTATGCTCAAGATTATTAGCGAAGTGGATAAAGATCAAGGGGAAGGTATCCAATTTTACAGGTTTATACTTGATCAATTGTCCCTGACATGTTGTAAACTATGGAAGATTTACAGTGGTTACTTAATCTATAACACATGATACAAAAGCCTGACTTTGCCAAATAAATATATGTTGTTGTGTTAGTGCTTTCTTCTTCCTGTTTTTCTTGCCCAATTTCTTCTCTGTTCTTCTGGGTACATGAGTGACAAATCTGCAAAACTATCTGATAAAGCTTTGCTACGTACTATATGGAAATGGTCAAACTTGCCATCAGAAGCAACTGGCAAGAAGAGAACTTGTCTTCATGATACATCACTCACCAATCTTGGAATTTCTTGCGCATTAATTATTGTCTTTTTCATTTGTTTTGGACTACATTTAAGGAGTAATCTTTGGCACAAGGCACGGATGACCAAAAACTTGTTTAATCTTTAGAAAAGAATTGTTTAACTAAT
>JAOSBN010000001.1:24689621-24721363 GCA_027563595.1 Erythroxylum suave | reverse complement strand
TTAAGGAGTAATCTTTGGCACAAGGCACGGATGACCAAAAACTTGTTTAATCTTTAGAAAAGAATTGTTTAACTAATATTTTTTTTAATTCGAGGTAATGTGTAAATGGAAAGTTTATTTATAAATAATTTAGAATAAAATATGTATATCTTAATATTTATGTTAATTTTTAAATATTAAAAAACATATGACATATTATTAATCCTGTCAAAATTTTTAATAAAAAACTAACGAAATGAGATATAAATTAATAAAAAAACATGATTTTTAAAAAAAAAATTAAATTATGACTTTTTTTAAAGACGAAAACCACCAGAAAAATAAAAAATGGATGACCTTTACCAATAATTTAGCCATGGCTACTTTCCAACTTTAACATGTCCAGTCCATCTCAAGGACTCGGCTTCCAATTTGGAACTATTCTATGTCCACGTTTCAGCGGCTGCAGGTTGCTGAAATTTGTCGGCATGTCAATTAGGTTTACAGTAGAATCCGTCTCTTTTTTGTCCCCTTCTGTTTTCAGGGTCATGGTGCAACTCAAGTATAATCAAATTTTGAATTAGGAAAAGGTGAGAGCATAACTCCATCCATGACCATGACTATGAGCAATATGGAGTAGAATCAAAAGAAAAGAAAAAAAGAAGAAGAAGAAGCTTTCTATATATATATAAATTGAATATAATTAATAAAAGAGTCTTCCAAAAGAATTACAACTGGCAATAGAGCAAAATATGAGGAGAAACCATTTCCCTACACATGGAGAAAGGTATTCATTGAGCCTTTCTTGTTTCATTTAGGGGCTTGCTTTCGAACTGGGCTAACTGGGCTTCTTTCAAGGTAACATCTCGAGTAATACTATTGCATTAGTAGTCTTAGACCGACAAACCGATATCGGAGACAATGTCAGTACATAATCTTTATACCCAAATTAGATTTAAAACTGTTTTGTTAAAAAAAATAAAATTATAATAATTGTTTACCTTTGTTAATGTAAGCCTCTTTTTATATAATGGAGGAAACATATAAAGAATTGAAAATTTTATGTTAGAATAATCTAGACCTTACTCGTAATATTTAAATGTTGTTCATATTAAAATAATCTAATTATTATTTACAAAATATCTAGATAAAGATAAGTAATTTGTGGTAAAAAAAAGTCTAGATATTAGAATATCTAATAAATATAATAAATTAAAATATACGATATTTGATTCATTTACAAATATCCATTACCTTCTTGTTTTATGTATCAAGAAACAAATTCAAACATCAAAGAGTAAAGCTTGCGAGGATATCAATCTTATAGGTTCTAAATTACAAATTATTATTTGCAACTTATATTGAGTATTTGTATTATAACTCTTCCTTTTTCTAGTAACAATGCTTTGTATGTCTTATTTCTTCTTATCTTAAGTAAGCTATAATCTTGTTTTGTTAACCTAATCATTCTACAATTGCTATTGGAGCCGAATTGTATGCTCTTAGTACTACTGTTTACATTAAATAGTGGGAGTTATTTTTCTTACCTCAAATTTGTTTTAAGTAGAAGCCATGATAACCAAATTCAGAATTAAAAAAAAAGATGTATTCTTTGTCTTTAAAATTTTTGAAGTGTGCGTTGAACTTGATTATGATAAAATGATCAAATGTTTAAGGATAATATATTAGAAATGAATTTTATACATTCTATAATCAAGAAGACATCAAAATACAATTTATTGTTGCATACACTCTTAAAAGAATAGAGTGATATAATAAATGAATAAAGATATATTTGAAAGTATAAGATGACAATTATAACTGTAGGCCATTCTAGGTAGAAGAAGTCAATAGTAATTATAAAGTGATAAATGGAGTCTCATTAACTACAACTAAGTTGAAGACATTAATGGAATATAGAGTAGGAAGCTATTGGATTATTCTAATCTCAATATATTTGAAAGTCTTGTGCATGTGAACGTATAATGCTAAAGAAATAACGAAGCTATATCTAAAATCTAGAAAATACTTACTCTTAAGATATGATAATGAAGTGAAAGACTATTTCCTATAGGATCCCACTATTTATAAGGTTATTATCAACAAAGGCATGACCTTTATAAAAGATAAATTATATGTATGTATATATGTGTGTGTTTGTGTGTATGTGTGTAAAGAAGACAATAATAATTTAGAAAGAAGTTAGAGACTACTATATAGGTGGTAAGAGAATTTCAAACTTCTTTTGAAGTAATATTAGAGCACGATCTTTAATAACTAGTTGAGTTTGAAGCTTCAAAAATTTGTCGATCAAATCATACAAATAGAATTTCAAATTGGCACTTGGATGATATAATGGAGGACAATTTAACATAATAATTTTTTATAGAGGATAAAGAGTCATTAACCCTCTAAAAAACATTTAATAATCCATATGCCTATTAGTAGATGACAATAATGCAGGAAAATTTGAAACTCTTTATAAAAATAAAATTTGGTAATTTATATCATTATCATAGGGAAGGAAGTGAATTGACAAAAATAGGTCTTCAAGAACAAATGAAATAATGATGATCAAGTAGAGCAATATCTAGGAATGGTAAGTTGGCCTAGGCATAGTCTAACTCAACCTAAAGTTAGCACTTGAGTTAACTGATTTTTAGAATATTGTTATGCTCTTTTTAAAAAAATTTTGAGCCTAAGTTATATATATATATATATATATATATGTCTTCTTTTATCTCCAACAACTGCTCATTTGTTCTTTTATCTTTTCCTTTTTCTATTTTTCTCTCATATGTTATACTATCTTTTCTCTCTTTTGTTTTCTAATGTCTTCTCCTAGTCTCTTCTAACTACTGCAGCCAATCATATGTTCTCTCTATCTTCTTTTTTTCCTTGTACCTCCTCACTCCAATAAAACCAGATTTGGAGATTTATGAGTTAATAAGTTGTGGTTATGCAATGACTATTAATGATCCTAATAGGTTGATAACCCAATCTCGTGAATTACAAGTTAATAAATAGTAAATACGAATATTACTAGAGAGATGATGATTTGAAATTGGAAAGTGAAGAATTTTGGTGGAGAAAAGCTCCCTTTTTCTTATTAACTCCCTGAGTATATATACATCAATTTCACAAGATATTTATGGAAACACATCCTTAAATAAAAGGAAACCACTTAATCTGAAATATTCTACTTGATCTGAAATGTACAGTAAATATTCACCCCTATCCCTTAAGTTGGAGCATGCAAGACCGTCTAGTAAGAGGATAACTAGCTCAATCAACACAATATCCATAAGAACGTAAATCACAATCGACATATAACAAAATTCTCTAACCTGGATTACCTTTCCAATATCGAATGACACGCATGGCCACGTCCCAATGCTCAAGTTTTGAATTCTGCATAAATTGTGTCAAGATGTGGACACAATAAGATAACTCAGAACGAGTAATTGTCAAATAAACGAGACACCCCACAAGTCATCTATAACCAGTTAGGTCTTTCAAATATACTCCATTAGCAAGTGCCAACTGATGATTTTGTTTAATGGAAATAGTTGTCAGTTTTGTAACAAGTAACATATAAACAAATTTAAGGTCCAAAGCACACTTCCATTGAGAAAGAAAACTACTAGCAATATTCCGTGTCACATCAATACCCAGAAAATATTTCAATTTCCTAATATCTTTCATGTGAAAAAAATGACCAAGATAATCCTTGAATTCTTATATAACACTCCCATTATTTCTAGGAATAAGCATACCATTAACATAAATCAAGACATTTAGTTCCTTATCATAGACTCGAAGTATGAAAAGGGAATAGTATAAATACAACTCAGAAGCTTTCAGAGCTTCAGATATTTTAGTAAACCAATACTTGGGAGCTTGTTTCAAGTCACGTAAAGAATTATAGAGCTGACATACCTTACCAGGCAACTGAGCCTCAATCCTGGTGGCAATTTCATATATAACTTTTCCTCTAAATCTCCATACAAGAAAGCATTATGAACATCTATATGATGAAGTTCAAGGTTCTCTATGGTAGTAACTACTACGAAGGTTCAAACTATTACCATCTTTGCTATAGGAGCATGTTATAGTCAATTCCTTTGACCTGTTTATTCCCATGAATCACTAACTTTGCTTTATTTCATTTAATGATATCATCTGAATTATATTTTATTTTATATATCTAGTTACATTAAATTGATTTCTTTCTTAGAGCCAAATCTTTTATCGTCCATGTTCCATTATCTTCCAAAGCTTGAATCTCTTATTTCATTGCATCTATCCACTTCTCACCTTTTACAACCTCAGAAAATGAACTTGGCTAATATCGTGCAATAATAGCTACCAAAATGTCATGATGTTCCATAAAAAAATTTGTTACAATTAACAAAGTGTGCAATAAGATATTGTGTACCTGAGGATTTTGATCGGAGGGAAAAACTAGCAGAGGGGTTTACGTAGGCAATATGAGTGGCTTAATCTTTCAAATGCAAAACATGTTTCCTGACCCGATGTCCACGATTAAGGAGCTCATTTTCCTTATCGTTGTCAATGCCATTTTATGGAACAACATTATGTTCTTCTGCCTGTGCATTCTTACCTTGTTGTTGCACCTTATTGGCTTCTCCAGGATCCTTATTTCTCCTACTATCATTTTCCAATTGTATATTTTGATAATTCAAGTCACCCTATCTAACACTAACCTCATTTTTTGCATTGTTCCCTTCTTCGTCATCATCATTAACCAAATCAAGTGACCACTCTGATCGTCCTATTGTTCTTTCACTCATCATACTAATATCGACAAAAGGAAAGAAAATTTCCATAAATTTTATGTCCTGTGAAAAAAAAAGTACTATTTACTTCAATATCATACAATTCCTCCCCCTTTTTTCCCATAAGGGTATCCTAAAGATACATATAATTGTGGCTTCAGCTATCGAACTTATCTTCTCTTATATTATCATTATTAGTATAAAATATGCATCCAAATGTTTGAATATGTGCATATGAGATTTTAACACCAATTAACATTTCATAAGGAGTTTTCTCGACATGTAGTGAAAAAGGTGTTTGATTAATTAGGTATCCTGTAATACATATACATTCTGACAGGTAAAGTTTCCTAAAATCTTAATGGTCTCGCCATATTTAAAATATGACAATGTTGCTCTCTACCTTTCCATTTTACTAAGGAGTTTAACAAATTGAGGTATAATATAAAACACCATTTTCTTAAAAATAATCTTTCAAACCTTGAAATTGTAGACCATTATCACTTATTACATCCTTGATCTACTTATTAAATTGTTTGTGGATTATGACAAAATAATATTTAACAATTCGAGGAATTTCATCTTTTGTTTTCAATAAGTATACCTACACAGTACATGAATAATCATCCATTATAGTTTGAAAATAAATAACACCACAAGAAGCAAGCATTCTATATGGTCCCTTTAAATTATAATGGATTAAATCAAAACAATTCTTTGTATTATTCTTAATCGATAAAAATGTCTCATTTATTTTCTTCACCCTAAAGCAAACATCACAAGACTCTAGGCCACTCACTTCATCTCTATTACCAATATTAGGAAGCATACTAACTACTTTAAAAGTAAGACGTCCCATTCTTATATGCCACAACTCAGATGATCCAAAGCCACTTGCTTTGCACACATGAACTGTTGTTATTGTACAAAGAAGGTAAAAACCCCTTAGTTTATTCACCTACTTCAATTAGTATCCTTGAAATATGGTCATACATTACACATACTTTGTTATTTAATCAGAAAATGTAATCATTATCATGTAACATTTATGAAATTGAAATCAAGTTGCATTTTAATTTGAGAACAAACAAAATGATTGAGTGTGAGTTTGTCCCTAAAAGAGACTCTTCCTTCTTTCATTGCATAAGTCTCAATGCCATTAGGCAAACCAGTAGTGTAGGGATCAATGTTTTGCAAATCTATTAGGCACACAAAAGTTTTAGCTATATGGCGTGAAGTACTCTATGGGAAAGTTGAGTTCTTACCACTTAAGTGCTCATTAGTTCCAACTTTATATAAGCTTATCATGTTTAAAAGAGTGCTCCACTGTTTTGGATTTAAACCCATTAGAGACTTGTACTCACCTTTAGCTTTTACACTAATGGATGTGGCCCTTATAGCGTCTACAGCTTACACCATTTTAGCTTTAGTGCCACTGTCTCTTCCTTTACCTTTGCCAACTAACAGTTACTATATCCCCTTACCATGCTCGAAATCGTGACCTTTAGTTTATTGTCTTTTACCTTACTAATCTAGGCGACTGATTAGTTGGAAACATGAGTCGACATCATGCCCTGGTTGTTTGCATACGATCAAATGCCTTGTGAAATCACCTAAAATTTCTTCTTCCTGTTGCCGTTTTACCAACCTTTATAGCAAAATAGACTGGATCACCTTAATCCTCCTTACCTTGAGTAGTTATCCTAACTCTTTCTTCAATTATCCTTTGATTTTGGGAGCTTGACAGGTTGTTTAATCGTTCCATCAATAAACCCTAACTTTCCTTTTGACCTTAACAAGCCTTAGACTGATTGAGCCCATTCTTCATGATTATCACCCTTGGTTACACTTGAGTGATAAGGTTTCTTGGGTTGTCATTCAAATATTGCCTTCCATAAGGAGAGATTTGTTTCTTTGGGTGCAGACCACCTCTAGTTTTTCCATCATTATTGCCTTCCATTATAGTACAAATCAAGGGTTCTCAGAGTTACGTTCAACACTCTGATACTATGAAGAATTTTAGTGGGTAAAAGCTCACACCTTCTCATTAATTCTCCAAGTAGATATACATCCTTTCAATAAGATATTTATGCAAACAAATCCTTAAAAAAAGGAAACTACTTAATTAGGAATATATACCTAATCAGAGGTATATAGCTAATATTTAGGAAAGATAATATATATCTTCCTCATTATATACACAATCTGAATAGAAAGTATCAAGCTCATTTTTCAAAGAGATGGTCATAGGATTAGGTCAAGTCAAGTTAGGACTTAGGGGGTTTAAGCTTTAGATGCATTTCAAATTGCCTAAAGTTTGATTAGGTTTAAGCCAAGCTCGATCAAGTTTTAAACTAGCTTGTACCATCTTTAAAAGGCTTCAGACTAGGCTTGGGTCTGAGTTATCAACTCCACCAATATCATGTAAGATTTTTAGTAAAAGATATGCTCAAAGAAAAGGAGTTAACTTCAATAAATTATTTTTCCCATAGTTTTACTTACTGCGATCAGAGTAGTCCTAACAATGTATGTTATGTTTGACATATATATAGAATACTTATATGTGAAATTGTTTTTTCTTTGTAAAGATCTTGAAGAAGAAATTTACATTCTCTAACTAGAAGGTTTTGAAGAGAAACGGAAAGAAAAACTTAGTTTGCAAGTTAAACAATTATCTATACGGTCTTTAAAAGGTGTTGAGGTGATAGTATAAGATATTTGATTCCTTCATCATGATCCTTGGGTACAACAAACTTGGTGCATACTCTTATATATGATTTAAGAAGTTTGATGGTAATGTTTTTATAATTTTGTTGTTATATGTAGATGAAATGTTAGTTACATACTAAATAAAAATCATATTAAAGAATTGAAGGTGCAATTAGGTAAGAAATTTGAAAATAAAGACTTAGGACCAACAAACAAAATTATAAGGATGTAAATTTAGTAAGAAAAAAGGTGACATGAAGGTTTGGCTTTCTCATGAAAACTATTTGAAGAAAGTTTTGCAATTATTATTGTAAGACAATAACTATCTCTTTTCTTATTAATTTCAAGTTATCATTTAGTATGAACTCTAATAATAAAGATGAGAGGATGAAGATGCCTTGAGTATCGTATACTTCTACAGTGGGGAGTTTAATGTTTAACAAGATTTATATAAGACTAGACATTGTAAATGTAATAGAAGTAGTTAATTACTATATATTGAATCTTGGTAAAAAGTTTTGAAATGTTATAAAGAGAACCCTAAGATACATTAAGAGGATATGTGACTCTGCTAAAAGCAAATTCACTATGGGTTATGTGTTTATGCTTATTGGTTGGCTTCAAAGTTAGGTTTCAAAGTTACAATCAATTATAGCTATATCAATAACAAAAGCAGAATATGTAGGTGTAACACAAGCCAGTAAAAAAAACGACTTAATAGAAATTGGTGTTAAAGAACTTTGGCATAAATAACAAAAGGTTTCATTATTTTATGGTAGTTAAAGTGTTTTGCCTCTGGCAAAGAATCCAATATCTCATTTGAAAACCAAATATATACAAGTTCAATATCATTTCATTCATGGGAAACTACAGGAAGGAATTGTGGATATGAGAAAGGTTCATATCAAATACAATAAAGTAGATTTTAGGCAAAACTACATTTAATCCCCTGTATTTTTACCTTTTGGTACGTTATGCCCCCCTTTATTTTTAAAAATGAACTTATTATCATCCTTTGACTGGTTCAAAATTCAAAAATAATTTTTTATCCATTACTTTTTTATTGTTATCTTCAATATACCCTCATGGCCCAAAAAAAAAACTGTCAGCTGCCAAAACTACCTTAGGTATTTTTTTTTAATTTTGTTTCATAAATATTTTTTAATTTATTCCTTAAATTAACGATCATGAAGTACAATTATGAAGACAATGGTATTTTTAGTTTTTTTTCTTTTTTATCTATTAATGGTCAAAATGTAATTCATACTTAAAATTTTTATTTTTTCAATAGAGGGCATAACGAAATAAAGCAAAAAATATAGGGATTTATTGTATTTTAATCAACAAAAGACTAAAAGGGTATTTTGTCCAAAAATGCAACATGTATAGTTGTGGTGATGGCATAATAAAACAGGGGTAAAAAAGTCTTTTTGAATTATAAACTCCTTTTATTGTTAGTCAAAGGGAATAATAAATCTATTTTTAAAATAAAGGGGGCATAGTGTACTAAGGGATAAAATACAAGGGTTTAAATGTAATTTAGCCTAAATTCTATGATAAAATCAATCAACAATGATATGTTTATTTATTATTGATCTTCTTGTAGCTAACACAAAAGTAAGCAAAGTGACGACGACAAGGTAATGTCAAATCTTTAAGTAGAAAATCGTTAGAAGAAGCTAACAATATCTAAATATTATTCACATTAGAAAAATGTAGATATTATTAAAAAAATATCTTGATAAAGATAAATAACTTGTAGTACAAAATAAAATATTAGAATGGGTAATAATTATTAATAGATTAAAATATGTGACTATAATTAGTTTGATTCACTTATAATTCATCTTCTTGTTTTATGTATTAAAAAATAAATTTAAGCATATAAAATTAGAGCATGTAAGGATGCCAATTTTATAGGTTTTAACTTATAAATTAATATCTGTAATTTATAACTCGTGAATATTTATATTGTAACTCTTTTAGTATTTATAAAAATATTTTATATATTTAATTAGAGCACGTATTAGATATCTCCTTATTTAGCTGTAAACTTTATAAGTTTACTTTAACCTTGTTTTAAAAAATCATAACAATAAATAATAGCCATAATTAATATGAAATAACAATAATTTTTAAATATTTCACATACAAATAATAACCACAATTAATGTGAAAAAGACCATTATCATCATATAAATATAAAATTAAGAATAATACAAAGTATTTTAAATATTACTATTTCATCATATAATAAATAATAATTACATCAAAATTTTAAAACATCCAATAAAAAAATATCCTTAACTTTCAAACTATTACAATTTACTACAAGAGTTCGTGATGAGAAACTAGCCAAGTAAAAGTGAAAATTATAACAAAAACATTTACAATTACATTATATATATAGAATTTAACATATACATCAAACATAAGTAAAATTAAATGAAGAGGAAAAACAAAAACCTAGAACTTCATTCAATGGTCTACAGGAGGATATCCGCTATAATTACACTGACCTCAGTTATCATTTGGTATAAAATCTTCATTATTAAGAAGAGCCTCATCATCATTATCATTCAAATTCAATGCACTAAAAGACATGTCAATGCTTTCTCAACTAAGATTATCTTCCAAGTCATTCATATCTATCAAATTCGGTTTCTCAGAAACCCAATCAGCAAGAAGATCGACATTCATAGATATTGGATTTGTTGAACTACTTATGCTATTAAGACTCCTAGTAAACAATAAAATTTAATTATTAGAAAATTATAAGAAATTATATTGAACTTAATAATGATACTAACATACCTTTCCCGAAGCTTTCAAGTGTAATGAATGAATACTAAGTCATTTAATCTCTTGTGCTCTAATTTATTCTTTTTCTTAGAATGTATGAATTTAAATGTGCTCCAGTTCCATTCACTACCTTTTGCATTGAAATATTGACTTAAAATTCGAATTGCAAACCTTTGCAATTATAGAACACCACTTCTGAATTAATCTCACTAAGAAACTGTAAATCATAAGATAACAAAAGTAATGTTACAAACAAAATAAAGTGAATTAATTTTCAAAAAATCAAAAAAAGAAACAGCTAATACTTGGAGAAAGTTTTGTTCTTTTTTAAATAGCAATCAACAATCCCAAATCCCCCATAAGACAGTTTATAAAGCTCTATTTGTGAGCTTAAAAGATCTTACATCATTTCATGCCCAACAATTGTTAGAATAGTGAATAACATCCTTATACTGACTTCAGCTTTTTTTTGTAAAATCTAGTCTGAAATATACATTAAGATTTAAAAATGCTGCAGCTGCAAGCAAAGGAGAAGAAAGTTGTCTTTCCCATCTCTCATTGACGACTGAAAGATATTGTGTATACAAAGAAAGCCTACATTTCATATTGACCTTGATTGGTTCCTTTGCTCTTTCCATGGCATCCAAAAAATAACTCATTATTGGCTTTTCTTTACTATCAACCAACGAAGCACCCTCACCAAAGGCTCACAAACTCGGATAACAAATTGAAACTGAGATCAAAATTCTTTATCTTCCAGTATAATGTTGGAAACCTCCAATTCAGTATTAAACCTAGCGTACTAAGATGCAACCCACTTATCACTTATAAATATTTTTCTGATCTCTTTCTTCATTGAAATAAAAGACTGAAGTGATAAGAACTTTATTGCAAAATTTGTCACACCAGAACGACATAAATTCCTACCATTGGTAAATTCCTTTCTCTTCAAATTCAAAACACATGCACGGTTATAAATAAACTTAGTCACCTTTTTTACTTTTTGCATAGTCTCATTAATAACAGGAAAATACCTAAGATTCGCTATATTCTCCAGCCTTAGGTCAATACAATGTGTAGCACAAGGAGTTAAAAAAAGAATTATACATATTCTGTAACCTTTTTCTTGTCGCTTTATAAGCAGAATCATTATCAGTAATAAGATGAACAATATTTTCTAGCCCTACTTCTTTCATAACTTTATCAAATATCGCAAACAAAGTCTCAGTGTTCCTAATAAGGCCAAATGCATCAATAGATTTCAAAAACATAGAGCCATTTGTATAATAAACCAAAAAATTAATAATAGGCTCTTGTCTCCTATTTGTCCAATCATCACACATGATTGAACATCCATAAGTAGCCCAATTCACTCTTCTTTATGTCAAACAACTTTAAATTTTAAAAATAGAACAACTGAAAAGTTTACCTCTTAAGTCATCAATCGAAAGAGTTTTGTATCTCAAATCATAAGAGGCTATTGCATCCACCATAGGTTGATAATAGTAAGACTGTGAAGCATTGAATGATGACCATGTATCATACAACCATCTACCTATTGTCATATCAACATTATGAGTCGCTTCTCTTGATTACATTGTACTACGAATTGAAGGTTGGGTTCCAAGAGTTGTTTGTGGTGCAAAAAAACTAGTCACCAGCCTTCTTCTTTTCCTAGCATCAAGTGCAGGTGTAGCATTATCTTCTTGTTGGGCCTAGGATGGAACACTACCACTATCACTACCACCTTCAACATTTTCACAATTATGAAAAAAACTAGCAAATGAAGTTCCACTACCAATTTCAAAATTCAACCTTTCCTTTTTATCTTTCTCATGCTGATATTCTTCAAGCAAAGTTTTCATCTGCCACTTCACATCATAGCTTAATTTTTACATGGTTCCATATCTCCTTTAACCTCAGCTAAATGCTTCTTTAATCGGGTTATTCCTACACTTTTCAAATGCTTGTTACAAAATAAGCAAATAGTATGGTTCCTCATACAGGGAACCAATGTAGCATGAGCTCAAGCCGAATCACTATATCTTCTTGAAATGGTTTGATCAGGAGTACATGAACTTCTTTCCATTTATCAGTAAAGATAAATAAATGCATATATCAAAATATAGAACATGTAATTTCATTACACAAAAACACATGTCCATCTTATATAATATAACTTATATATCGTACACTATTCAATTTCTTCGAACACAATTCACCATAGGTCAAAAATTAACAATTCAATTAGTCAACAAAAATAATTACATTTACATACATAAACAATTTCCATTTCCAACAATCGCAAAACATATATAAACAATTTCTAACATTTTTCAACAATTTCAATTCAACCATTTACAAAACATGCATAAATAATTTCCATTTCCAACATTTTCCATTCCAAACAATTTTCAACAATTCCATTTCCAACAATTTTGAACAATTTCAATTCAAAGTTTCAAACATCATAAAACATACGTAAACAATTTCCATTTCCAATTTTCCAACAACTTCATTTCTAACAACCAATTATTTCATTTCCAACAACCAACAATTTAAACCATCACAAATTCACAAAATAATGAAATAAATATCAACAATGTCAATTTTTAACAATTTCTAACAATTTTCATTTCTTAATTTCAAAAATTTCCAACAATTTCATTTATAACATTTTCCAACAATTTCAATTCAACCATTACAAAACATACATAAAAATTTTCCATTTCCAACATTTTTCATTCCTAATAATTTTCAACAATTCCATTTCCAACAATTTTTTTGAACAATTTCAATTCAAAATTTCAAACATCACAAAACATACATAAACAATTTCTATTTCCGAATTTTCAACAATTTTGTTTCCAACAACTAACAATTCCATTTGCAACAGCCAACAATTTCAACCATCACAAATTCATTTCCAACAACTAACAATTCTGTCCAACAATAAAAAATTTCAACCATCACAAATTCATTTCCAACAACTAACAATTCCATTTCCAACAACCAACAATTTCAACCATCATAAATTCATTTCCAACAATTTCAATTTAACAATCACAAAAACATACATAAATAATTGTCATTTCCAATATTTTCTAAAAATTTTCATCCCAAAACATACCAATAATTTCCATCTCAAAACATACACAAATAACCAAATACATTGAATTTATTTTTCAACATACATAAATAAATTTCATTTCCAATAATTTCCAAAAAATTTTATTCCAAAAATTTTCATCACATAACATATCAATAATTTTCAACAATTTACAATACAAAACATACACAAATAACCAAATAGAATGATTTTTTTTCAAATTTAAGAGCAAAAAACACTCCCAAAAAATAAAAATCTATTTCAGTTTTCTAATCTGGCGTTGAGAGGGCGATGGTGGGCTGGTGGGTAGAATCAAACAGTTATTGGGGGTGCGGTGGTGGTCGCTGGATGGCCAGAGAGCGATTGGCGGCGACGGTGAAGAAGAGAGAGAGTGAGACTGAGAGTGTGAGAGAGAAACTAATGAGAGGAAGAAGAAGGAGAACGTCAGTTGTGGTGTGGGAGGGAGGGGGTGAGTAAGAGAGTGATTTTTTCAATAAAAAAGAGAGTGAGAGTGTGAGTTTATGAGAGAGAAAACGAAAGAGACAAAAAGAAGAAGATGGGTGAAAAGGGTTAAATAAGTTTTTTCTTCTACAAAAATACCCTTAAATATTTAAAATTTTTGGTACAGCCATTAATTTTTGTACTATTTACTGATTGGTACGTACGGTACCGAAAAAAACACTGTGTCAAATAGGTTTATGGACTTGAATGAGAATCATGCTTAGTGCAACAACCGTGCCTGAAATTTTAGTTTTCGAACTATATCTTAATGTTATTTTAGAAGTTGGAGAAATTTCACAAATATATATAAAACAATGTTTCCAATTTTTAATGATTTTTCAAAGAAATTGTAATGGTCTAGTGTCTGAAAGTATATTTTATATTTTCAAGTAATTACAAAAGGAATGAATTTCTTATATTTGGAATATATATGTGGTCACTAAATAATTACAAAGGGAATGAATGGTTATAGTTCAAATGGAAACAAACAATTGATATTATATATAATATAGCCATTAGTTTGGGTCACATTCTAACAATGTTCATCTGTGATCAATTAGAAAAAACATACAACACATAATTTTCTTATACAAAACAGTTAGATATTTCAGTTTAAAAAAGTTGATAGCTAGATTTGTATATATATATATATCAAGTAACCAATATTATACACATTTATCTCCAAAAAGTTTAAGAGTTGTACAAATCTAGCTATCAAACTAATGTAACCCAAACTAATGGCTATATATATAATATCACTATTAATATAATGGAAGAGTTCCATTTGGTGTATATTTCTTATGTATCAGATTTGATCTTCTCTCTACTAATTAAAGTAACAAACAGTTTTTTTTATCAAGTTTACAATATTATACTCTTATAATTTGTAGCAATTTTTTTTATTCAAGATCTTAAAGATATGAATGTCAATATTACACTCTTATGATTAGTAATAATATATTTTTTCAATAAACAATTTGTTATTTTAATATGATTATTTGAAGATGATTGTCAAATATTTTCATATTCTCTTTAGATAATGTTAGATAAATATTATGAGGTCTAAACTTTGGTTATTGGGTGAATGTCAAACACCCGAATCATTAGAAAACAAGAAAGAACACTTGTTATTATTCTAATTCAAGTAGAACTTTAAAGAAGAGAAATAAGCATAACCATTTTGCTCGGAATTAAACTCAAGTTTGTTGGGTGAAACCCAAGCATCCTAACTATTAGACGATCATAGGTAATCAATGTATTTTACACTATAATTATTATCAACATCTAAATTTCATGTTAGTTTTATGCATATTATTATTAAAATTTAAAATTATGTGATATTTGTTATGTGTTAAATTTATAGATAACATTATAAAAGAATAATTTGATAGTTACCAAAGTTATCCAATTAATTAAGTGAATTTTTTCGTTATCAAATTAATTAAGTGAATTTTTCATGTATAAATAGCTATTTATTGATAAAATATTAATACTTATTATTAAATTAATTATATGAATAAATGATGCTTATTAGTTGATAGAATTTAGAATTTGCCAAAGGTAAATTAATACTCAATGACTAATAAACATAATAGATGAAAATTAATAGTCACTTGTCAAATATGTTATATATCCAAATATATTAATTGTGTTTGATGAGCTTTTGTTTGATTACCTGATAAAGTTTGTATGGAATTAAACTATGATAATATATTGTTGAGTTTGCCCAAAGGAAAACTACAGTCTATTCTAAATGTTTAATTATTTATATTCGATAATTTATTAAGCATTTATGCATTTGTAGCTATTTCTTTTCATTTGCATACTTCTTTTCTTATCGTGTTTAATGGTTTGAACTTTTCTAAATTGCGTGAATAAGTTAATTTCTATTTAGGTATTTTAGATCTTGGTCTTAACATTGTTGGAAGAAAACCCTAATACTATTATGGATACGAGCAACTAGGATGAGAAGACAAACTATAAAGCATAGGAAAGATCTAACAAATTATGTCTCAATTTCATGCGAATGACTATTAACATCAATAATAAGATCATTATTCTACAAATTGAAAGTGCTAAAGTATATCTTAAATTTATGAAAGAACATTTTCGTTCTATGGATAAGTCTCTTGTCAGTACTCTGATGGCCAACCCAAGACCTTGAAGTTTGATGGGTTGTATATTTTAAACTAAACTTAATTGAAGTTCCTTCTAATACCTGATGGCTTGATTTTGGTGCTACTACTTATGACTTATCGTCTAATATTAGATACTCAATATCTCCTAGATCTAATACAAACTCATACCTTCAATTTGTGGAAACTTAATTTCTATTTCTAAACTTGATGAAAGTGGGTTTACTTTTAAGTTTAGTGATGGTTATTTTGGTTTATTTAAATGTAATTTCATTATTGGTTGTGAAATTCTTATAAATGGTTTATATAAATTGAAACTTAATGTTAATTTTTCTAAACCACCCCTATTTTTTATTTATCACACCATTGGAACTAAACGTAGTATAATGAATAATAATTCAACTTACTTATGGCATAAATGTTTTGAGTCATATATCTAAAGAATGATTAAGCAGATTGGTAAAAAATGAAATTCTTCATAATTTAGATTTTACGGATCTTGTTTTGTGTGCAAATTGCATTAAAGATATCAAACCAAGCGTAGTAAGAAAGGAGCCACAAGAAGTATTCAGCTCTTTGAATTATACATAACGATATATGTGGACATTTTGACAGTCTATCTCTTTATGGAAAAAAATATTTTATCACCTTTATAGATGATTTTTCACATTGTAGATATGTTTATTTACTTAATGAAAAATCCCAAGTTGTAACACCCTTGAGGTTTAGTGAAGGTTGAAAGGTAATTGGATAAAAAAAAAAAGTAAGATTTGTGGATATTATGAAAATTTTGTTTGGTCTATATTTTCTATTTAATAATGGAATAAATCTCAACAATTTATTTTGGTCTCTTGATGGATGCACCAGATTGAATAGATATGTAAACTGGTCCTTTTTTTTTACTAATTAAGGAAACATATTGTTTTTCATCAAGTATATGTAACCATAAGAGAGTTAAAAGAGAGAAACTAACTTTAACCAAGAAAACGACGAAATTTCTCGATCTCTTTTCAATGATGACATCTTCTGCATCATATACACAATATTACACTCTTATGATTTGTAACAATTGTTTATTCAATATCCTAAAGTTATAAATGTCAATTTTGATATATGTCATAAAGATCATATTTTAATAGGCAACATCTAACCAAGATTCAAGATAAAACTATTGAAATTACATTAACCCATCATTATAAAATAGGGCATACCATCATTATAAGGATAATAACAAAAGTTTGAATTTGAATGAATTTAGTATTGTTTAAAGTCAACAAATCAAGCTAAAAAAATTAATTTGAATTTAAATTGAGTTGATCTATAGTCAATTTAACATTATTTAAGATCAATGGATCTAATTCAAAAAATAAATTTGGATTTGAATAGATGATGAACATGGTACCTCATTCGTCCTAAAATATTTCTATATATCCGAGGGTTAACTATTAAAAGAAATTCAAACCTTACTTGATTTTACAATACTAGCATAAACTTTAAAAATTACACTAAAATGAGTCAACTTTTAATTTTTAATGAAAATAGCCCAACATTCAATTTTCTGCTAATGTAAATGATAAAGCGAGCCATGTTAGATTAAAAAGTTTTGCTACGTGACAACTACATATTGTATTTATGTCATTTAAGAATTTTATTAGTAATAAATTAAAATTATCAAAATCCATGAAATATTTATACATTCCTTGACATGTTTTACTTCATAATTATTTTAGAGTATTTGATATTTTTAATTTATTAAATAATAAATTCATATATACAAATACAATATGTAGCATTTACATAACAAAAATATCAATATGATGTGACTCACCACGTCATCCACATTAACACAGAAATTAATGTAGAACTATTTTTACTAAAACTTGAAAGTTAAGATATTTTAATGCTATCTTTTAAAGTTTGAGTTGGTATTACATAATTATTTAAAATTTAAAATTTTTTATAATTGACCATATATGATATTATATCATTTCCTTCGAGATTTCTTTTGATCATGATTCAAATTAAAAAATATTGCAAATCTACATTTTTAATCAACTTATTCAAATTTGTTTAAATTGTATTCAAATTAAATTCTAAGGGTTTAAATTTCTTAATATATCCAAAATTTGAACGGACTCAATTCAAATTCCCCTATTCTAATAAGCTGGAAGTTAGATATACAAAATTTATCAAATTTAAATTCAGATCTTAAGATTTTGCATAATCCTGAAAATGACAGCCATATGTATAAATATATATAAGTTATTACTAAGCTATAAATCAAACGAATCATCGTTAATGGTTTGACAAATCACTCTTGGACAAAGAGCCTGACATCTTCATAGGCCCGCATCTGATTCTCAATCTGCAATAGAGCAGTGCCTGTTCCTTCCCTGTACGATTTTTTAACTTATTCTTATGTTTCCATTTTGCAAAAGAATTGGTCCATCGATTCTTGTTGTGATGATCCAAATTTTACTTTAAGCTCATCTCCCAGGTGCAAACTTTATTATCTCTTTGAAGTGTTTATCTTTCTTGGACAAAAAGGCCAAAACAAAAAAGAGAACTAAATTCAAAAGAATTTAAAACAAACCACGTTACAATCTGAAGGCCAATATCCCAGAAGGACATAATCCACGAGGTCATATAAAAAAAAAAACCCTCCAAACTGTAAATTTATCAACTAAATTCATAAAGGTCGATAATAAAAAGAAAAAGTGACATGACATCTCAAAGCTTGTATCTTATTATTAACAATTTCTAGGTCTTACCATATGCTCATTCGAGAGACTTCAATTCCTAAAAGAGACAACATGTTGAATTACCTCTGGTTCTAATAGAGAAGATCTAATAATAAATCCAAAAGTTTCACTAATCAGATCCGTCTTGAATTTTACAAGGAAAACATGAACACTATCAAATGAAGGAAGTTGGTTTGATACTCCAATTATCTTCCGAAAACCTCATTCCTTTTTAATTAACAATTAAAAAGTTGTAAATAAAGGATGAAATTTCATTTATACAGTTAAATGATATGAACTTTGTTTTATGTAACGAAGAAGAAGCAAGCCTCTCTCTCCAGTAGTTCACCAAGTGTCGTCTACTGACATTTGAACCCCTAAAAATTGCAGAACCCCTTGACAGAAAAGAAATTGCACGTGTTGGATGAATTTGAGAAGGGAGAGTTCCTTTACAAACTATTCAAGCTACAATTGATTATTGTTCTTATCCGGTTAGGACTGTGTATGAGATATTGGGTATAAAAATTTGAATATTTGTCAACGAAAAAATAAACCCTTAATTGGCTTATTGTCATTACGTTCTAAGGATTAATATAGATAGAACAAAAAATCAAGAGCCTCGAGCCAATAGAGATTGAGAAGATTGACTAAAGAAAAAATTTCATCGAATTAATAATATAACCTTTGTTTTATAAAGCGAAGAAGCTAAAACTTTAAATCAATTATTCTTGGAACATCATTATTCCTCTTCAATTTAAAACCTGTTTTTTGCTAGTTGTAAGCTGTCTCCGGATTTAAACCACTGTCATAACATATTAGGATGAGTTACAATAAGGACTTCATACTACTTTAAATTGGCTTAAGTTGTTTCATCTATACTCCGATGGCCAAAGACATTGCTGCAAAACTCAACTCTAGTAAGTTGTTTAATAGAATGTGTAACTTTATTTGTTTTACCTTCTTTAGGTTTTTCTTAGGTAAAAGATCATGTAATTTAAGACATTTTGAAAAAATTTTGATATTTAAAATTCTAAAAAGTACTCCTATCTTTTTGCTTTCTGGAAAAACTCTTTCTTGTATTTCGGTTAAAAATAACAAAGAAACACATGTAATATGAACAATAAATATGAACTAATCAAATGTCTCTAATATGATAATCTAACTTAGCTTTTGAATTCGACTCAAACAAATTAAATTCAACTTAAAGTAATAATTAAAGATAATTATAATAAATTATTTATTTATCTTAGATTTAATTATTTCGAATTGAGTTTAGGAGCTATGTTGAATCGTCATATAAATAGCATTTGATTAGTCTATATTTGATGTTAATACTACATTTGTTTAATCGTTATTTTAATTATAAAAGAATGAGTTTTTCTAGGAAACTAAAAACTAAAAGAATTTTTTTTCAAGAATTTTAAAGATCATGGGGGGTTTTTTTAAAAATGATTTCTTAAATTACAAGTGAAATTTATTTCTTTTACCTTTATTTTTATAAGTTTCAACTTTGTAAATCCTGACTAATTTTTATTCTTTTGGCTTCTCTATTCGGGTTTCTCCTTTGTATTTGAATATGTTAATTTGAGGTAATTAGTCGTCTTCTAATATTATTTATAAAAGTGTATGCATTTATTAAGTTGGGCAGCAAATGTATCATTCATTTTTAAAAGATACGAATCAAAAGATGTATTTCCTAAGGTTGTTATATGATTTAATTTTTAACTTTTCTGAAGGTATTATTATGATTAAGGTGAATTTAAATTAAAACTGTAATTGTAGAAACAAGCTATAACCTTTATAAATAAGATAAATCACATTCAATAAATATGATACTTATCTATTTGATATTGAAGCCGGGATTAATCACCCTGTTAGTATAAGATATATTTCATAATCGATCTTACAAGTATATTCCCACGAAATTGATTGTATTGTCTTGTTTTCTAGCACTACAACAAAATTATCCTTTAGTTACGTTTTTTTTCTTTTAACGATGATTTTAAAGTTTGTCACCAAAAGTTAAATTTTTTATCAAATCATAGTTAAAGAAATATCTTTTATGACAATTTGAAGATTTGATCACAAAATGTCGAACATTTGATGATGATTTAAAGATTTCGTCGTCAATTGTCGAACATTTGGTGATATTTTCTGACATAGTCACCAAATGTTTGAACATTTTTTAAAATTAAACTTTTTCGTTTTGTTTTAAACAAAAACCAACTCCATCCTCATTTTTTTCTTCTTCCGTTGTCTTCCTCTTCATTTTTGTTTTGTTTGAAACGAAAACTAGCTTTATCTTCATTGTTTTTTTTTTCTACCGTCATCTTTCTTTGTTTTTTGTGTTCTCTCCTTGTGTTCGCCATCGTTGTCATCTTCCTCCGTCACTTGCCATCTTTGTTGTTATCAGCTGAGGTATGTATTCTATCATTTGCACTCTAGTTTTTCTTCTAATGCTGATGTTGTTGGATTTTGGTTTTTTTTTGTTAGATTTTGTCGATATACCAACCTTTAAAAAGACCTACCGACAAGCTTTATCTCTCGATCATTTTAATGGTTTAATTGTGATTTTTGAGTTCTTTGTAATGGGTTTGGCTTTTTACTTTTGGGTATCTGAGATTCGAATTTGGTAAATTTTGTGACTTTTAGAGTTTTGGTGGCAATGATTCCTGGGGTTAGGGTTGGTGATTTATTTCAGATTTAAGTTTGTGATTTTGGAGCTAATCATTGATATGACAATTGGTGAAAAAAGCAATAGGGTTTGAACTTTATGTGTTAATTTGGATTTTGTTTAAAGAAAACGTGTATGAACTAGCCTAAAATTGCTTGATGAGTAGGAGGGTGCTGTTATTCACCAACCGATTGTGAAGACCCTTCAGCAGAATCTTTAAGCTTATCTCTTAACATGGTGATTAAGGTGTTTGCAGGAAGAAAATTATTGGGCATATTTGGCACAATTTTAAAAAGGTGGGGACTATCTAGCTAGCTAGTTGGAGAAATAAGAGAGTGAGATGGAAGAATGGTGAAGTAGTGAAGAGGTGAGAAAGTTGAAAATCACATCTACGGTGGGTCTATAGAGGAGTCATGGCCTTACGTTTTGGGTTGGGTGGTAAGCTCCATTCATAGCTTTGCAAGTTCCCAGATGTCATGTAATAAACTAATAATGGATACAATGGTATAAACTTGCAAGACCAAAAAAGATAATAACTACTAACTTAATTTTCCTCAAAACCATCAATCCCTTTAAGCCGATTCTTTGACAGGAAGGTGTTAATGATGCACATTAACTCTACTTTTGTTAATAGTGTATGTTCTTTTTACTTCCTTTTAGCATGCATTTTTCAAGCAATTTTATGGGTTTGTAACCAAATCCGACTATACCATTTTGAGACTAGGATTCATCACTATATGTTATTGCAACTCTCTGTTCCTGTTTACTGCATAACTTCCCTTTTCAGTACCTAGATACTTATCTTATTTCAACAAGCACTAATAACACTTCCTTAACAGACTCATTTTAGGGAAATCTTAATTTTGATTTCCACTTGTACATGATGCATGCCCTTGAATGCAACTTCAAGAAGGTTGTAGGAATAACAAAAAATTTGTTGACATGATTCTATGTCTATGGCTATGCAAGTTGGAATGCATATTTCTATATCGAATTCATTCCCTTCAATGTAAGTTATTCGGTGTCAATAGCTCTTCTACATTTTTTTTTTTTCATTTGTTGAAGTTGTTTCTATAGTAAAAATGTGTTTAAAGTTTATATGTAACAATTAACTGTCTCTATTCATACTTGTAGTTCACATAAATAAGGGGCTTGTTTTTCTATATTTATCAACAATGATTTTTATTTAAGCACTTTCATTGCATGATAAATCTCAATCTTTAAAAACCTTGTTGAATGAGAAGGTTCCCTTATCCTTGTTATTTTTTATTGTTTTAGTCATATTTTGATCAGTGGTAAAACAAAAACAAAGGTTTCATTTTATTTAGTCATGACTGCATGATGCAGAAAATAAGGGAGTGGATATAAATTGACACTTCTAATTTTGGATTATGATTAGTTTAAAACTAAAGTTGAAATCCTCTATTTTTTATATTATCTTCAGCACACTAACAAATTCAATTGTGTTCTTGTATTGCACAAGTCTCCTTTCTTGTTATTATAATTTCAAATGCTACTTCTTGTTATGCAACTCTTTTTGCATGATTTTGCTTTCCTAAATGTTTTTCTACATTTGCAACCAAAATATGGTGCTTTTAGTTTCATTTAATTGTTCAATGCAACCATATGCAGGATGCGCATAGTTAAACAAAAAAGTTTTTCAAATTAGTTAGTAATTATTTGTACCACAGTTTGTGGATCTTCAAAAATATATTATTAGTTATTTCTAAATTTATGTTTTTGTTATCATCTTAGGGATAGATTACATATGTTTATGCTAACTGTTTGTCTCTGTTGTGATGATCATGTTCTGCAAAATTTACAAACTGTCTTCTTTATGTAGATACAGGAGCCAAAACACTTAGCAGGTATATGCTCTAAACAGTTGGTGGAGATCATAACGAGATTCTAGTCACTTATCTTTCTTATATGATGGCTGAGCTATGGACAAACCTACCTAGTCGTCCTAGTTACTATGTAAATTTTTTTTATAATATCAGCATAAACTGGTCTTTTTATTTATTATTTTGTATATGTGAATTGTTAAGGTTGTAATTTAAATTTTATATAAGAACAATATTCTTTTTATTGGTATAATTTAATAATATTTTACTTTTTATATACAATGTTTTAAATTATCAATTATTTTTGCATAATAAATTAACAATAACAAATATAAATATTATATACAACAATATGGATTAAAAATGTCGCAAATAATTATAATTAACATGGTATAAGATTTTGTTAAATGTATATTAAAAATTTGACTATATTTTATAAAATTTAGTTAAAAATATTTGGGAAATGTAGGTAAAACTCTTTGGCTACTTTTTCAAAAACATAGCTAAAAACTTTTAGCTACATTTTTGAAAACATAGCTAATAATTTTTAGCTACGAAAATCAAACATAGCCAAAAACGTATTGGCGACAATTTCAAAAAACATCGCTCAGATCTGATGAATGTGATAAATGATTGTGCACAGTGAATGAAAGTTATTGATAACATATTATGTGAATTGATGTATTTCACCACATTGTTATGCATGATTAAATAAAGGAATTGTGACCAAAGTAACTAGCATGAAAAAGAGTTTAAAGCTCAAAATGTGTACAAAGAGTCACAGACTCAGTTATTAATAAGTCTAGTATTTACAATAGATACGGGACATAATATAAAATGAGCCCGATGTCCACAACAGATACGAACAGTAAGTAGGCGCTTGGTCATAAGAAAGTATATATATATATAGATATATATATATATATATATATATATATATATATATAATTAAGACCTTCAAAGTTGCTTCTACGTCTTAGTCTACATATACGCATCTTCACCATCAAGCCGTTAAATCAGCTCATTTTACGTAAATTTCGTTTGATTTAGTTACCAAACAATATTGTCAAATGTAGTTCACACAGTCATCCCAAAATTCCGATATTAGTGAAAACTACCAATTGGTTTATTAATAGAGAGGAAAAGTGTTTAATGTTTTAATTCAGGTCCTATTGTATATGTTTTACATTTTCTAATCAACAAAAAAATTTAATAATTAAATTTAAAGAATCAAAATTATGAACAATATATTTTCTTCTAAGTCCAAGGACGAGAACTTAATAATTAACTTAAAATTTAAAGTTAAACTTTAAAAGTCGCTTTCAAATTTAAAATACAATTTCTCCGTTAGAAATAACAAACTTTAGTCATTTTAATCTAATATTTTAATAAGTAATAAATATTCATTAAATTAATTAGTATTACTTAGACCCGTTGGACCACTTTTTTTTTAAACAAAGCACTTAATTAGTTAAAACCATTAATCCATTTTTAGATTATTAAAATATACTCTGACAAAGTCAATTACCATTAATTTTGGATCTTATAAGTGCTGTCTCCAAGACGTCAGGGCAAAATGATATCTTACCACTTCTTATCTCAAAATCATTTCTTCGTCAGGGTGATGATGATAGACAACCATAATAGATGGTTACCATAATCTAGACCCCGTAATTACTGTTTTTATGTTTTAAAAATGTCAAAATCTTCCGAGGTAATGTCTGATCAGATATCATTAGTCAAATAAAATCGTCAGTAATTAAATAAGCATAAATCTACAGGAGGAGCAAACTAAGGGCCGAGTCCGTAGTACTTGGTCATTAAAGTTGTTGCTGCTACCATAATCGCCTCCTCGGAAATTCTACAACATTATACAATTGAATATAGCTTCTTACCGATTAAATTATTAGGAATACATAAACAATGGTTTCTTGTGAGAATAAGAAATTAATTCGGCAGCTCGTGATTGTGTATTAAATTTAAAGGTGACAGCTATTCTAAGCTCAGGCATAATTTAATATCATTGCAAGCATACGAACCGGTAAGCTCTTGTTTCAATCAAGGTTTTCTTAATCATGATCCATCACACTTGGCATATTTTATTCATGTTGGTAAGCTTAGATCCTTATGTCTTAACTACCATACAGGTTTTTAGACTATCTTCTTTTCCTTTTCCCACATCTAATCATCATCAACTAGAAAACATTAAAATTACGAAAAAGAAAGGGCCTGGTCTGTTTACTGGTTTTCTAAAAATAAGAATCGAGTGTTTGCATCATTAGCTGCAACTTGCACACAAGGTCTAATTAGCTGCATCTAAAATCTTTCATAGGCAACAATTATGTTTCTTAAATCTTATGAAACTCTTTCCAAGAATTCATCCGGTTTATGTCCATCTCGAGGTTTGAGTATTTTCAATCCCCTTAAAGTTGATTTCTTGGATGGGATTAATTATCTTAATAGCCTGTTTACTTTGCCATGATTTAAAGAGAATGGGTATCAAGTCTTTTATGTTTTATGCTCAACTTTTGGAATAATACCAAAATAATGCGTGAGAATCAAGAAAGTTTCAAAACCTAAAATGATATTTAAAATTTTCATGATAAAAGCACACATATGTCTTTATATTACAGAATTTATATGGCAATTTCATAATTTGGACTTCCGTTCCAATATTTTCAATAATGAATTAAAAGTGATATGTTCAATTGTACCTCTTAAGCTTTGTACCTTTCTTTCAGTTAAAATATGAACTAATAATGATATATTTGCTATTGGTATAGTTACCATCGGCTCAGATAAGTTATGGAACAGACGGTGATTTCCTTTATATTATTTTGCAGCAATCAAATGTTATTCAACAATAAATTTATATTACCATTTATCAAAAAGCGAAGAATGGACAAAGACCACCTCATTTTTGGTGAGCCGACGAGTGCGTTTGTTCAAGCCACCGTTTCATGTCTATATAACATTAATAAATCCTCATAGAATCCTTTTCCAATAGCATCGAATAAGTTTCTGTATGCAAATTCCTTATGAGGAAGAGCCCGTTGCTCTCGTCACGCAACGTTCCTATTTACATGACATGAAATGATGCTGAAAGTTTTAATTAATTAGTAGGGTTTCAGCTATTCAAAAGAACTGCTGCAAATGAATAGGCATAATGATTCAATTCTTCTATAGGATTACATGAGACTACGTATGGATCCTACATGAACTAATTCGGAGGTTTTTATATGAAAGTAGGGACCCTCGTCAGGAAGGGAAATCAAGACGATCCTAAGGGTATGCTAATTTGACGCTGAAGCTAGGCTGCAAAAAGCTTTCGATTTAGTCTTAACCGTTCAAGAAAATGTTGACACGTGACAGGCTGCATTCTCTACTTTCAATTCAAAGGGAGAATCCCTTGTTTCTAAGGTTGGATTTCGATAGAGTTTTATGAGTAGTATGCAGAAGCAGTAGGTTATACTCTAGTATATATATACATTACAATTTATAATGGAAGTTAGGCTGAAGATGCGCCCTACCTTAGTTTACGACATATAATCAAAAGGAAAGTAGGAGAAAGGGAAGCTCAAGAAGTCTAATATCACCAACTTACCTCCATAAAATAGTATAATACTTATTCAAGCATAAAACTTCTCCTCAAATACTGCAATTGTCTATATATATAGCTAGGTTTATATACTAATGCATAGTTGCATTCAGAAATAAGAGGCTGCATGTGAAGGGAAATGATACAAAACGACTTCTTGTACCTAGTGAAGGGAAATGATATAAGAGCCACAACTAAGAGGACAAAAAAAAATCTACGCATACCATTCTGATCAGAGACCAAAAACACAGTAGGAGGATGAAGTAGCTAGCATTATCTTAAAAAATGAAGAACAAAATTGCATCCTCAAAATAGATCTACCGAAAGAATTAGAAACCATAACAAGAATATTGCAATCCAAAAGACCCACAGATAGACCGGAGCTAGACCATTTTCTTGTTTTATCTTTTATGAATATTTAATTTGAATTGGCTAGATATATACATATACTAAATCTATCTCATATATTCACGATTAGATTTTCTTTAACATACACGTTGGTTTCAGACAACCTAAACTAAAATCTAATTAGGAGGACATGAGAGTACGGCAAGTCAAATAAACTAACTAATTTTGCGGTTGGTTTGTTGGTTTGAGTAATGGTTATAGTTGTATCCTCCAGAGAGTGAAAGTTTGTCAGTAGAGAAGGTACTTGACTACAATTCCCTAAGTGTCTTATTTCTATACCTATAAAAGATTCTGGATGACAGGAATGTCATGTAGAACAGAAAACAAGTAGTTTAGCTCTTTCCCAGAAGAAGATGATGATGAGAGTCAACTTAAGCATTTATGGAACTCATGCTGATCACATACAAGTACATTCAACAACGTTTATCATCAGAAACCTAACCTCTTTGTCTTGTTTTTGTTTTGTAATGTTTTTGTTTATTTACTCCTGAAAGCAATACATAAAAAGATAGGAAAAATAAAGTTGAGAAGAGAAGGAGAGGAACTACAATTCAATGTTACCAAAGCCCAAAGATCATTTATTAATTATAGAAACGTTACAATTAATGAAGAAAATAAAAGGTGGGGGAACTAAAAGGAAAAGAGATTATCAAGTGGATAAAGATAAGAACAAAGGGAAGAAACCCTAATTGATGCCTTAGTAATCACTTAGTCACTGACTTCTGGTTTTCAGTTAACATGATCAAATACAAACTCATCAAACCATTTCTGATTAGAAGGGGATAGTTCCACAATGAACAAGAATACTATTTCCAGAAGAAACCATAGAGTCTAAGAAGCAAGATGAAATAACACAAAAGCATACCCTAAAAAACATCACAAAAGAAAGAAAGTAGTAGTACTAAGAGAAGAAGATGATGATTATGAGTACACAAGTCATCCAACAATTATGCAGCTGACCTTTTATGATCCATCGACCAATCCCCGTAGTTTCTGTCATTGCAAATTGCTCTAATCCATCAAAAAAGCCACAAATTTTTTTCCATAAACAATTCAGTCACCCTTCCAACATATCGTTAAACATCCTTGTACTTTTTGATTTCAATTAAAACGGAGCCCTACTTCCTGAATTCCCGGCCCATCCATCCACCGGCAGCTGCACATTGGGAGGCAAATTGAAGAACGGAAGACCTCCTGAACCAGCTTCAGGAAAAGGGTTATTTCCAACACCAGCGCCGCCGCCACCTCCGCCGCCCCCACTCTGCATCTGCAACTGCTCATCCTCGTCTAAAGGAAGTCGCTCATATGCAACGTTGGTAAACGACGATGCAATCACTATCACAGGTCCTGCTGCCGTCAACTCTCCGACAACGCTTCCCCCAACTACTTGACCCTGTCCTCCGGCGAGAAAAATAGTCAAACTTGTCGCTCCCGGTGGGGCTGGAGGCGGCAAGAAAGATCCGGACAACGACAGGATCTCAAATCTTCCATGAAGAGTGACGATAGCACCAGCTGCAGCAGGCTGCCTGATGCTGACGTTAGTCACCGTCCCAGCTCCGCTGAGTACACAAATCCCACGTTGCCGTCTGCGAGCGTAGTTGGCAATACATTCAAAAACATCGCAACCACTTCCGACTTCGAGAATGTGAGCTCGCAAAGTGTTAGCGCTCTCACGAGTTATTATCACCGGAGGCTTCGGTTTGTTCTTAGAACCAGGCGGCCGGCCTCTCGGGCGACGAGCCACGATGTCACCAGAGTTGGCTGCAGCAAGGTGAGAGCCGTCATCATGTTGATCGGAGAACTGACCACTACCACCTCCACCTTGATGAGAATCATGGTCTTCAGGGTCTGAAGGACGTTGAAGGTGGAGGTCAGGTCTGTGGTGGAGCTGATGAACGTAACCAGACGTAGTAGTGCCTAAATCCAAACCGGCCATCATGCCAACATCAAAAGCCAAGAAAAAAAATTATATTATTAGAAGTGATTAAAAACTGTGTGTGGGGTTTTGTTTAATACAGGGAAAGAAAGAGTAGAGAAGAGAAAGTATAGAAAATGGAAAAGGAAAGGGAAAGCAGATGGTGCGGTGATCTCCACAACTCCAAGAAAAAGATTTTTGAATAGAGAAAGAGAGACAGATAGGGTTTTGAATGAATATATTTTGGAAACAAGTGAAAAGAAAAACAAAAGATGGAGAAAGAGAGAGAGAGAGAGAGAGATGGAGTGCAGAGAAAGGGAAGGAGAACCGGAGAAGGAAGGGGGGAAGGGACAAAGACCTAAAACGCAGTCATCTTCCTCTCTCAGGTTTAAATATACATTTATGCTTGGAATAATCATTTGAAAAGACAAAAACAACGTATAAAAAATGCAAATTTTGTTAAATTTTCTTTCTTATATGAAGCAGAAAAAAAAGGTGGATTATTGGTATACCATAACTCTGGTCATAGGTGCGTAAATCAAACGCGCATGTTTTCTTTATTTTATTACACTAAATCCAAACTTTAGTAAGAAAATTGATGTAATAATTAATTCTAGAAGTAAAATATGTTTATAATCTGATCAATAAGAGAAGTATTAAATAGACATAGACGTGATTTTACAACTTTCAAAATAACAAAGATCCGATTACACGTCTTACTAATTAATTTTGCAGGACAATGTTCTACCTTTCGAAACTAATCATTTGAGAAGCCCCCACTTTTACATGCTTTAGAAATTTTTAGCCGAAGCTTCATTAGACACAATCATACAAGAAAGGGAAATTTATGTTAAACCACTCGTAAATTAATGTTGACCATCCACTTGTTCTTCCTCGACAATTGAACTATTACTAATAATTAATTGTGGGTGTATTTTGTATTGGATTATATATTTTCATTTCTTGTTTATATCATAAGTCTATATCTAGTAAAAATTAAAATTTTGGTTAAAATTATTAAATAATAGCAATATCAAGTTGAATTGTAATATAATTGATAATATGGAATTAAAAATATTACAAAATCAGTGAACAAAAGTCATTTATCACCTGCAACTTCTCTGCCCACCCCATAAAGTTTCCTTTGTTGAAACTACATTAGCTACTTTTGTTTAGAAATTTCGGCAATGGAACAAAATAGGGGGAACAGACAATCTATTCCCCAAACATTTGAGCAAATGAAGCCTAGATGAAAGGAGAGTGTTGGGTGGGGTTAGCTCATAGACGTTGCCAATAGCCAAGCTGGTTTAACTTGGACTTTTGGTGGCCGTGAAGGTGAAGTTAATTAACTAGGGTTTAGCCATGAGGTTGACCACGTTCGCTTTAGTTGGAGAAAGGGACAATTAATTTCTTAAGAAAACAGAAATATATGCCCAGAGCAAACAAGAGAGTGGGCAAGTGGGAGACATTGCACCGGCGCGTGGGTCCCACACATGTCGTTCTCCTCCGCACCCTGAACGGCCCTCCCTCTCCTCTCCCTTTGGTGGCCAACTTTGCTCGACTGACGCAAATGTTCGTCATTATTCTATCTGGTTCGTAATCATGGAGTACACCATTTCTTTCTCTTATCCGTTATTTAGAGTTTGATTAATTCATTTAATTAATAAATTATTACATACATTAAAATTTTTATTTAATCTACATTTGAAAATAACACATCAATTTTTTCATAAAAAACATACATTATCGAATTTTTGTAATTCCATTCTTAATCATCTCTCTCCGAGATAACAACTTTATATTCAATTTAATTAATTTAGGTAATATTTAATACAATTTGCAAATCGTATAATGGTCTTATTACAAAAGAAGGGCGACGAGGTTCATATTAAATGTTTGTTAATAGAGAAAGTTTAACTAATCAATTGACGCGATAACCTTAACACCTTGGTTATATTCTATCAATATTTTCTGAATTCTTCCAATATAGAATAGATGTCAATGGGTACTCACCTTTCTAAAACCTAATATATATATTCATCTATAATAGATTTTCAGGAATCAAAAGGTCATGTCTATTCTTTTGGACAAGTAGCATAGGTTTCAATAAGATAAAAGTTTAATTTAATGTTTTGGTTTGCATTGGGTACCCAACCACATGTTTGGGACCATGCTAGTTCTTTGAAAGGATGACTCACAATGATCTAAATCCAATTAAGATAATTGAGTAATCACTTTTTAAAAAGTGTCTCACGTTAGTAGATGGTATACTATATTTAATAATAATCTAAATGTTAAAAGCATAGGCTGAGGTTCCGTCAAGTCTAAACTTCCAACCAGACCCCAACCAGTTTGAATTTATTAATTTTATGTAAGAATTTAACTAGAAACATAAGACCTTTCCATTCGTTTAGAAACATATGTAAATGTCACGATCAAAATATCACGCACACATGGTTTCCCCCCCCCCCCCAAACTGTTGGGTTTGGCTCCTTTGTTGTCCCATATTGGTTGGAGACAACAATTGG
>JAOSBN010000001.1:24628466-24661095 GCA_027563595.1 Erythroxylum suave | reverse complement strand
GTTTATTTTCGTCGCGAAAGAGCCTATTTGTTGTAGAGACAACCATCTTCTATATATACATTCTTAACTTGCAAATAGAGAATTTTGTGAACAAATAAAAATGGAAATCAAAAGTATATATGCTTTTTCTTTTTTATAATTTTCTTGTATAGCTTTTTTTATTTTATTTATTTCCTTTTTTGTTTTTATGAATATTTTCTTTTAATATTTACTTGATTCAACGTAAATGCTGCAGTTAATGAATAATTTATACTTGCAGATTATTTAGGCTCCCTCTTTTTTGCGTACTAATCCGAGCCCAATCAAATTGCTATGCTTTTACCACAGGCTATACAACAAAAGAATTTTAAAGATAACAACAAAAAGGTCCGTTGAAACGTGAAATTTAAGAAGGTTTAAAAATATGAAAATTTATTTTTAATTAATAGGCAGATTATTTTTGATATGTAAAGGAGAATTTTTTCATTCAAAATAGAAAAGGAGCTATCGTGTGCCGTGTAGTGTAGAAAATTGATAATACGCAAATAAGTTATACCTACTCTGCAGCAGAAATTGACGTTGCCTGCCGTCATCTATATTGACTCAGGTTGTTTATGTTGTTTGGGTTGGTATTTGTGTTTTTGTTATGGGCTTCTCTCTCTTATCTTTTGCTATAAGGTCTTGCTCTATTTTTGTAAGGTGCTTAAATTGGATTCCATTGAATTGTTTCAGAGATTGGCATTAGGCTAGGCTAGGCCAGGCAAATGGATCCGAATGCATTTGGAAGGTTTAAATTTTGACCGAGTCAGGACTAAACTTAATTATTTTATTTTTTTGAAATTAAAATTAGAAAACAACCTAACTCTTATTAAAAATAATATTATTTATAGTTGATATATTTAAACTTTAGATTGGGCTGAATTGACTAGTTCCAGTTTAAACTTAACCTTAAACTTGAAATTTTAAGAATTTGACTTGAAATCAAGTCAACCCAATCAAGCCCGTCAATTTCGAGCAAGGCTAAACTAAACTAGAATCAAATGTCATTCCTACTTTTGTTAATAACCTTTCATCTATCTACTTTTAGTATATCGTATATATACTCACCAAAGAATGAAATTTCATTTTTTTATATATAAAATATGGAAACCTCTATAAAGAACGTGCCATAGAAAAAGAAAAGGAACTTCTAAATTAGAAGGTAATCAAACATATTCAAAAGAAATCTCAGTGGTGTATGATATAGAGATAAAATTACCGAAAATAAGGCTTCCCCACTTCAAATGTTCTTGCATAGTGTTCTTATCTATAATGACTCTTTATGGGTCTCACGGCAACAAAATGTTTCCCATACTATGGTAGATATGATGCGTTAAACGATTCTTCTGGTAAGTTCAGGCTTTGTAATTATAATTCCAAATTGAATTGTTCACAATCGAGTACCTTAGTTGTTCTAGTCCAAGGATTGAAATTTTATCTGAATTTCTTAAATAATTAGATTAAGTAATAAGAATTCCAATTATGTGTGAGAGGTCTAAATTCAAATTTAAAAAGGACCAAATTTACCTTAGACTTTGCAATGTTTTAAAACATATGAATATGCACGTTAAGTGTAGATATTGAGTACATATGTATGAATTGTCCCAAAATTCATTTAACTTGATTTGTTAAATTTAAAAAATTAAAGAGGTCACAACTGAAAAATAAGTTAAAAAATTTAAAGGTTGAATTCAAATTATATTAAAAAATTCAACCGAGTTAATGTTTATTTTAACTTATTATTGTCTTCCAATTTTTATTTTAAATTAATTGATAATTTATATAACATGGTATTATTTATATATTATCACAACTTTAGATTTTATAGTTACTTATCTAATAAATTTTTATAAATTATGATTAATATCTTACATACATTATTGTAAGTGATTATATTTTTATTTCAAAATAAATATATATTATTTAATAAATAATTTATATTTTGTATAATAATAATAATTTTTTAAAATATGGACTTATAGATATAGAATGAAATTAATTTTAGCATTTTCACTAAAAAAAAGAGAGGTCCATTTCATAGTCTAGTCGAACATTAAAGTCCAACTCATCACACGTATGTTTTAAGATTGAGTAAACAAGGCTTCCTACACTTTACATTGTCCATGAGAGTGCTTGTAATGTCTGTTTTACAGGTGGAAAAGTCTTTGAATTCGAAATGCAAGTTTTTCTTGTTATATTAGTATTTACTGTAACAAATTATTTTGGACGTGGTAAAGTTAATTAATTAAATTTTAGTTCGGAACAAATTGTATAATATGGAACGAAGTAACAACCTTCTAAGGATAGACCAGGTCTAGAAGGCATTACAAATCATTTTGAATCTAAGTTTAGTATAGTAGGAAAGACACTCAACTAAAATCAAAATAAAAAAGAACATTTTAACATAGCATCAAATTTGTAAAAAGAAAGAAAAACATTCTAAGAGAGAATATTTGAGTTAATTAACGTTTAAACTCTATTCTTCTTTTTATTAATATACAATTCGTCCTAGTGAGGAATAATAAATACAAGTAGATCCACTTTCATTGATTACGATAATTGATTAGGTATTAGAGAATCGGGGAGTTCTTTAAAAATGATTTTAAAGAGAGAATCCTAGTAAGAAACGTAATAAGATATTTTAAAAGCGATATAAAAGTATTTTGTTAGATTCTAATTTAAAGGTTCAAACCTTTAAAAGATTTGAGACTTTTAAGCAACTACAATTATATTTAAACGTTAACAAGCTTTTCTCAATTCGATTCTCCTTTTTAGGTTGTAAATCTAACTATTACCAAAGGGAAGACATTTGAAGATTGTTGAAGCTTCTAGAATAGAACTTCTATATTGTTTAAATCATTGTCAAGACTCAAGACTTGCACAATTTAACATTTAAGTAATAAAATTTATTGAAATGGAATCATAAATACAACATTAAGTCAATACTGTAGCATAATATCATTAGTCTCATGTATCAAGTATATCAAATTTATATTTCGTAACGTATAGTAGTTTGTTCAATCTAAGTAAATATAGTGAGGCAATGGTAAAACTTATTTATTTTTATTCTTGAAAACTTAATTAGTCGATGACTATGAAACTCATCCTTAAAGTTTAAGGTCAGTTATAGTACATTGATTTTCTTTTCTAGAGTCATTTCCAATTTGATAATAAGTATACAAATACCCATGCATGCTCCGCAGTGAAGTTCTATAGTCTATAGTAAAGTTTCCATACTCTGAATTATAGATGTTAACAAATTATCTAGTAGTGATCAATGTGTAGATGTTTATGTCAAAATTATTATGAAGTGGCCCCATATGAGGATCATAGCATCTGTCTTAGAAATAAAAACTCCTAAGACAATTAACACACATATGTCCACTTAACACGCATAGATTGATCATTGTCAAATCTTGATCAAATGAAATGCATTATGCAAATGCATCTTTCCATTTGATTTGACCCAATCAGACTTCTGAAATAACCCAATTTTATATGTTGTTAATGTTATGAATAACTTTTCTAGATTTATTTCTCTAGCTATTGAAACTACCAATTATTATATTTCTTATGATTTTATTTCATTGTAACTTGGTAAAATGTGTGGAAGTGAAATTTTTACTATCATTAGAATATTTTTTGAAATGGTTATTTTCCCGGTGATGTCAATAGTAAATTTTACAAGATTTTAGTTTATTTTTTGTTGTGCATTATAGAATTTTCTAAATTGGTTATTTTTCTAGTGATGTTAATACAATGTTCTTATCTTTAAATAGTTTTTTCAATGATGAAACACTGGATTTTGTAGAATAAGTTTTAGATGTTGTAGTTGGTTGCTGATTGTTCTTAAGCTTTGTGTCTTACTCTCCATGATTGATCCAAAGGAAGAGCTTATTTTCTTATGATCAATTTGTGGTCATGTTGTTGTCTAATGGTTGCTATACATGTTTTAATGGTTGCTAGATTTTGATCATGCATCTCATATATAATGTGTATCAAATATACACAGTGGAAATAAAACGAAACCTCAAAAACCAGATCTACTCATGCATATAGATATGAAAAAACAAAAACATGAAATGTAAGATATTTACATACCTTTCTAACGATCTCCTGCGTTCTTTAATCTTCTCCGTGTTAGGTTATCACAAACCACAACAATTAATGCAAACCGTCTCTAATGAAAGTCCACATGAAGATAGAAGGATGAAATCTCACTAGGAGATGGCTAGAATTCTTTCTTTGTGCTAGCAAAGACAAAAACTCTTGAGATAGTTAGAGAGAAAAAGTGTGTGTTTAAGAAAAAGAACCTTTCTTTTTCATTTATTTGTGTCTTACACAAGATCCACAAAAATCATTTAAATTTTCTACACCCTTTGGCCTTCCATAACCCCCATCACTAATGGAAAGTTATGGAAAGTTAAAGGTCTTGAATAACATGCATTAATGGAAGTTATAGGAAGTTAATGACCATGAATAGCAGGCATTAATGGAAGCCAACAACACTTGTTTCTAATACATTCCTTGCAACATTTTCTACCACAATTACATTGTAATACGATCTTGAAACACTCTCTCATATCTTGAATCACCATTAAAGGCCATTTTACTCATCTTTCGGATCTCGTATGTGTGTGACCCATTAGGTTCCCAGTTATATTGGTCACTTGAATTAACACTTAATTCAAGTAAGTCGAGAGAGGTATCTAGAAACACGCCATAAACTCTAATTGAACGGAAAGTTAGTAGTTTGATTACAAACCCTTCCATTCACAATGTTGCCATGCAATGTTTCCTTTCACCATATATACCCTACTTGGTTCAAAGTATGGTCAAAGTGTCAACTCCGATTAGACTAACTATGTCACATCTAATCCAAGTGATATTAGATCTTGTCCTGAGGATCTCATTACTTTATGTATCATTGAAGACTCTCTTCATGATACATATCTGCTTTAGTCAGAGACTCTTGAGTAATGACTCCAACAAGAGGCCGTGCATATCATCTCCTTCTATCAGGAGTGGTGAATCCTTTATTGTCTACTCAATTACCTCTGAATATCTCAACCTGTACCCAATCACCACCCTATGAGTAACCCCTAAAAGACACAGATGAATGGAGTCAAAACACAGTACCAGTATCTGAGATATACTTGAGCACCTCAAGTCAAAGGATACTTGCACTATTGCTATAATGAGACTATCATTGACACTGGAATAGAATATCCATATGATTGTCTCATAGTAGGTCAATTCAATATACTTACTACCCTTAGTAAGCATCCACATATTAACTCTAAGTAACTTATGTCTACAGCTTATGAGATCTACTGCTTGATCGAACCAAAGAGTATAACATACGCTAGTCTATCCGGATTACTGATATCCCATCTCGTTAATCCCATGACTAAAGAAAGTTTAGATACTAACATAATTACAAATGAAATAATCTCATTATCATGATCTTAACATGATTTCCTCCATGTTATGTTTTGTATCAAGGACTTCGTTAAATCAATTTAAGATCATCATCAAATCTATAAACGTATGAACATCGAAATAATGAAAAATACCTTTATTAATCTTAAAATGATTTGTACAATAAGTGCTACAGGTGATTGCCTTTAGAGTACTTCTTTAACAAACTCCCACTTATACTAAAGCCAATCTCTTTGATATCTAATACTATAGGCGTGTACATGTGACACAAAACTCTTTTGGGAAATAGGCGTAGTCAACAAATCAATTATATTCTGATCAGTGGGAACTCTCTCTATCTTGACGTCATTTCTACCAATGATCTCTCTAATCAAATGGAAGCACTTGAGTACATGTTTGGACTTTTGATGAGAGCTCATTTCTTTCGCCTATGCTATAGCTTCGTTGTTGTCACAATTCAATTGTATTGGGTCAGCGATGCTTAAAACCACTATGATGGACTTTTTGATCCAAACTGCTTCCTTTTCTGCTTTTAAAGCTACAATGTACTTCACCCTGTTGTCGAATCAATAGCTGTCTCTTGCTTGGAACTTTTCCAGCTAACTACACCACCATTCAGTGTGAATACATATCCAGACCTGGATCCAGAGTCATCCCTATCGGATTGGAAGTTGGAATCAGTATACCCGCTTATCACAAGATCACCTTCTCCATATACCAAGAATACATCTTTAGTTTTTCTTAAGTACTTAAGAATATTCTTGATAGCCACCCAATGACCCTTACCAGGGTTCGACTGGTATCTGCCCGTAACATATAGAGCATACGATACATCTGGTTTACTACATAACATAACATATATGATTGATCTTGTAGTCGAAGCATAAGGAATCAAACTCATACAAGTCCTCTCATCTTGTGTCTTTGGACATATAGATTTAGAGAGTATAATCCCATATACCATAGGAAGATAGTCTTTTTTAGACTGCACCAAGCTAAACTTCTTTAGCATCTTGTCTCTGTATATAGCTTGAGAAAGACTAAACAACCTCTTAGATCTATCTTTTTAGATCTTTATCCTCAAAATATAAATTGCTTCTCTAAGGTCTTTCATAGAGAAGTCCTTAGCTAACCAAATTTTTACTGATTTCAAATATAAGATATCATTTCCTATTAGCAATATGTCAAATACATACAGTACAAAGAACACGATTGCACTCCCACTAACCTTCTTATACACACACGACTCATTTCGATTTTGTGAGAAACCAAACTATTTTATTGTCTCGTCAAATCGGATATTCCAACTCCTAGATGCTTACTTCAATCCATAAATAAATTTCTGAAGCTTGCATAACTTTTCTTCATTCGTGGATACGAAACCATCAGGTTGTGTTATATACACATCTTTGGTTAGGCTTCTATTAAGAAAAGTTGTCTTCACATCCATTTTCCATAGCTTATAATCATAATGAGAAAAAATGGCTAGGAGTATCTTAATGGATTTAAGCATAGCTACTGGACTAAATGTTTTGTCATAGTCAACTCCTTACGTTTGACGATAACCTTTAACTACAAGCTTAGCTTTATGGGTAACTACATTATCCTCCATGTCAGTTTTCTTCTTGAAACCCATTTACATCCCATGGGTTTTATCCCTTTGGGTGGGTCAACTAAATACCATACTTGGTTTTCATACATGGAATCCATTTCAGATTTCATTGCTTGAAGTCATTTGTCAGATTCTGAACTCTTCAAAACCTCTTCATAGGTTGTACGCTAATCATCTTTTATGAGCAATATGTCATTAAGTTCACTTATGAGAAATCCATATCTCTCAGGAACATGACGTATCCTACCTGACCTACAAACTTCTTGTGTGTCAGAAGGTTGAACTATTGTTTCATCTTCATGAACAATAGTCTTGGGTCCAAGCAGTTAATTTATGTCTGTTTGAGCATCTTGAACTTCCACAAGTTCAATTTTTCTCCCACTGTCTTCTCTTAGAAGAAACTCTTTCTCTAAAAAGATAACATGTTTTGAAATAAACACCTTTTGTTCTAAACCATGGTAGAACTGATACCCTATAGTTTCCTTAGGATATTGGTTCTACCATGTTTCAAAACAAAGGTGTTTACCTATAAACAAACACTTGTCAAATTTAGTTTTAAGCTTATCTAACTGAATTTGCTTAACGTAAGTAGGACAACTCCAAACTTTCATATGAGAAAGATAGTGTTTATTGTTAGTCCATATCTCGTATGGATTAACATCAACTGACTTGGATGAGACTCTGTTTAATATATAAACATAATTTTCGAGTGCATAATCCCAACAAGATTTTGGTAAATTCACTAAACCCATTATAGACCTCACTGTGTCTAACAAGGTTTGGTTTCTCCTCTCAGCCATGCTATTATGTTGTGGTATGCATGGTGGAGTCCAATGGGACAATATTCCATTATCCTTGAGATAATCTAAAAACTCTTAGCTTAAGTATTCACCACCTCGATCTAATCAAAGCGATTTAATACTTCTCCCAAGTTGTTTCTCAACTTCATTTATAAGTTCTTTGAACCTTTCAAAGGCTTCAGACTTGTATCTTATAAGATACACATACACATATCAAGAATGATCATCAATGAAGTATACGAAACCACCTTTGGCATGTATGGACATCAGACCACATACATTAGTATGTATTAGGTCTAAAAGTCCACTAGTTCATTCACCTTTTGCCTCAAAGGGTAACTTAGCCATCTTGCCTAATAAACAAGATTCGCATGTGTCATATGATTTATAATCAAATGACCCTAAATTACCACACTTGTGTAGTTTAGACATGTGTCTCTTACTTATATGGCTTATGCGACAATGCCATAAGTAAGAAGATTTCATATTATCTCATTTTATTCTTTTATTCCTTTTTAATTGACATTTAAAACCGAATTAGACATATCCAATCAGTATATACCATTGTACAAGGTACCCAAAGCATATAACATTCCATTCAAATAAATTGAACGAGCATTGTTATTAAAATTTAAATGGAATCTAGCTTTATTAATATTAAAAACAGACATTACATTTTTAGTCAAAGTAGGTACATAAAAACAATTGTCCAATTCTAATACAAGCCCACTAGGGAGCGTCAGTACCTATGTGCCTACAACTAATGCAACAACTCTTGCTTCATTGCCCACTCTCAAGTCTGACTCTCCCTTATTGAGTTGTCAATTATTCTTGAGGCCCTTCATGTCAATACAAATGTATGAGCCATAACCGGTATCTAATACCCATATATTGTTATCAGAAATGATATAAATATCAATAACATAAATACCTGTAGTAGATGGGACATCAGATGCCTTCTTCTACTTTAAAAACTCCAAATAGGCCTTGCAGTTTCCCTTTCAACGGCCATCCTTGCCACAGTGGAAGCAAGTTCCCTTCGAGCTAGTCTTTTTTGCTTTCTTGATGTCTCCCTTAGGCCATGCAGACTTCTTCTTCTTTTGGTTCTTTTTCTTCAAACCAGAAGAGTCCACCAGCATCACAACCTTGTCTTTGAGGATAGATGGCTCACTTGAATTGAGCATGTTGATTAGCTCGGGAATTGTGCTAGATATATTGTTCATCCGATAATTAAGCACAAATTGTGAGTAACTATAGGTTAAACCTGTTAGAATTAAGTCAATACTTAATTCATGATCTAAAAGAAAACCCAAAGAGGCTAACCACTCAATGTAGCCATTCATCTTCAGTGCGTACTGCATTAAAGATGTCCCCTCAACCATCTTAATGCGGAAGAACAATCGCGAAGTCTTAAATCTTTCGGATCTTGTTGGCTCATCAAAGAGCTCCCTAGAATGATAGACTATGGTATTAGCATCCATAGCCTCGTGCTACTTTTACAGTTCCAGAGACATAGTGGGTAGCATGAGATGCTTCCTATATGCCCTCCGATCATCATCAAAAGCATTAGCAGAAGGGGGATCGAGAAGTGCTTTTTCCAAGACGTAACCAAGTATCTCGAACTTGAGAACTATTCTCAAGTTCTTAAGCCAATCAAGCGAGTTTGGCCCAGTCAACTTGTTAGATTCCATCAATGATCTTATATTCACTCTAGTACTCATGGTGTTAACTCGGGCAATAACAACCTATCATTAGATAGAGAAAAATTAAAATGTACTTAAATGCATGTCTATAAGGACTTTAATAACACGCGTTATGGGTCTCACTATTTTCACAAATTCATAATTCTCAATATAAATCCAAAAGAACTCATAGAGAAATTCTCCTAGTGGATCGATATCCAATATCCCTAAGGATGACCGTGGATTTGCCCAACAATTCACCTTAGTTCAACCGGTAGGTATGAATCATAACTACATTGCATGAAATGGACTACCCAATAAAATAAGGCCTAAGCCCATAACCATCCATCATGCAAGCCCACACATTCTTCTAATTATGCATTCTCTAATGCATATATGTAAATACATCATTTTGGTTATGACATCTTATGGATCCTAACATGGAAACCCAATCCAACACTTAGATTTACTATCTTCCTTTTACCAACTTGGCTAAAATTACTATTGTATGTTATTTCTATTGGAATTAATATTAATCTAATTAATATGAATTCCTAATTCCAGAAATTGATTCATAATAATTTACCTTAAAACAATTATTTGATGTCCAAAATTAACAACTTCAATTTTGTCATATGTGCCAATTTTTCTAGTCTTACTAGAAAATCTATTGCTTTGCTAAAATTAATTTCTATAATTTCTCAAAATTTCCAAAACATCAAATCATCATTCCAAGGATCTCTAGTTCATTTTATGATGATCAAAATAATTTAAGAATCACCCAAAAATTATCATGATCACCGAAACACCAATAAGACACTAAATTATTTTGATCATGTTAACTATAAACAACTCATGCCTACAGCTTAGAGATCTACTCCTTGATCTAGTCAAGGAGTATAACATGCGCTAGTCTATTCGGATTAATGATATTCCATTTCGTTAATCCTATGACTAGAGAAAGTTTAGTTACTAACATAATTACATATGATAGGAATCTCATTATCATGATCTCATCATGATTTCCTCCATGCTATGTTTTGTATCAAGGACTTCATTAAATCAATTTAAGATCAACATCAAATCCATAAACATATGAATATCAAAATAATGAAAAATACCTTTATTAATCATAAAATGATTTGTACAATAAGTGTTAAAGGTGTTTGCCTTTAGAGCACTTCTTTAATAATGGATCAATATGGAAGTGTAAGGCTTTTTATGGTGGAAATTTCATTTTTAAAACTTGAATTCAAATATATTTGTGGGTATTTTTCCACATTTAAGAATGTTGACATTGACTCTTCAAAAAAAAAAGAATGTTGACATTGACTATATTAGTAATAGAAAAATATTTAAGATAGGGACGAAATTAATATACCAACCAATTGATAAGGCACATTATAAAGTACCCAATTTTAACTTCAAAAATTCAATGAGTTTAGTTGAGTCAAATTAGAGGTTTTTTAGGCTCGGAAACCTTATGTAAATTTGTAAGAGTGTTGATGTGTATATAACTTATCATTTAGACAAACCTTTGCATGCATGCTCATGACATATTATGTATAACTAGAGAAGAGGACTATGAAAATATAGATGAACAAGGTGTAGATATGAAGGAGGCAGTTGAACAAATGGATGAAAATGTAAAGGAACAAGGTGTATATTAACTATTTCTAAGTGTGTCAATTATGAATCAAACTGCAAGTGCACGACATAGTTGTAGCTAGTACTAACAAATATGAGTTGATCCTACGAGGACAGTGATTACCAATAATTACCGTTATTTTATCACACATTTCATGAATTAATTATGATTTTAATTAAAAGAAACTAAAACTTAAAAAATAAAATAAACAAATAGCAAGATTTAATTAGACAATTAAAGGAAACACTTAGTAAATTATCAATATCACGAAATTAGTATCTAGGTTTCGAATTCTCCTAAATCCTTAATAGATTCGTCTTTTATTATGTAATTATCTTGTTGATTTATTGGACTGTGGAGACTCCTATGGTATGCTAATAGCTGACCTTGAGTCTATTAAAAACCAATCCTCAGGTTTTCAACCAAATTAGTCAGGTTGAAGTTTATATGATTGCTTTACTGATTTGTGAATCTCTCTATTACCTAATATGGATAGTTTATATCATCCTATCTTTAAGGTTGCAATCAACTTCTTCCAATTACGATAGATCTATTAATAAACAGGATTTCTCAACCTTGATGTACAAAATCAAAGTTATGATCTAATATTCTGAATCTATTAGAACATAAATAAAACACGTAATTGGATCACAATATATCAATATATCAATTACATTAAAAAAAGAACCAAATCATATGAAAGTATTGACTAAGGGTTCATCAAACCTAAATACTAACAACATGTTTAGTTACACATTATCAAACATAAAATCAAACATTCATAGAAAGAAAAACGAATTGAAAACAATGGGATCATAATTTTAGATCTCCCTGGCTGTCTTTTATTAGGTATTCTTATGATGTAAAGGGATGATCTTATATTCCGATGGATCTTTCGATGATTCTTTATGTTTCCAACTCCTTTAGATCAAAATTGCCTCTAGAGTTGCCTCTGAGAGTTTTAAACGTCTTCCTCCACTAATTGCTTCCGAAATAGTCTTTTATATTAAAATTTAAGGTTTTGGCCAATGCACTGTCTAATGCACGACAGTGCATCAAATAGTGAATATCCTAATTCTCTAGAAATCATGAATCTGCACAGTCTTGAAAGGAATTAAGTGCTAAATATACAGAAAAATATAAAATATCAGGTAAAATACATCCAATATCGGTTAAAATATGGTCAAACATGCATTTATCAAATATCCTCACACTTAAGCTTTTGTTTGTCCTTAAGCAAACCATAATCAAAATTATCATTATTACTCATCAATCCCTCATCAAGTTCAATTTGTTCATTCATACTATACATCATCATATCATATTGAATTAAATTAACATACAAACATAATCAAATTATCCTAAAATAAACTTTACTAAGCAATATTAATAGTAACCACATCATAATCTTGTAAAGTCAAAAACATTAATCTTTACACCAACACTAATATGTCACTCAATTTACTCAAGTGTTTAGGGTAAAAAATATCAAGACTTTCAGTCAAGGTATAATAGAATTCTTACCATAGGCTTGCAATAAAATCACATCTTCACGACTTATATGTAAACTAGAAGCAAAAATCCAAAGGTCTTTATACAGGTTATAATGGCCTTAAGTATGGTAGATTGGGATAATAACAAGGGATAATTAAAGGAAATTTACTACACAATATATTTCAAGACTTGTTAACAAAACTCATAGGTCCTTTCATCATAACTCTATTGGTTCCATAAACTTATTCACGATTTTTTTTAATCAATCAATCAAACCAAACATTTAGTACCACAATTCAATAAACATTGGACATTTCACAAATTTCAAATCTCAATAAGTAAATAATGTAAATAACCTTCAAGTTTCAAAATAATAAAAAGGCATTTAAAAAAAAACAAGATAACAGTTGATATGTCGGTTTAATAAATGAAAAAGGCTTTCAACTTGGTTATTCCTAAAGGTAAATCTAAGGGTGTGGTAATTTTCAAAGAAAAAGACTTCAAAAAAATTGTTGAATTCAAAAAAATTGTTGAATCTAAGTGCCTTCATCATGTCAATGCTTCTAATTTAACAAATATAGTCTCAATATGCATAATAAAAGCAAGTTCTAGAATTATTCTACTAAACACGATATTATAAATGAAAGAAGGAAAAGAGCTTTAAAAATCTTAAAATTTTGCTCTTAGACTCAAAAGCTCTCGAAAAGAAAGGTATTTTTGTGTGTAAATAATATGTAATATCATTCAATTTGAATATTTTAATGATTATTTAAAATATGACTTATAAAAGCAATTTTATTACCCCCATCCTTTTACATATTCAATCAATATTTAACAATGAAGTATAATATTGATGGACATATTTCAACCAATTCAAAATATTTGTTAATGAAATTTAATAATTAAGATTATAATAAGCTTAAAAAATTAGGATTCCTTCCCTACACTTAAAATTGTACATTGTCCCTAATGTACATAGTATAAAAATTTATGAAAAAGTGAAAGGGTCAGGTTGGTACTTTCCTGAATATGATGATTTTGTGATTTCTGATCCATCCAATGTATACTATAGCCTTCAAAATATAAGAAAAGAGATAAAAAGAAACAAAGGGAATAAAAAATAACACAATTGAAATCAAGAAATAAGAACATAATTAATTATAATAATAGAGAGGACTAAATAATTAATAAAAAGAAAATTAATTAAGAAAAGAAATACTATACAATCAAAACATCTCCTTCATTTTGTGACCTTGACTAATTTAATGAAGATGATTTCCTCTAGTGACGATCTTGGCTAGGGGGAGGAGTTGTAGAGGACGTGCCCTCTCCTTATGGTGGAGGCTGGAAGTCAACTAGACGGCTTGCCATTAAGAGCATCAGCTCTTCCATCCATCCAACTGTAGATTGCAGCTCGCTCATACTCTCCACAAACTCTGCCTACTGTCTCTTTAATCGATCTATCCTCAGCTGGTCCTAGTTAAGCTCCTTTGGTACTATTCCCCCTCGACTGGGACGGCGGTGGTTATAGTTGTGGTTGTGATTGTAGCTCTATTACAGGTTGTGCCACTTTGTCGCCTCCCTTTGATGCTAACTCGTCAAGTTCTCCATTAAGTTGATAAATGTACCTGGTGGGACCTCGACGTCAATGTACCATGCACATATGTTGCATTACTATCAGATCAAGTACTACCATGGTCTTCATCTCCTACATTAGTGGTAGCCAATCAAACATAGCCATTCTTCTTACTAATCGAGTCATATAAGGTCCAAAATGTATTGTGCTAACATTCTTATCCTCACCCCAATGCCCGATAAATTGGATAAGTGCATATCCTAGGTGGATAGGCATTCACTCACTCATGCTTTAGAGGTAGAAGGTGTCCACGTTACCAACTCCTCCCCAATTGTCTTCTCAACCACTTAGAGTATGACTCAGATTACCATAGATGTATCTTAGTGCTGGACTGTGTAATGTTGAAGCTTTTGACATGAACGGATTATAGTCATCTTCAGTGCTAAGCCAACTGCAAAACTGCTATGGTGACAAATCGTATGAAATATTAGTTTGTAAAGCTCGATATTCTAGTGTCCTCGTGGACTCCCGATCATACAACCCTATGGTAATGGAGAATTGAGTATTACTGATGTACCTCATCTGGTACATCTCCCCCATCATCTAGAACTAGATTGTATTGGTGCAATCCTTGTCATAACTTCCCTTATCCACAGAGAATCTAGAGAGGACCTTTAAAGTGAGCTCTCTATAAGACTGTTCTATGATTTTGAAAAATTGGGACCATGCTTCTATATCTACTAACTCCCTCACCTGATGGGCTAACCTAACTTGCTCCAAAGCCTAGTTCGAGTGGCATTTCACCCCTAACCACAACTCATCCGCTGATTCTTCAACATCAGTCGATTCGGGCTAAAAAAGATTATTTTGAAGATTAGTCAATGATGCCCCTCCATGGATTCGCCTATATAAGCCGCAGCTAAGGTTGCAAAAATAAAAGCTTAAATACCGCTTGTAAATAAGCCAAGGAACATGACAGGTATAGGAACCACTAAAGGTACTAAAGAAACAAGAACAACAACTACTAATTCATCTGCTAATATATTTCCGAAAAGTCGAAAGCTTAGGGATAAGGGTTTTGTGAAATCTTCTAAAATATTAATGGGTAAAAGGATTGGAGTTGGTTGAATGTATTTACTGAAATAACCTAATCCTTTTTTACTAAATCCCACATAAAATCCAAATTCTCCCTAAATGATGAAGAGAGAACAAAAAATTCTTTCCGATTGGCTCCAAACTTCTTATCTTTCAATCTTTGGTAATGTTCTTCTTAAGCCTCGAAATTGAATAGAAGCATCCGTGGCCTCTCTAGGAGCTAGGTTTTCGTAGATGACTTGCCTCAATGCCTCTTTTGTAGAGTCTCTTTCTCACATCGTGATCATGACATTTTTCCTGAAACTTTGAAAAATGTGACAAAATTGACGTATAAATAACTAGGATACACTTTTCCCCAAACTTAATTTCGACCATGTTCAATACTTATTAATCGTGAAAAATAAACTAAACACAAAAAAATTAAACAACTAAAACAAATTAACAAAGTAATGCATCTAAATAAATAAACAATTAGACAAATTTAATTAGAAAACCAATTATCAAACTAATTGATTTCAAAATTAAAATTAGGAATTATGCAATTAACAAATTAAACTACTTAGTTGTTAAATTACAACTCTAACCCTAAACTTCAAATTAAAAACCCTAACATCATAGTCACATAAAATTGATGCAATTAAACATAGACTCATGCAATTTAAAGATAAGCCTAGTCTTAATTAGCGTCGAAATTGATTAATTAACCTAATTAAACACAAAAATATCATAGTTAAACTCGTAATGAGACAAAATCAAAAGTTTACTCAAATTAAGTTGAATTCGAACTCCAATCATAAGTAATCAATAAAATTAAAAGCTAAAATCAATTGGGCGAAGATTAAATCCAACTATTACAAAATAATTAGGCATAAAATGACAAATTTTCCAACAATCCCAAATCATGGAATTGGCATTTTCAATTAACAAATCTGCATAACCCTTAATGAATCATGTATTAACAAGTTAAAGTAACAAGGAAGCTTACTTGGGTGTCACTAATGTAGCTAGAAACAAAAAACAAAAATTGTCTTAGAAAGTTGGAAGGCGACGCTAAGAGAGAATGAAGAAGAGAAAGAATGAAAAGTTTTAAAGGATTTAGGGCTTTTTATCATGTAGTGCGAGATTGCACAGTCTAATGCATGAGTGTGCATCAAATTGTGCACTCCACTAAATCATAATGTTTCATAGTTTTGCACGTTTTGGTGAACAAGCATGCATAAAAATGTGCAGAACAATAGTTGTGTGTTCAAAGAGTGTGCAGATTTAAAATTTAACACTTAAACATAAAAATCTTTGCAGTTTAGCATTATGACATATGACACACTACCCCTAACGTCACCATTATGGATAATTTTTCTCGAGATGCTTAATTTTTCTATTCTAGAAAAAAGCTCTAAAATAAAATTAAAACTTAATCTATAACGAAAGTTAAAACAAAGAAATATCAAACTCATAAGTTGCCTCCAATGTAATGTTTCTTTATTGTCGCTAGCTCAATGTACTTTTCCACTTAAGGTGGCTCGAATGAATCATATGATTGTAACAGTACCATAGGTTTCATAACCTTTAAATAAGCTACCTTTCTATAGTTCCCACTGCCTTTTCCTTTCATTTTATTAACTTGAATTTGTGACTTCTTTGGTGGATCCTTACATGTGGAGTCTTGTAAAACACCTTGACAAGACTCGTCAACCTTCATAGCATCCAAAAATTCAAACGAATTGTATCTAATATCAGAGATCCTAAATGTAACATTTTCATCCTTTACTCTCAAAGTTAACATGCTTCCATCAACATTTATGAGTGACTTGTAAGTTGCTAGGAATGTTCACCTAAGGACTAAGGGCACTTCTGAATCTTCCTTTACATCTAGAATTATAAAATTAGTAGGGAACGTGAACTTATCTACCTTAACAAGTAGATCTTTAATGATTCTCCTAGGACAGCTTAATGATTTGTCAACCATTTGGATGCACATCCTAGTTGGTTCAAGTTCTCCTAAAGACTAAGGACATGCTAGTGATTAGCATGCTTGAAACAATTAAAATAATGGTCATGAAGAGGCATGCGGATAGGAGACCTTTTGTTGTTAGATGGAAGTATAATATTGCACCAAATATAGTCAAGTTAGATAAGAATAAAAAAAAAGTAATATAGTAGGGAATTGCGTGGAATGGACATGGTACTTACAAATTTTCAAAAGGTGACATAAAGAATATCGTGAGGATTTGTTGAAAACAAACATTTAGTTATTAGACATAGGATTTATATGGATACCTATACAAATATGCAATTAATGCAATTCATCACTCAACAGAAAAGGTTGGGACATTTATAGATTTATGTTATAGGAGGGGTTAGTTTATGAGTTTATATAAACACATATAACTTGTTAGAGGTGAAATATTTTGGTCTTTAACTAATGTAGAGGTAATATATCCTCCAAATAAAAGAGTTATTTTTGGTAGATCCAAAATTTCAAGAAGGGGGCAACAAAATAAGCCAAAAAATTAAAAAATCCAAGCTAATTGACTCAGAAAGAACTAGTGTAGAGATGTAAAAAATGTGGCAATTTTGGTCTCAATTTTAGAAAATGCAATAGGACAGCTCAACCCAACCAGCTAAGTCTTCTTTACAGCTATGTACACCTTGCTAATAATATGAATACAGTTTATAAAACTTACAGTAATTGATGTTTATCATTATTTTAATTAGGTTATCATAGAGACATCTTCACATATATATAATTGCTCATTTGTTATCAATTATTTATGGCTTTAATGACTGAAAAATTGTTTTCAGTATAAAATCAATGAAAACAGAGTTAATGACAAAGCTAGTTTGATTCAACAAGCGATATTGTAAGGAATGTGCTCTTTATCAATTTATTTTAGCTGAAATAATTAGCAAATATATTTCTGATTTTTAATTTTCAAATTGCTAGTTGGTACATCTAGACATGCTAATAAAAGAAAGTTTGGAGATGTTGATCCACACACATCCCAGTTATCATTTGAACCAAGGGGTATGATTCATAGGACATTATAGTATTACTTAGAATAATTACAAGCTTAAGTTATCAGGAGGAGAATGTCATTGGATAATCATCACAAGAATAAGTTTTTCAGTTAACTACAAATAAAACATTATAGATTAATACGGCCTCTAACTTTTTGATATTTATCTCATTGGCTTTTATATGTATGTTCTACTTACATAGGTGATAATGGTCACAAATGTTTATGCAATATAGACAGATTGTTCATATTAGATATATCTTCTTTTTTTTTGCTTGACCAATATGAATTGTTGAATCTTATAAAACTAAATCAATGTTATGTATATACTTTGCCTTCAATTCATATAGACTGAATTCTTCGGTGTGTATTAATTTTATGTGGCAGTGTTTATTTTGCTTGATTACTCGTTGCTTCGTATTGACAAGAAAAGTTGAAAAATAAAAAGTACCAATACATAGTTCATATATAAATAATTCTTATTTAATAGATTTGTACATCACATAATTCATATATAAAGGAATTTCAATACAATTTTCCCACAATATAGTTGAAAATAACAATGACCAAAATTACAACAAAACTTATTACAATGTTCATTAACAAAAATTTCTTTTTTTTCTCTTTTCTCAATAATTTTTTTCCTTCGTAACCTTTATTTGTTTGTCAAAGTCTTTCATTGTGCTTGTTTCAACCCCTTTCTTTAATTTTTGAATTACTTCAATGGCTCTTTCAGCAAATCTGTCATCATATCATTTGGTTGCATGTCCCAACTTGACATATTTTATTTCATTATATGAACTTTAAAATTAAGTTTTTAATCAAATAAGAAAAAAATTATCATAGGATAATTGGGGCATTTATAAAATCCCCGGCTGAGATTATGATCACTTAATGAAGTCTTTAGATGAGCTTTTAACCCACAATAACAAACCACATTTTCCACATTTGAAATTATTGCTGTATTAGTAGAAGATAATGATTCCATATACATAGTTGCTAAAGAAAATCACAACATAAAATCGTCGAGAAAGAAAATATCAATCCAAAAACTAAAACATAATTAACCATTTTTCTTCTAAGAATGTGATGAGAAATTTTATATTACAAATAAGGCTTTTATTACTAAATATTTTCTGTTCATTCTTAAATGACATTATCATTTGCATGTACATCACAGGAAATTCAGCTATATGATATTACTTTTAAGCCTATATGCCACAGATGTATACACTTAGTCCTCGTATTCACAACTCACAGATTGAAATGGAATGGAAGACTAGTAACCAATAGAAGATAAATGTTTATCGTAACTATAATATTGGGAGGTCTTCATATGCTTACACCAAGTACAAAAATAGTCCATACATGTTCTTGTAAGCATATATATATACATGTGCAAAGATGGTCCAATCATATATAACTGTTATTATGAATTTGTTTATAAGCTACTATATCTTTTCAAAATGACCAAATTTATTATACCTTCATAAGAATTTCTAGAAGCACGCATAAAACAGTTGTAGATATGATCAAGCGTGAAAGACAGTGACAAATTATGGTATATAATTAAAAAGTTGAAACTTTTCAATCACATTGTTTGCGGAAATGATGGGGGTAAGAAACATAAGCCAACAGCTCTAGAGGAAACTGGATTGTTGCTCTCAATTTTTTATGGGCTTACGGTTAGAGCAAGAGACTTACCTTCTTTCAGGAGTCAAGTGGTGCACTAGTGAAAGGCAACGACGATGAAGGTGGTGAATGACGGTGAAGGTCGACGATTGAGGGAGACTCCGCAGTAAAGAAGGGAGATAAGATGTTAAAGGGGAAGACTTGGCGTTGAAGGTGGACATGCGAGGCATTTGTTGAGATAAGGAACTTCGGGATTTAATTGAATTAGGGATGGGGGATTGGGGATTTCGGTGGGGATTTTTAGGTTTTAGGGTTAATTAGTTAAAAGATTAATTAGTTCAATTAATAATACAATTAGTTAGTTCAATTATATTAATTAGTTCAATTAATTATATTAAGGTTAAATTTAAAAATAGGTCCCACATATTTTAATATTTTAATAATTTTAATAAATAATTTTTAAAATGTGGGTCGCATAATGCCATATTGGTACCGATCAATATTAAACATTATTTCAAGTAATTTTTTAAAATTATAAAATAGTCTTTGAATTTTATAAAGCTTGCAAAATAGTTTCTTAATAAATTGTACTATATAATTTATAATTTGACATATTCTCTATTTCTAAAAATCATAATGATAAAATTTTGAAATAATAATAATCTAGTATTTTTATTAATATTAATTTCACATATTTTACATATAAATAACAACATCAATTAATATAAAAAAGATTATTTAATCATCAATTTATCATATAAATGATAACAAAAATTACTTAAAATGTTACAGTGTTATTATACAATAAATAGTAATTACATCAAAACATTAAATAAAAAGAATAACAAAGTTGTATGACTTTTAAGTATTACAACAAGAGTAAAAACAACCAACTAAAAGTAAAAACGAAAACATTTATAGTTATTTTTATAACACATATATAGAATTTAACATATGCATCAAATACAAGTAAAATTAAAAGAAGAGAATAAATGAAAAACCTAAAACTTTATTCAATCGAATATTCGCTCAAATTGTATTGGCTCTAACTCTCATTTAATACCAAATTGTCATCATTAAGAGGAGCTTCATTATCACCATCATCCAAATTCATTGTATCAAACGACCTGTCAATATTTCTTCATCTAAGATTATCTTCCAACTTAGTATCACTTATCAAATTCGGTCCTTTAGAAATCTAATCCGCCAAAGGATCAATATGATCAAGGCAAATTCGATTTACAGAACTAATTGTTTTATTACGAGTCATAGTAAATAAATAAAATTAAATTATTAAGAAATTACAAGAAATTATCTTAAATTGAATAATGATAATGACATACTTTTCTCTAAGCTTTAAATTATATCAAACAAAGACTAAATCGTTCAATCTTTTATATTCTAATCTATTTATTTTCTTTAAATAGATGATTTAAAATGTGCTCCAATTCTTTTTACACCTTGTTGCACTCATACATTGACTCATAATTCGAATTACAAAACTTTGCAATTTTGAAATATCACTTCTGAATTGGTCCCGCCAAGCAACTGTAAGACAATAAAAGTAACATTATAAATAAAATAATGTGATAATTAATTTTCAACATGTAAGCAAAAAATAAATACCTGAATTAAGCTTATTTCTTTGATGAATAGCAATAAGCATCCTAAGATCACCAAAAGCATCCTTATAAACTTCCATTTGTGAGCTCAGGAGATCTTCCATCATCTTAGGGGCAATAATTATTGCAATAGTTAATAGCATTCCCTTATTAACTTTAAATTTTTCTCTAGAACTTAGTTTGAAATAGACATTTGGATTAAAAAATGTCCAAGCTGTAAATAACAGAGAACAAAGTTACTTTTCTCATCTCTCATTGAAGAATGCAAGATAACATGTGTATAAAGAAGGCTTGTTTTTCATATTAGCCTTGGTTACTTCCTTATCCTCTTCTTGACATTATAAAAATAACTTTTTGTTGCCTTCTCATTACTATCAGCCAGAAGAAGTACCTTATACAAAGACTCACAAACTCGAATGACAAATTGATATTGGGATTAGAATTCACCATCTTTAAATATAATTTTATAACCCTCCAATCTAACATTAGACCGAGCATGTTGAGATGCAACTCACTTATCACTGCCTCAACTCCTTCTTCATAAGAACAAAACATTGAAGTGATAAGAGATTAGTTACAAATCATGTAATAGTAGAACTACATAAATTCCTGCAATATATACATTCTGATAGGTAAATTTGCCTAAAATCTTAATGCTTTCACAACATTTTAAACATGACAATGTTTCCTCTATACCTTTCATTTTGCTGAGGAGTTTGACAAGTTGATGAGGTTTAATGTAAATCACCATTTTCTTGAAAGTAATCTTTCAAACATTGAAATTATATACCGTTATCTCTTATCACAACCTTGATCAGCTTATTAATTTGTCTTTGGGTTACAGAAAAATAATTTTAACAATCTAAGGAACTTCATCTTTTGTTTTTCAATAAATATACCCACACAGTACACCAATAATCATCCACTATAGTCAGAAAACAAATAGCACCACAAGAAGTAGGTATTGTATATGGTCCCTATAAATCATAATGGATTAAATTAAAACATTATTCGCATTATTCTTAATTAACAAAATGTCTCATTTACTTGCTTAGTGCTAAAAAAAGCATTACAAGACTTAATGCTTTCCGCTCTTACCTTAGCCGGGGGTCTATAAGGAAACAGTCTCTGTATCTCTATCGAAAATGTGGGCATGATTGTATACATCTTACCCTCCCCATACCCTGCTTAGGCAGGAATATGGGTATGTTTGGTTTGGTTTGGTCTCATTTACTTGCTTAGTGCTAAAAAAAGCATGACAAGACTTTAGGCCACTGACTTCTTTATTATCAATAATAGGAAGCATACTAACTACTTTAAAAGTCAGATGTCTCATTTTTCTATGCCACATCTCACATGATCCACTTCCATTAGCTTTGCATGCACAAACTGGTGTTACTGTACCAAGAAGGTTAAACCCCTCAGTTTGTTCACCTACTACAATCAATATCATTGAAATGTGGTCCTATATTATACATACTTTTTTAGTAGGTTGGTCATGTAACATTTATGAAACTGAAATCAAGTTGCATTTTAATTTGGGAACAAATAGAACATAATTAAGTGCGAGTTTGTCCCTAAAAGTGGCTATCCCTTCTTTCATCGCATAAGACTCAGTGCCATTAGGTAAATAATAGGATAGGGATCAATGTCTTAAAAATCTTTTAGGTGCACAAAAGTGCCAATCATAGAGTGGGAACCACTCATGTTATTGATCTATAGGAAAGTCGAGTTCTTACCACGTAATCGCTCCTTAGTTCTAGCTTTATGTGAGTTGTTCACCTTTAAAGAGAGTGCTTCACTATTTTATATTTAAATCTCGTAGAGACTTTTGCTCACCTTCAATCTTTACACTAATAGATGTGGCCCTCACAATGCCTACAACTTACACCATATTAGCTTTAGCCACTACTTAGTTCCTTGCCCATGCCAACTAAAAATTTTTGTATCTCTTTCCATGCCATAAACTATGATCTTTAGTTCATGGTCTATTACCCCACTAATTTGAATACCCAATCAATTGAAAACATGAGCTTGTAGAAAATGTAAGAGGAAAATTTCTCTCTCTGTTATTGTCTATTTATAATTGTATTCAATATATATACAAGCCAAGTTCCCAAAAGAGGTGGGATCCCAAAGATCATAAGGAATCCTAATTACAGTAACTTATATAATAGGAAAAAAAACTATTAACAGTAATTGTATCAGATATGCACAGCTACTCAATTCCCTGCCCCCCCTCTCAAAGTGGAGCATATAGACTTCGAATGCCCAACTTGGCCAAATGAAAGATGAACCGATCCTTGCCCAAGCCTTCAGTCAAGACATCAGCTAGTTGAACTAAAGTGCGCACATATGTTGTCTGTATGTTGCCATTGTGTATCTCATCACGAATAAAATGACAATCTACTTCAATATGCTTCGTTCGTTCATAATAAACCGGATTAGATGCAATGTGCAAAGATGATTAACTACAAAAAATAAATTCATAGGTGTAGAATGCTTAATACCAAGTAAACTCAACACCTCTTTCAACCACTTTAATTCACATACTGTAGTGGCCATAGAATGATAATCGGATTCAGCCGAAGAGCGAGAAACATTGTGTTGTTTCTTAGTTGTTTAAGAGATTGGCGAGTCACAAAGGAGAACAAAGTATCCTGTTAAAGAACGACGTGTCAAAGGGCAGTTGGCCCAATCTGAATCATAATAAGCAGACAACCTCAAATTGCAATGAGAACTTAACAAAACACCTTGACCCGCATTTCCTTTCAAATATTTGACAACCTACAAGGCTGCCTCCCAATGTGTCTGTTTTAGTTCTTGTATAAACTGAGCAAGAATGTGAACACGTACGACAAATCAGGTCATGTAAATAACAAATAGACAATACGCCTAAGAAGATGTCGACAGCAGGTAAGGTTAGCCAAAGCATCATTGTCTATAAGTGCCAATTTATGGTTCTGTTTAAGAGGAGTCAAAGCAGGCCTTGTGCCATGTAACCTAACCTCATAAATTAAATCCAAGGCATATTTCCTTTAACTTAGATAAATACCATTTACATTACTAGCAACCTCAATACCCAAGAAATATTTGAGCCTACCCAAATCCTTTATGAGAAAGCACCGGTTCAAATAAGCTTTAAATTGTTGAATTGCTACCACATCATTGCCAGATATATTCAAATCATTAACATGAATAAGCACATTCAAATGGACATGCTTATTATGAAACCTAAACAAAGAGTAATCCGAGCAAGGCTTAGTAAACCATATTCCTTTAAAGAAGTAGCTAATCTAGCAAACCAACATCTTGGAACTTGACGCAACCCATACAAAGATTTTCAGAGTTTACATACCTTGTTTGATTGTTGAGTGGCGAATCCAGGGGGCATTTTCATGTAAACTTCTTCTTCTAATTTTCCATGTCAAAATGCATTTTGAACATCCATCTGATAGAGTTCCTAACTCTTTGCTACTACAATGGCAAGTAAAGAACACACAGTGCATAAGGAACGCACAGTGCCCATTTTGCTGTAGGAGCAAACGTTTAATGATAATCAATACCTTCAATTGGTTTGTTGCCAAGAATCACCAAGCGTGCCTTATACCATTCAATGCTCCCATCAGAGTTGTATTTGATTTTATACACCCATTTGCTACCAATTGCTTTCTTCCCGTGAAGCAAATCTGCCACTGTCCATGTTCCCTTGTCTTCAAGTGCTTGTATTTCTTTCTTTATTGCTTTATGCCACAGTGCTTCTTTCACAACCTCATTATAGGTTTGAGGTAGCGTCCTGTTGTAACATTTGCCAAGAAAAATCGATATCGTGGAGAAAATTTTTTCATAATTCATAAAGTGAGCTATAGAGATTACCTGAGGGGTTTGATTGAGGTGAGGAATGCGTAAGGGGGTTGGTTGCAACGACATTGGTTACGTATTCCTGTAACCAAACTGAAGGTTGATTCATCATATGTCCCCTGCCAAGCCTTTCTTCTTAAGAGTCATTCACAGCTGCCACAATTTGAATTTCAAGATTCTCATTGAAAGCAACACTTCCCGTTGTTGGAGAAAGTGTGGCTTCAGGTCTGTCTATGCTCAATTCACTCAGCTCCACGAAGCTCAAGTCATTAACCAAAGGCACACTTTCGGCATCAGTTTTAAAACCTTGTTTAGAAGCATAAAGGAAATTTTTTCTCATAAAAAACTACATTCCTAGATGTAAAAAACTTGAATTAATCTAGATCGTACAATTCCCACCCCTTCTTTCCAAAAAGGTACCCAACAAATACAAATTTTCTAGTTCTACTTCCAAATTTATCTTTATCTCGAGCCAATTTAGGAGCATAACACAAGCAACCAAAAATCTTAATGTGATCATAAAGAGGCACATCCCCATTCAGAATTTCATACCTGGGTGTTCTTTAATTAAATAACCAGTTGTGAGAACACACTTGCCCCAAAACTCAATAAGTAAATTAGCTTAAAATCGCAACGTTCTTGTCACATTGAGAATGTGACAATGTTTACTCCCAGTCCATTCATTTTGTTGCGAGGTTTTCGACGTAAGATGTCTGATGTAAAATTCATTGTTCCTGGAAATATTTTTATAAGCAAAGAAACTCACTACCATTATCACTGCGAACAATTTTCACTTCTTTCCGAATTCATCTACAATTCATTGCAAAGAAACATTTCAGGCTACTAGCGACTTCAGATTTTTCGTTTAATAAATAAATCCATACAATATGAGAATAATCATCAATAATAGTGAGAAAATAATTTGCCCCACAAGATGCTGAAACTCTATGATGTCCCCACAAATCACAATGAATTAAATCAAAACATTCTTTAGCTCTACTATCACTGGAATAAAATATTTCTCTTGTTTGTTTTGCATGAAAACAAATATCACAAGTTTTATGATTATTCTTATCAGATGTGCTAACTTGAGGAATCAACTCTACCACTCTAGCTGAAGGATGACCTATGCGTCTATGCCACAACTCGTAAGTTGATAAACCAGTAGCTTTGGAAACATGTGCCACCATAACACATAGTCCCCCATGTTGTTCACCTACTTCAGTCAGCTTCCTTGTAATTCGTTCCTGTATAGCACAAACTTTATTGGTGATTTAAAGAACAAAATCATAATCGTTAAGAAGATGTGAAATAGAAATTAAATTGTACTGTAACTTTGGAACAAAAAGAACGTGTTCCAATTTTAAATTTCCTCTAAAAAACACAATTCCTTCTTTTAAAGCCATGGTTTCCTCTCCATTAGGCAACGTCACTGGACATGGTTTAATATTCTTCACATCTTGCAGTATCTTTAATGTTCCTGTCATATGGTGTGTAGCTCCCAAATCAATTATTTAGGTTAAACAATCTTGCTTACCTATTAAACACCACCATTCTTGTGGGAATTTATCATGCCAAGAAGAATTTTCCATTGCTCATCATTGAGCTCTCCAAGAGTTTTCCTGTCAATTTTCGTCAAGGAATTGTTGCTTCCTCCATTAGCAACAGAAGTTTGAACTGTATTTGCTTGTACCATTCTTCTATTATGACGTCCTCCTTCACCAATCACATGTTTCTTGCCATAACCTCGTGTAGAGGTTGTAGGACGAGGTCTATTACCCCACCATTTAGGATAATTGATAAGCTGAAAATAAGAGTCAGCTCCATTTACTTCTCGATTGCAATTGGAGCACACTACATTTTTATCCTTCTCTTTATCCCCCCCTAAATGTTGAACTACTCCTTGGATAGAAAAATTTATGGAAGCACCTCTTTGTTCTTTTATCCTAGCCATAGTATGAACCCGTTCTTGTTGAATAACCATAGCGTAGGCATGATTTAGATTTGGCAAGGGTCCTGTACTCAAGATGTTTGAGTGGACTGTACCATACCCATCTTCATTGAGAACTCTTAAAAATTGATGAAATCGTTCTTCCTCACGTTTTCTCTCCAATTTAGAGGTAAGGTTGCACTTACATCTAGCACAAGTGCAAATCAGAATTTTTTCATAGTTACTTCCCATAGAATTTTGAGTTTACCAAAATAAGTGACCACAACCTGACCCTCTTGTTTACAATTGGTGAGATCAGTCCAAAGTTGCTACACATGAGGACCATTACCAATGGAAAAACATTATTTAATGCCTTCCCATAAATCTTTAGCATTCTCCATATACGAGATAGTCGAACGAAGAGTAGGTTCAATTGTGTTAAATATCCAAGACACCAACATTGAATTCATTGTCCACTAGTCTTCAAGATCTGCAGAATCATCTGCTGGCTATATGATGGTGCCATCAACAAAACCATATTTCTTCTTGCCACACAATGCAATCCGCACATCCTATGCCCATTCATCATAATTGTCACCTTTTATCTGTACTTGTGTAATGATACTACTAGGATTATTATTCGTATAAAGAGTATAGGGACGTTTTCCTATCTGAGCCGGATCCCTCAACTTCTTTCTTCGGATCTACCATTCTTGTTTATATAATGATCCGTGATGGCTCTAATACCATGTAAAAAATGTAAGAGGAGAATTTCTCTCTCTATTATGTCTATTTACAATTGTATTCAATATATATACAAGTTAAGTTCCTGAAAGAGATGGGATCCTAAAGATCACAAGGAATCCTAATTATAGTAACTTATATAATAAGAAAAGAGTCCTAATAGGAAAGAAACCATTAACAGTAATTGTAAAAGATATGCACAACTGCTCAATAGAGCCGACATTATTCTCGGGTCATTTGCAATATGAACAAATGTTTTAAATAATAGTCTAATATTCTTTCTCCCCCGTTGTCATTTGACCAATGTTTACAGTAAAACTAAATAGGTTACCTTAGTCCTCCTTGCCTCAAGTAGATGTCCTAACGCTTTCTTCATGCACCACCATTTGGTACTCCCTATTAAGGCTTGGAAGGGGATCAAAACTTAGGATATTTCGGCTGAACAATTATGAATTGTCTAATGCTATTAAAATTCCACACTTAATAGTCATTACAAGTACATATTGGACCTCCTTAGATCCTGTATTTTAGGTGACTTTCACTGGGTATTATCGTTGTTGTTATTGCATAAGGGCATATTGGAATTTGATTATAATCATTTAATTCATCCCACAACTTCTTAAGTTTTCCATAATAGTTCGTAATAGTATCTCCACTCTATTTACAATTTGCCAAATTAGATTTTAGTTGTTAAATGCAAAGACCATTCATCATGGAAAACCTCTACTTCATATCTTCCGACAATTTTTTTACTTTCTCTATGCATGTTATGATTGATCAAATGTTTGATTCAGTGGTATTAAAAATCCAAGACACAATTATGAAATTGGCAATCCGTACTCTTTGACTTCAAGAGCATCTTCAACAAGTTGTTTAATCGTTCTATCAGCAAGACCAAATTTTCTTCTTGCCTTTAATGAGTCTCAGGCGCGAGAGCTCATTTCTTCATAATTCTTACCACTCAATTGCACTTGATTTTTTAGGTTTCTTGGGTTGTTATTCGAATATAGATCATAAAGAGAGATCTATTTCTTTGGATGCGAACCACCTCGGGTTCTGCCGTCATTGTATCCTTCCATCATAATACAAATCGACGGTTCTTAGAGTTACGTTCAATGCTCTAGTGCTATGAAGAATATTAGTGGGGAAAAGCTCACACCTTCTCATTAATTCTCCAAGTATATATACAGCACTTCATCCAAATAGTTATACAAACAAATCCTAGAACAAAAGGAAACTACTTAATCAAGAATATATTACCAAATCAAAAATATAAAGCAAATATTTAGCCTTAAAAGATAGGAAAGAGAATATATAGCTTCCTAATTATATGCACAATCCTAATAGAAAGTATCAAGAGCATTTGTAAAAGACATGGACGTAGGATGAGGTTAAGTCAAGTTTTGAGTCAGTGGATTTAGGCTTTGGATACATTTCAAATTGCTTAAAGCTCAACTAGGCTTGAGATCAGGCTTAGGCAGTATGTTCTAGGCTTAATCAGGTTTTAGTTTTAAACTAGGCTTACACCATATTTAAAAGGCTTTAAACTAGGCATGGGCTTGAATTGGCAACTCTATCAATACCATGCAAGATTGTTAGTAATCGAACCTGATTTGAGAGCTTCCCTTTCTAATGATTAAAGAAAAATAATTAACTTCAATAAAATATTTTTCCCATGGCTTAACTTACTACAATCAAAGTAATCCCGGTAATGTATGTTGAGTTTGACTTACAGATAGAATGGGTAGATGCGAAAATTGTTTTTCTTTATGAATATTTGGAAGAAGACTTTTACATTCTCCACTTAAAATGTTTTGAAGTGAAAAGGAAGAGAGAACTTAGTTTGCAAGTTAAACAAAATCTCTATATGGTCTTAAATAGGCATTGAGGTGATAGTATAAGATATTTGATTCCTTCATTATGAGCCTTGGATACAACAGACGTAATGCAAACCCTTACCATTAACCTATATTTTAAGAAGTTTAATGGTAATGATTTTATAATTTTATTTTTGTGTGTAGATGAAATGTTAGTTACATATCTTTAAAAAAGCATATTAAATAATTGAAGGCACATTTGGTTAAGAAATTTGAAAATAAGGACTTGGGACCAACAACCAAAATTTTAGGGATGTAAATTTACTAATAAAGAAGGTGACAAGAAAGGGAGTTCAATGTTTAACAGGATTTATACAAGATCGGACATTGTAATAGAAGTTGTTAGTTACAATATAATGAATCCTAGTAAAAAGTATTAAAATGTTGTAAAGATAATCCTAAGATATATTAAGAGGATCTTTGATATTACATTACAATATAGAGGGTAAGACTTTATTATTAGAGAATATGTTAACTTTGATTATGTATGCGGCGTTGTTAAAAACAAATTCACTATGTTTATGCTTATTGGTAGGGTTATATGATAGGTTTCAAAGTTAAAATCAATTATAACTATATCAGTAACAAAAGTATAATACACGAACTAATAAAGAAGTGACTTAATTAAAATTGGTGGTGGAAGAACTCAATCACAAACAACAAAAGATTTCATTATTTTGTAGAGGAATCCACTATTTCATTTGAAAACCAAGCATATACAAGTTCAATATCATTTCATTTGTGAGAAAGTTTAGTAAGGAACTGTGGATATGAAAAAGTTCATATCAAATACAGTATAGTAGATTTTAAGACAAAATCAGTCAATAATGATGTGTTTATTTAGTATCGATCCTCGTGCAGCTTAACATAAATGCAAGCAAAATGTCAATGACAAGGTAAGGTAAAATTTTCAAGTAGAAAATTGTTAGAAAAATCTAGATATTACTTACAATATTTAAATATTATTCACATTAGAAAAACGTAGATATTATTTACAAAATATCTAGATACAATAACAACACTTAGTGTGAATCCCGGTAAAACACAAGGTCTGAGAATTTATAGTACAAATGTAAATATTAGAATGTGTAATAATTATGATAAATTAAAATATGTAACTATAGTTAGGTTGATTCGCTTACAATTACTGATTCATCTTCTTGTTTCATGTATTAAAAAAGAAATTTAAGTATCTAAAATTAGAAAATGCGAGCATATGAATTTTATAAGTTCTAACTAATAAATTAATATTTGTAACTTATAACTGGTGAATATTTATATTGTGACTCTTCTTTTTATTTATAATAATATTTTATATTATATATTTTTAATCTTAATTGAATTGCAATCTTACTTTGTCTACTTAATTATTCTAACGCTTTAACCCTGTCAAAAAGATAGGTACCCTCGTTATCCTGTCAAAAACATAGGTACCCTCGTTATCTTTTTAAATTGTGGACTTCATATGTATTGAATTAGGGCGTGTTTAAAATATCTCTCTTTAGCTAAATTCTAAAGGATAAGAGATCATTTATATATTTTTTAATATTATTTCAAAAGGAATATCGCTGCCTAGTTACTTTCATTAATTGAACTTAATGTTAGACTGTCAGCATTTGTATAGTTAAGTTTCTACTCAGTTCATTCATTCAATCGTAAGGCAGGTCTACCACGATAAAATAATTGGTACAGTGAAGTTGAAAAGAATTCATAATTAAACGAAATCCTAAAAAAGAATAAAAACCTCCATGAATGAAGCAGTAGATCAAAACAGGCATGGAGATGGTGAATCTCAACATCATTCATTTAGAAAGCACCAAAAGACCATGCCAAGCCCAACAACATTTGCAGTTAAACATCCCATCTCGATAGGAACATCCACAAGCAGCAGCTCTAAAAAGCATTTACATTATTTGAAATACTTCCAAAACTAAGAAATAAATTAATTATAATTATAATTATAATTTTGAATCATGATACTTGAATAACAAAATATTCCTAAAAATTTTAATTTCGTGGTAAACTAAATTAACCACTGCTAGCCTTTGTTGGTAGCAATGCTCAACAAAGGGTAGTAGTGAACCCAACCCAATTTATGGATTGTACATGAGCACTAGGCTTTAGTTCTTTCAATTTCAAGCCCCTCTAAATTTGGACTTGCAGATTAGAGAATTGAACGAGAATCATGCCTAGCTTTAGTGCAGCAAGCCATCAACCATATATGAAATTTTTTTTGGAAAATATTTGCAAGATCAAATTTAAACAGAGCGGAATGTATTTAAAAAATTTCCACATGATCAACTTTAACAAAAATTTTATCGGAAACATAAAAACAAGAAATTAACAAAGTCACACCTATTTTGATTTCCTATCGTGATTTTTCTTTTCGCCTTAAATCTGTCAATCTACAAGCTGTTCAATCGTTCGATCTCTAACGGTATCCACAGATCTTTTCAGAGAAAACTCAAATCCGATTTTGAGAGGAAAAATGTAAGAAGTGCTAGCTGAAAAATTTTTAATTTTTCCTTTTATATGAAAAATCATATTTTTCATGTCCTTGGATTTTATCAAAATTACAA
>JAOSBN010000001.1:24595648-24610140 GCA_027563595.1 Erythroxylum suave | reverse complement strand
ATATAATGGAAGAGTTCTATTTAGTTTATATTTCCTATTTAATAGTGGAATAAATTTCAATCAATTATTCTAGTCTCACAATGGACGTACCAGATTAAAAATTCATAGATATATAAATTGGTCCTCTCTTTACTAATTAAGGTAACATATTATTTTCCATTAAGTTTCTGCAATCATAAGATAGTCCAAAGATAGAAATCAATTTTAACTAAGAACACGTTGAAGTTTCTCGAACTCTTTTCAATAATGGCATCTTCTGCTTTAGGTACGCAATATTACACGCTTATGATTTGTAACAATTATTTATTCAAGATCCTAAAGTTATGAATGTAAATTTTGATTTATGTTATAAAGATCATATTTTTACAGGCAACATCTAACCATGAATCAAGATAAAACTACTAAAATTACGTTAACATATAATTATAAAATCAGGACATATAATAATTATTAAAGATAGTAACAAAAGTTCAAATTTAAATCAATCTAATATTGCTTAAAGTCAACAAATCAAGCTTAGAAACTAATTTAAATTTAAATTGAGTTGATATACAGTCCACTTAACACTATTTAAGATCAATGTCTCTTATTTAAAAAGAAATGTGGATTTGGATAGATCATGAATGTGGTACCTTATTCGGCCTTAAATATTTCTATATATAATAGGGTCAACTATAAAAAAAATATCAAACTTTACTCAATTTTATAATACTAGTATAAACTTTAAAAAGTTATACTAAAATGCTTCAACTTTCAACTTTTAGAAAAAATAGCCTAACATTAAATTTTTTGTTAATGAAAATGAGAAAACGAGCTACGTCAAATTAAAAGTTTTGCTATGTAATAGTTACATATTGTATTTGTATTATGTATGAATTTTATAAGTAATAAATTAAAAATATCAAAAATTATAAAATATTTATACATTCCTTCATATGTTCTACTTCATAATTATTTTAGGGTATTTGAAATTTTTATTTTATTGAATAATAAAATTCATATACATAAACATAATTTGTAGTAATCACGTAACTAAAATACTAATGTGAGTTATTCACAACGTCATCCACATTAATGGATTTACGTCGGACTATTTTTACTAAAAATTGAAAGTTGGAGGATTTCAATGCTGAAATTTTTTTATAATTAACCATATATAATATTATATCATTTCCTTCTAGACTTCTTGTGGTCATGATTCAAATTAAATAATAGGGTTAATTACAAAAAAAAATCAAACTTTACTCAATTTTATGATTATAGCCTGAAATTTAAAATGTATCAATTAAATACCCAAAATTCTAATTTTTCAAATTTATTCCGACATTAGTATCTCTATTAACGTGGCAAGACACGTCAGACATAAATTTAAACACATTTAATAATAACTAGATTAAATTATACATGTTAGACTTAATTAAAGTATTAAGGAAAATTTAAATATTAAAAAAATAAAAAGCCCAAAATTAGTTTGAGATTCAAACTTTCTACTTTTATCAATTTCTATTTTAAAAACGTCCTTTTAACCAACTACTAGAAGCAGAATTGAAAAAAAAAGAATATGCCTATTTCACCATAAAAGGGATTTTCCGCTTTGACTTTCAATTTTCATGTCTCACTTTATTGATGATCTTTTTACCTTAATCTCTCCTAAACCAAACGAACAACTATAAGCACCAAATTCAACATTCCTTCTCCTAAAAATTGGAACTATTTTAAGTACACATGAAATCTTCCTCAACTACTCCACGTTCTTTGACTTGCAATTGGTATGATAAGCTTTTCATAGCTTTTTTCGTTTCCTTGTTTTGGATCAAGAAAAATTTGTCTTTCTCTCCTTGCCATAACTAGCGTTTCCTTTAGGTTCTCTCTAATGTTTAGGAAATACTAATTCTCTTTCACTCACTCACCACTCATTCTTTTGTCTTTTTTCGCAGCTTCTTCTCTATGTTTGTTTATCGGTTTGTTTTTCGAGTTGTAAGTAAGTGAAAGTTTGGCAAGTTTGAATTTTTTAGGGGTTTGGTTGCTAAATTGGTTTTTATATATGTATATATATATACATAGCCAGTGTTAAACATAGTTATAGCAATAGAGAAGATTGTGATAAAAGAAACACGCGCAAGAGATAAAAGACAAGGCCTGTTAAAGTTTAAAATACTAAGAGTTTGTCAGACAATAGAAGCAAGTTAAACGACATAAGCCTGTTAGACGGTAAGAGCCTCTTAAATGATAAATCTTGTCAAAACAATTTAAAATAGAAGGCACCTGTTAAAATTGAAAGGAAACTATTGCAAGTTGAAAATAGAAGGAGCCTATTATAAAAGTGAAGGAGCCCCTTACTAAAATGAACACACACACAATATAATGCAAAAATTTTAAAGTTAAAAAGAGAGAGGAATGACGCAGTCGATTTATTCTGGTTCAGTTTATAACCCAAGCCTATATCCAGTCTCTAAATATCTAACTTAAGTATTTCACTAAAATCCCAAGTAGTAATTTGGCGAGTCTCTTCAGGTTCATGAGTACATATTTTTCAAGTTTCTCGAGCCTTATAAACTAATAGTATTTAGCTAACCTCTATAAGCTCACGAGTACATATTTTTTAAGGTTCTTCAACCTTCCAAACTAGTAGTATTTAGCTAGCCTCTACAAGCTCTCAACAAATGAAAATATAATTTGCTCGATATAAGCTTCAATGATCTCTCTCAAAAAGAGTTTCTTCATTAAAGGAAGCATTTATCATATGATTTTATTTCCTTTTTAAAATATATAGTTACCTGTACAAGGAAGTAAATCCAATTTGAATTTTGAAATATTATATGGTCATAATCAAAATTATTAATAATAAACCTTGAGCTAATAATCTCCCCATTTTTTATAATGACAAACAATAATAGATAAACTTTCAAAATTCAACTAATAATGAAGGGGTTTCGAGAAGTACCTATAGACTTTATAAGTTCTTACTGATTAAAAGGAGTCTTTCCTTTTTTAGTAAGGAGCTTATCGTTGACAAATCATATATTTAAACTTCACATATTCAATTAGTAAAGTATATCCCATATTCATCATGTTCATAAATCATGCAAGTAAATATCATCAACTTTCAGTGAAATATATCTTCACTTTAATTCTCCCTCTTTTTCATTATAAAAAAAAATAGGGAAAAGAACGAAGTAGCCACAAAATATCACAAGTATGTAAGAATAAACTAGGAAAAAATATATCTTCATCTTAATTCTTAACTATCCCCTGCATTAATGTTTTCCTCTTTCGAAGTAATTGTCAAGCAAAAAGTTACTTAACCTCTTATACCATGCTCGAGGAGCCTAATTTATACCATATAGAGCTTTAGTTAACTTCATGTAATTAGGATGATCTCCATCTTCGAAACTTATTTCTTCATAGAAATATTCAAATATTCAATCATATGTCTCAAACACCCACTATCAATTATTCTTTGATTTTCTCTTGTCTCCGTTTTGAAGCATATCTGTAGAAAGTATTATCTCATTTTAGGTACCCAAATTTTTGGGTCCTTTCAGGTTAGTAGCTTAACCTTTCAGTCTCCAAACATACATTTGAGATCATTTCCTCATTCGACAAAAGTTACAATAATGACTAATATGACTATATCTACCACAATAGAAGCATAAAATAGATGAATGAGAGTTGCTATAATTTCTACCATGTATCATATTCCTACTGTTTTGACTATAGCTACTGCTGGATTTAACAAAGAAATGTTTGTATATCTTAATATTATTATTTTCATTGTAACCTATTCTAGCCTTACCAAAAAAGCATTTACCACTACTAAGTAATGCATCAAGGTTATTCCTTACATCAACGAACTTTGTAATATCTTTTTCCAACGATAAGATCTTTCCAATAGATTTTTCTTTCTCAAGTTCTAGGGTGGCAATTTTTTGTTCTAATTGTCTCACTTTATCATAATCATTCTTATGCAAAGTCTGCTCTTTCTTCTAGAACTTTCTTTTTAAAGACATTTTGCTTATAATCAATCTCAAGAGACATATTCTTGGTTGCGAAATTCTCATTCATAGATTTCAATGATTTTATCTTACTCTTCAAAGATGCATCATTGCACTTGGACTTCTCAAATTTTTTGAAATACTTCACTGTCAACTTTTACAATTCATGATATGCATTTCTCAATTCATCAACTTTAATATCAGAGTCAGGATAATATACCTCATCATCTCCTGATTTAGCCATAAGATCGTTTTTGCTGACTTCTTAAGGCTTTTCTTCTTCAAAGTTTTCAAAATCCTCATCTGACCAGGCTGCTTTTAATGTCATCCCTCTTATGTAGGAGGATACTTTATCTCGCCTAAGCTCGGTTTCAGGACCATCAAGTTTTCTTGTCGCCAAATTAAGTGAAATAATGTCTAAATCCTTTGCAATTTCTAAAGTTGCCATCTTAGGTCTCCTTTCCTTTGGTAGTGACCTTAGAATCTTCATGATGAGCTCATTGGGATATATCTTTTCCAATTTCTTTATGGTCGTGATGATGTTGTTGAATCGTTCGAAGAATTCATCTATAGTTTCTCCCTGTTTAATGCCAATAGTTTCGTATTGATGCACTAAAAAGCTTATACCTTGTTTTTTTACCTCATTCATTCCTTCAAAGGTGACTTGAAGTTTATTCCAATTTTCTTTTGCTATAGAGCAGTAGGATATATTTTCATATTCTTCTGGAGATAATGCACAGATCATATTATGTTTTTCTTTAACATTTGGCTGTGCATTTCTTCTGTTAGCATAAGACCATATGTCTATGTTTTATAGAGCAGGAAGTATAGCTCCAACTCTGATGGCTTGCCAGACTTCAATATCTACAGATTGGAGATAGATTTTCATTCTCTCTTTCCAATATAAGTAGTTGTTTCCGTTGAAGTAAGGAGGCTTTGAAACAAATTGTCCTTCCAGGTTTCTCAAATTGTTTGTCATGATCTATCACGTGCTGTAAAACACAAAAATGTGAAACTTTACTCTGATATCAATTTATAAAGCAAACATACACAAGAGATAAAAGACAAGGTCCTGTTAAAGTTTAAAACAATAGGAGCATGTCAGACAATAGAAGTTAATTAAACGACAGGAGCCTATTAAACATTAAATCCGTCAAAACAATTTAAAATAGAAGGCGATGTTAAAATTGAAAGAAACCTATTGCAAGTTGAAAATAGAAAGAGCCTATTATAAAAGTAAAGGAGTCACTTGCTAAAATGAACACACACATAATATAATGTGATAATTTATAAGTTAAAGAGAGAGAGAGAGAGGAATAATGTTGTAGATTTATACTGGTTCGGTTTATAACTCAAGTCTACGTCTAGTTCCTAAGTATCTAACTTGAGCGTTTCACTAAAATCCCAAGTATTAGTTTGACGTGCCTCTTCAAACTCATGAGGACATTTTTTCAAGGTTCTCCAACCTTCCAAGCTATTAGTATTTAGCTAGCTTTAACAAGCTCACGAGTACATTTTTTCAAAGTTCTCCAACCTTCCAAACTAGTAGTAGTTAGCTAGCCTCTACAAGCTCTTAACAAATGAAAATGGAATTTGCTCAATATGAGCTTCAATGATCTCTCTCAAAAAGAGTTTTCACTTTCTAAAGCATAAGAGATTTGACAATGATATCAGTTTTAAGAGAATTGATGCTGTAGATGTATTTTGAAGGTCTGACGTATGTCCCCCATTCGCAAATGTAGTGGCTCTTCCTTAAATAGACATCTTCTTCAACTAGTTGTTGCTTCTCTTATATCTTAAATTAACTTTGAATCTTCAATACCATATTTGATAAAATCTTCCAATATCTAGATGTTAAGACAAATGATCATATCACGAAGCTGATTGTGATTTGTAAGATCCTTCTAGATATTATGAAATCATTTTTAATAAATCAGTTAAGTTTGCAAGGAAAGTTTCTGTAATAAAGGAAGCATTTATCATATGATTTTATTTCCTTTTAAAAATATATCATTACCTATACAAGTAAATAAATCTAATTTGAATTTTGAAATATTATAAGGTTGCCATCAAAATCATTAATAATAAATCTTAAGCTAACATATTGAGATCAAGAAGATCGACAATGCTACAGCTAGGCAAGTCACATTTACAAAGTTTAAACCCCAAATTAATTTAAGGATTTTATCCTTTGTCTTTCAATTTTTCAAATTTTCTTAATTTCACTTAATTACTTTAATTAAGTTTGACTTGTAAAACTTAATCCAACTATTATCAAACGTGTTTAAATTTATGTCTTATGTGACTTACCACATTAGCAACATTAATAGAGATACTAACATCCATTTATATTTGAAAAAAATGAAAGTTTAAGTATTTAATTGCTACTTTTTTAAGTTCAGGTTATAATTGCAAAATTTAGTAAAGTTTGAAATTTTTTTGTAATTAACCCTAAAAAAAGTACAAAAATATACATTTTTAGCCAACTTACTCAAATTTGTTTAAATCATATTCATATTAAATTTGAAAAAAAAAGTTCAAACTTAATTTAATAAACGGTTTAAATTTGTTAATATACCCAAAATTTCAACAGACTCGATTCAGATTCTCCTATACTAATAAGCCCAAAGCTAGATATATAAAATTTATCAACTTTAAATTTAGATCTTAAGATAGTGCTTACTCTTAAAAATGACAACCATATGTATAAATATATATAAGTTATCACCAATCTTTAAATCGAACGAATCATCGTTATTGGTTTAAAAGATCACTCTTGGAAGAAGAGCCCAACATCTTCACAGGCCCGCATCTGATTCATTTGCACTCAAAAGGTGGAAGCGCCCCCACACCCTGGTTCGACAGAGTGGTGGAGGGGTAAATCATGGTTTAATCTTGCTCAGTCCCGTACTTGGTGTGCACAAGGAGCCACCACATCAGATCAAACTCCCACACTGTCGCTGCCAGGACTCGAACCTCAAACCTTTGCACTCAACAATCTCCCTAAGGACCAATTGAGCTACCTATGTGAGCGCCTTTTATTCTCAACCTACAATGGAGTAGTGCCTTGCTTATATGATTTTTGGCTTATTCTTATCTTTCCATTTTACTAAAGAATTGGTCCATCTATTCTTGTTGTCATGATTCAAATTTTACTTTAAGCTCATCTTCGAGGTTCAAAATTTAATTTTGTTGTACTTTTTGAAGTGTTTCTCTTTCCTAAAACTCTAAATCAGTTATTCTTGGAACGCCATTATTCCTCTTTAGGTAAGGACTTCATACTGTTTAAAATTGGCTCAAGTTGCTTCGTTTATGCTTTGTTGGCCAAAAAGATTACTGCAAAACTCAGCTCTAGTATGCTCTTTAAATTGAACTTGTAACTTTATTTGTTTTACCTTGTTAAGTTTTCTTTTTTTGGGGAAAAAAATACATCTTCCCTATAGTTTAAGAAATTTTGAAAAAATTCTTAATCTTTAAAATTCTTTAAAAGACTTCTAATTTTTAATTTTTCAAAAAATCTCTTGTCATATACTTTAGTTAAAAAATAAGGACGAAAAGCATGTAATAAGAACATTAAATATGAAATAATAAAATATTATGAATATGATAATTCAACTCAGCTTTTAAACTGACCTAGCAAATTAAAAAAATAAGGACGAAAAGCATGTAATAAGAACATTAAATATGAAATAATAAAATATCATGAATATGTTAATTCAACTCTGCTTTTAAACTGACCTAGCAAATTAAATTCAACTTCAATTAATAAATAAAGATAATTATAATTAATTATTTGTTTGTATCATATTTAATTGTTTTGGTTTAAGTTTAAGAGCTATGTTGAATCATTATATAAATAACATTTAATTAGTCCATATCTATTCATAGTATATATATTTCATCGTTATTTTTTATCCAAAGTTTAAAGAGTGACTTTTTTTTAAAACTGAAAATTAAACGGAGTTTTTATAAAAGATTTTAAAGATTATGAAGTTTTTCTAAGATTTTTTAGATTACATAAGAGGTTTATTTCTTTTATCCTTTTTCTTAATATTTCAAGGTTGTAAATGTTGACCAATTTCTATTATTTTGGTTTTTCTCATGTGTATTTGAATTTATTAATTTGAGGTAACTAGTTGTCTTCTAAGATTATGTATCTTTCCTTAAAAAGTGTACAAATTCATTAATTTACGCAGCAAATTTGTCATTCATTTTTAAAAGATATGGATTGTTAAATTACTTGACTTAATGCAAAAGATGTACTTCCCAAGGTTGATATATGATTTAATTTTTAATTTTTCTGATGGCATTATTATGATTCAAGTGTAATTAAAGTAAAACAATAATTGCAGAAACAAGATATAACCTTTATAAATAAGACAAATCACATTTAAAAAATATGATACTTATTTATTTGTTATTGAAGTCAGAATTAATCACCATGTGTATGTGCAAGTGTTTGAGTTTTCACAATCGATCTTATAAGTATATCGGTTTTCGTGCCCTATTTAATGCTCAAAAGGACCACTTTGTTACTTTTCACATTTAGAGGGACTACCTTTGTTAGTCTATTATTATTTGTTATACCGTTATGTTGAATAAGAGTGACAGATTGTAGTCATTCCCTATATATTTCTACGCCTACCTATGTAAAAGGACATATATCATTATCAAAAGATATTCTCAAACCTCTCTCATCTCCTTCTTCCTTTTTCCCATCTTATAATTCTTTTTCTTTCTCTCATTTATTCTCTAAAGTCATTACATCTTGGTATCAAAGATAGTTCCATCCTCAAAATTTGGCGCGTAAGAAGAACATCTCAACAATGGCAGGTCGAGCTAACTAGGAAGATCAGATCAACATTGCGGAGGAATAACTAAAAGGCTCTATCAGTGAGCTGCAGGAGAACATAGATCAAAGGCTTACAAAGATCGAGGGTCTAGAGGAGCGACTGCAAACTCTTCGTACTCAGGTGGGGGAATTACTTAGGATGCAACTGGCTTAAGAAGAAAATAAAGTACAACCTGAATCAGTTGGAAAGGCAGCTCATTTAGGAGGTTCAGGAATCCTACCAGTGCCAATAGATAAGGAAGTTGCCAAGGGCATGGAAGAGGTATTACGGCAAGCTCTGAAGAAGGTAGCAACAGTCAAATGCACGGAGGAATGATGACTAATAGTAGGGTGAGTAGTATTAACCATAACCCTATCCCAAAACTGGATTTTCCTTACTTTGATGGAACGAACCCTAGAAGTTGGATTAGGAGTTGTGAGATATATTTTATATTTTTTTGTATTGTTGAAGAGTTAAAAGTAGAAATAGCATCAATGCACTTGGAAGGGAAGGCAGATGTCTATATCGTTATCAAAAGATATTCTCAAATCTCTCTCATCACCTTCTTCCTTTTTCCCATCTTATAATTCTTCTTCTTTCTCTCATATATTCTCTAAATTCATTACAACTTGGTATTAGAGATAGTTCCACCCTCAAAATCTAACGCATAAGAAGAACATCTCAATAATGGCAAGCCGAGCTAACTGGGAAGATCGGATCAACTTTGGGGAGGAACAACTAAAAGGCTCTATCAGTGAGCTACAGGAGAACATGGATCAGAGGCTTACGAAGATCAAGAGTCTAGAGGAACGACTACAGACTCTTAGTACTCAAGTGGGGGAATTACTCAAGATGAAACTAGCTCAAGCAAAAAACGGAGTACAACCTAAATCAGTATGAAAGGCAGCTCGTTTGGGAGGTTCAGGAATCCTACTAGTGACAACAGATAAGGAAATTAACATGGACATGGAAAAGGTATAACAGCAAGCTTTGAAGAAGGTAGCAATATTCAAATGCACGAAGGAATGAGGACTAATAGTAGGGTGAGTAGTAGTGACCATAACCTTATCCCAAAACTGATTTTACCTTACTTCGATGGAACGAACCCTAAAAGTTGGATTAGGCATTGTGAGAAATGTTTTAGATTTTTTGTATTGTTGAATAGTTAAAAGTAGAAATAGCATTAATGCACTTAGAAGGGAAGGAAGATGTCTGGTTTCAAGTGTAAGGCCCCAAATTGTACCCTAGTTAGAATGTTACATTGAAAATGTAATATAGGTGTTTTAAAAAAATTATAATAAAAGTGAGGATTGCATATGACTTGAATTTTTGTTTAATGAATCATACTTATTGAATTGGAATTAATTGTCACCATTAGAGAATTAAGGTATTAATGTTGGGCCCGGGTCTTGAAACATATGTCATGATTACATTATGCAAGGTTTGGGTGAAGATTAAGTGAAAAGAAGGCCTGTAAGTTCTTAAAACCTATATTTATATTGATTTTAGCAAGTTCAATTTGTCCCGAATGTGCACCCCTGTGTGACACTCAAACTTGTAAGAATCATATCTCTTAATTCTAATGTCCAAAAATTATAAACATTATACCATTAGAAAGCTAAGAGGATCACTACAACTCTTATAAAGACAAATTTATCAAATTAGCCTACATCAACACAATTTATTCATTTTAATTTGGAGATAAGTGGACTAATTACTTGGTGACAAATGGTAGCATTTTGTGTCGATGGCAGCTCTTAAGTGGCACAAGTGAAGATCATGCATGAAAACACATGCTATTACCATTTGTTGACACCTAGCATTGAAGGAGACAAGTTTCTTCTGGAGTTTATCTCCATTTTGTTTTCTCTCCACCGAAACTCTCTCACACACACCTCCTGAAATTTTTGCTTGCTTTTTGGATCATCATCTCACTTAAAGTATTTGCATGATTCTGCATTAAGGAAGCTAGATCATACTATTTTCTATGTTGCTGTCCTCTTGGTCATATTAATCTTGGAATTGTGATACTTGCTTGAAAGGCTAGAGTGGCTTGTTCATTGAAGTAGGAAATTGAGTTAAAGAAGGTATCAGAATACTAATCTTGATTGCATGTTATCATATGAATTATTTGGCGTTTGATTAGATAGAATATTATTGACTTTGATGATTAATTGTTGATGTGTAATTGGGTATGAATAAGGTGGAAGTTGTAGTGAAAAGGATGAACCTTGGAGCAAGGGCGTTGAGGATGTAAGATGTGAATGAATTGTACTAGTTTCACTTAACAGAATTCACTGAACAGCCATCGGTACTTAAGCTATAACTTGAGCTTTAATTATCTAAATGGAGTGATTTTCATTGTGGATTAACCTACACTTATATTTCTACAACTTTCATGAAGGAATGGAATATTTTTTCTGACCTAAAGGATTTAGAAATTTGGCCTAAAGTTAAATTTAGGATTCATGTCATTGGTTGGGAACATTCTATAGTATTTTGGGGATAACTTTAGAAATAATGAACCAAATTGTATGAAATTTAATTCATTAGAAACTTAAGACATATAGGAAGATTTTTTGTAGAAGAATATATTTCCCAGAAACCTCAGATTCTATGTAAAAATTGCTATACAATTCAGACCCAAAACTTGTCCTAAGATAATGCTAAACTTGGTTGTGTAATTGTTGACATATATAAGGTTAAGACTTTTAACAGTGGTTTATGTAAACTTAATTGGGATTAAAAAGAACCTAGAAAATGTTATATTTATGGATTAAAAGGTAATCGATCCCTAGACGATGTTAGATTAATGGAATAAAAGGTAATTAAATTATGGTTTATTAATGGAGTTGATTATATAAAGGATGTATGGTTTAATAATGATGAGCATAATGTTGAATTGCTTGGTGTGATTATGAATGAATGAGTTCTTAAGGCTTATATATTACGAGTTGAATATGGATAATTGTGAATTGAGAATTTCTGCGATAATATTATGACATCACTGGACCATCAATTGTCCGAGGAGTTTAATAGTTGGGATTGTATTGGAAGTGCTTGCTAATTGTGTGCATATACTTAATGTGTGATGACTCAACACTTTTAATGATACATAATTGCACATGTTTGTATTTATAAGGTATGTTATGTTTGATCAAATGACAATGAATAAATTCATTTGAATAAAAACATATGTTGTACTTCTTCTTTTGCATAAAATTTTGAAATCTGAAATGGTTTATTTTAAAACCGTTAAGTCCTAGTCATGGTTAAATACGCATGCCTAGAATGGTTAGTAGCTGCTTCTGTAATTAGACACTAAGGTGTCTTCTGTAACCAGACACCCTGGTGTCTTCTGATTTTAGGCACTTCTGTGTCTTCTGTTTCAAAGACTTAAGTCTCTTCTGTTTCAGATACCAAACATGGTATCTTCTATAATGGTCCTGTTATCCACTTCTGTAAAAATAATTAGCAGTCTAACTTTTTTTTGTATGCTAATAAACATTCTATTTTGATATAAACAAATTCTGATTTGATATAAGATAAACTCTGAATTGATACAAAACAAAGTCTGCCCTGTTACAATTTATATTCTTATCTGAAGGGTTTATACCCTATTCTGATAATCAATTCTGACATCTGTACAATCTATTATGATACTTAAATGATTGGCACTAGCATGAGAAATGTTCTCTAGTGATAGATCATATTCTGTTCTAAAATTCATTATGCTTGAATTGTTCTTTAATATGAACCTTTAATGATTGCTTATGATATAATTTGATTCAGTATATATGGATGTTAGGTGACTGTTAAATAGTTGCTAGTTTATGTATGGTTTTGTTATTCCTCACTAAGCTTTATGCTTGGCAACGTGGTTTTGCCCTGTGTAGGTTTTGTTAAGAAGACTTGAGATTGGGACAATGTAAACCACAGTGGCCAAGAAGATTGAGTTTGTTTATGAGTTGTATCTGATAAATGAGACAGTTTGTATTTTGCTTAAAGGTTTGTAATAACTATAATACAGGATGGATTGGGATTTAAGACATGTTTGTGATAAGTACAATGTATAATGTATTTTATTTGTAACTTAACTTGTAATGAAATATAATGTATATTGCTTGAGTTTCTCAAAACGCTTGGAATTGTTGATATGATTTGTTTGGGTGCTCTTATGTATGGCATCTGCATATTCTCCTAAGGGGTATGTAGGTGTTACGTCAAAGATGGGTGGAATCTAGCACGTAAGAAGAACATCTTAACAATGGCAGGCCAAGCTAACTGGGAAGATCGGATCAACTTTGGGGAGGAACAACTAAAAGGCTCTATAAGTAAGCTGCAGGAGAACATGGACCAAAGGCTTACAAAGATCGAGGGTCTGGAGGAACGACTACAGGCTCTTACTACTCAGGTGGGGGAATTACTTAGGATGGAACTGGCTCAAGAAGAAAACAAAGTACAACCTGAATCAGTTAGAAAGGCAGCTCGTTTAACGGGTTCAGGAATCCTACCAGTGCCATTAGATAAGGAAGTTACCAAGGGCATGGAAAAGGTATAACGATAAGCTCTGAAGAAGGTAGCAATAGTCAAATGCATGGAGGAATGATGACTAATAGTAGGGCGAGTAGTAGTAACCATAACCCTATCCTAAAACTGGATTTTCCTTACTTTGATGGAACGAACACTAGAAGTTAGATTAGGCGTTGTGAGAAATATTTTATATTTTTTTGTATTACTGAAGGGTTAAAAGTAGAAATAGGATCAATGCACTTGGAAGGGAAGGCAGATGTCTAGTTTCAAGGATGGGTGGAGCAAGAATGGTCAGGCCAATGGAGGGTATTCATATAAGCTATCAATAGGCGGTTCCATTCTCGAGAATTTGTTAATGTTGTCAAGGAGTTCAATAAACTTAAACAATGGGGGTTAGTGGAGTTGTATCAAGAATGATTTGAAGTCCTCAAATCAATAATATTGCAAAATAACCCATCCTTGACATAAACTTATTTTATCTCCAGTTCCTGAGTGGGCTATCTGATACCTTAAGACCTATAGTAAAAATGTTTAAACCCTGCTCCCTTGCTAAAGCTTTTGAACAGGCTAGACTCCAAGAGATATTCATGGAAGCACTACTGAGATGTCAACCTAGGAATCAACTAATGAACACTAGTGCAGCAACCACAAATACCCTTTGTAGCAACATCTCCACCAAAAGGAGCAAATAATATAATCTTTCACCCAACCAATGGAAGACGTGAATCAAGAGCTTGTTTTCGATGTGGTGATAAATATTTCCCAAGGCATCAATGTGTAAAAAAGCAATTTCATTGTATAGTCGCCTAACAAAAAGAGTTCGAAGCTAAGGATGATGACTATGAACTTACATATTAGCTAAACAAAGAGATAGGGGATATAGAGCCTGAATTGAGAATATAGGAGGAGCAAGTTGTTATTTCCTTCATGCTTTAAAGGGAACAGTAGCGTACTATACAATACAAATTGAAAATGAGGAATAGTAGTATATACAAATTGGTTTAGTTAATGGGAAACCATTGTTGATTTTGGTTGACATGGTTTGTACACATAGTTTGTTGGACCCCGTTTCCGAAGCCCAACATCGGACATGAAAGCGCGGTGCTCGTTGTGTGAGGTGAAATAATTAATT
>JAOSBN010000001.1:24579446-24595548 GCA_027563595.1 Erythroxylum suave | reverse complement strand
TTCCATTAATACTATCAATTCAATCAAACTATGCCATAAATCAATAACATCCAAAAAGAAAAATTTGGGGCCCAACATAGTTTCCTTGATTTTCAATTTGTTAAGAAACTACACTTACCCTTAAGATCTACACAACCCTTGAGCGTGACATTAGCCAATGGTAACAAGATTCAGAGTCGTTATCATTACCAAAGGTTCAAATGGAGCATACAGAGAATCGCATTTAAGGCTGACACGGGAGTGTTGGAGCTAGGAGGCTGCGATATGGTTCTTGGAGCAGATTGGCTCAAGAAATTCTGTATGATCTTGTTCAACTTCAATAAATTGAGGTTTTCCTTTGAATATGAGGGCAAGAAAGTAGTTTTGTAGGGCACTTCAGAGGACGATCAAGCTAGATTGAACAGTATTTCTTGCAAAGAGCTTTAGTATTGTGTCCAGAATGAAGGAGTGACTTAACTATTTGCAATATTGCTCTCAATAAAATAGGAATTGACACCAAACTCTGGTAATTCTGACTTTCCAGAACTGTAAACTTTACTTATTGACTTCCAAGATCTATTCACTACTCCCACAGGGCTACCACCTCATAGATTTTATGATCACATCATTCCCCTAAAACCTGGATCACAACCAGTAAACTTGAGGCCATATCGATATTCTTATTTTCAAAAGGCAGAGGTAGAGAAATTGGTAAAGAAATGCTACAAGAAGGGATTACTGAACCAAGCCACAACCCTTTTTCCTCGCCTGTACTTTTAATAAAAAAGAAAGATGGTTCATGGAAATTTTGAGTTGATTACCGCCAGTTAAACTCCCTTAATATCAAGGATAAGTTTCCTATATCACAGAAGATCTCTTAGATAAGCTTTATAGATTGTCTTAGTTTGCTAAGATTGATCTTAGGGCTGGATATCATCAAATACAAATGAAGGAAAATGATATCCCCAAGACTACTTTTTGTACTCACTCATGGCATTATGAATTTTGTGTCATGCCATTTGGCTTGACAAATGCTCCCGCAACATTTCATTCCTTGAAGACCTTAACTGCACAAGTTTATGTTAGTGTTTTTTAATGACATTTTAGTCTACAACACTACTTTTGCGCAACATTTATTTCATCTTAGATCAACATTACATTTGTCCAAAACTAGGTGGAGTATCTGGGCCTTATTATTAGTCAAGAAGGGGTGCAAACTGATCCATCAAAAATAGAAACCATGAAAAATTAGGCGATGCCTAGTTCAGCCAAGGGGTTAAAGGAGTTCCTTAGATTAACTGGTCATTATAGGTGTTTGTGAAAAACTACGGATCCATCACCAAACCTCTCACTGATTATTCAAGAAGGATAGTTTTGATTGGACTTCTTATGTACAGGAAGCTTTTGAAAAATTAAAGATGACCATGTGCAACACTCCCATCCTTGCATTACTTGATTTTTCTAAACCCTTTGTACTAGAGACTGACACCAGTGACACTGGCATAGGTGCAGTTTAATGCAAGGGCAACACCCTATTGCTTGTTTGAGCAAAGCCTTAATCCTTAAGAATTAGGAACTATCTATATACAAAAAAGAACTCCTCACTGTTTTACTTGTTGTGACTCATTGGAGGCACTATCTTGAAGGGGTTTCATTTGTAATCAAAACAAATCATGACAGCCTACGTTTCTTACTCCAACAAAAGCTCTATACACACCTATAGAAGAAAGGCTTATCCAAACTCCTTGGGTTGGAATAAGGTGTGGAGAACAAGGTTACAGATGCTCTGTCCCGCAACCCTATCCATGACACTTATTATGTCCTCATCCAAATTGTACCAAACTAGATTGAAGATATGATCAAAAGTTATCGAGGTGATATGTGGGCTCAAGAAATTCTTGCCAATGCTGCTTTCAATAGGTGTTCTGTTATTAGAGACTACTCCCTCAAACAAGGGTTAATCCATTTTAAAGGACGAATTTATGTGAGAATTGCTGAAGATTTTAGGCACAAATTGATAGACTTCATGCACAGTTCCACGCTAAGGGGCCATTCAGGCTCAAAAGGGACATGTTAGAGAATGAAAATAATATTCTATTGGCCTTTAATGAAGTAGGAAGTTTCTGACTTTGTAGTCAAGTGCGACGCGTGCTAGAAATGTAAATCAGAGCAATTAGCCTACCCAGGATTGCTTAACCTCATTGCAGTACCCAATCAAGCTTGGAATCAAATGGGTATGGATTTCATCGATGGCTTGCCCAAGTCAGGATGCAAAGATTCCATCTTAGTCATGATTGACAAATTCACTAAGTATGGACATTTTCTTTCTTTATCCCATCCCTACACGGTAAAACAAGTTGCCTAGCTTTTCCTATACAACATCTACAAGCTCCACGGGTTATCCACTACCATTATCACCAATAGGGATAAGCTCTTCATCAACCTCTTTTGGAAAGAACTCTTCGCAAGTCTCGGCACTCATCTGCACATGAGCACTACATATTATCCACAATCGGATGGCCAAACAAAAAGACTAAACTACTATTTAGAAACTTATTTACGCTGCATGGTTCATAATGCTCTGAAATCTTGGAATTCTTGGCTCTCACTTGCCAAATGGTGGTGCAACACCAATTTTCACTCTGCATTGCAGCTTGCCCCATTCGAAGCTCTATATGGCTATAAACCAACCCAGATTCCATGGCTAACTGAATTTTTGACCTCACTAGTTTCGGTTGAAAATTGCCTTCAAGACTGTCAGAGCATGATTTAAGTACTTAGAGATTAGCTTTTAAAGGCACAAAATCGAATGAAGCAACAAGCCAATAAAAACATTTTGAACAAGAATTTTCATTGGGAGACATGATTTATCTAAAACTAGAACCTTACAAACAATTGTCCATGGCAGCTCACTGCTCTCTCAAACTTGTAGTTCGCTATTATGGCCCTTATAAGATTATACAACGAATTAGTACGGTTACCTACAAACTTACTTTACCACCCACTGTAAAGATTCACCTAGTTTTTCATGTCTCACAATTGAAACTTGCAAAAGGAGAGTTTACTTGACCAATTTCTCAACAACCTGATTTGGAAATTACATATGCAACTACGGTGCAACCAGATCTGGTGATTGACAATAGGGTTCTGAAGGTTAAAGGGCATAATATTCCACAAACTTAATCAAGTGGGTCGGCAAGAGTATTGAGGAAGCTAATTGGGAAGACACTGAATTCATCTAGCAACAATTTCCAGGCTTCCTACCTTCACCTTGAGGACAAGGTGATTTTCGAGGGAGGGCAATTGTTATGCTCAAAGGGACCATTTTGTTACTTTTCACATTTAGAGGGACTACCTTTGTTAGTCTATCATTATTTGTTATACTGTTATGCTGAATAGGAGTGACAAACTATAGTCATTCCCTATATATTTCTACCCTTACCTATGGAAAAGGACATATATCGTTATCAAAAGATATTCTCAAATCTCTCTCATCGCCTTCTTCCCTTTTCCCATCATATAATTCTTCTTCTTTCCCTCATATGTTCTCTAAGATCATTACACCCTACTATGTTATTTCCCTCACGAGATTGGTTGCACTGTCTTATTTGTAAACAAAGTAACAACTCTCTTGGCAAGACCCAAAAGATGCCTGGTCCTTCAAAGCTTCTTCTACTTGTTTAACGTATGCTTCTTCATCTTTAAGTTGTTAAATCAGCTCATTGTATGTAAATTTCATTTAAATTAGTTACTAAACAAATGTAGTTCACAAAGTCATCTTGAAATATCGATATTAGTAAACAAATGATAAATTTCGGCCTAAGTCCAACCCAAAAGGCTCATTTTGTAAGGAGAGGTTTGTTGTATATTTATAAACTATTTTAATATTTTTTCTTGCTCAATGTGAGATTTTTGACACACCCCTCTTAGTCCAAAGTAGGATTGTAAATATGTCATAAATCTGACGGGCATATTAGACAAAGAGCTATAACAAGATGGACATCGCTCTAACTATTGAGACAAGTTTTGGGTTCTGATGTTCTGATAAATTTGGGCCTAATCCTACGTTAGAAGACACCTTATGTAAGGAAAGGTTTGTCATATATTTATAAACTATTTTAACTTTCTTTACTTGGTCAATTTGAGATTCTTGACAAAAACCACCTAAGGGTTTGGTTTATTAATAGAGACGAAAAGTGTTTATTTTTTAATTCAGGTCCTATATACATATACACGTTTTACATTTTCTAATCTACAAAAAATTTATCAATTAATTTTAAAGAATCACAATTATGAACAATATATTTTCTTCTAGATCTAAATACGAGAACTTAACCAATAACTATTTCAAAAATTAAAATAAAATTTTTAATTCAATTTCAAATTTAAAATACAATTTCTCCATTAAAAAGAACATACTTTACTCATTTTAATCTAATATTTCAATTATTAATAAAATATTCATTAAATTAATTAGTATTACTTAGAGGCGTTTGGACCACATGTTTTTTTTGTAAAAAACGAACCACTTAATTAAAACCATTAATCCTTGTTTAGATTATTAAAATCTACTCCTCTGACAAAGTCAATTACCATTAATTTTGGATATTATAAGTGTTGTAAAATGATGTCTTACTTCTTATCTCAAAAATCATTTCTTCGTCAGAGTGACGATGATAGACAACCATAATAGATGGTTACCATGATCTAGATCCCCTAATTACTTTTTATGCGTTTTAAAAATGTTAAAATCTTCCGAGTTAATGTCTGATCAGATATCATTAGTCAAATAAAATCGTCAAGTCATTAAATAAGCATAAATCTACAGCAGGAGCAAACTCAAAGGGCTGAGTCCATAGTACTTGGTCATTAAAGTTGTTTCTACTACCTTAAGCGCTTCCTCGGAAATTCTACAGCATTCTACAATTGATTATAGCTTCTTATCGATTAAATTATTAGGAATATGTAAACAATGGTTTCTTGTGAGAATAAGAAACGAATTCAACAGCTCGTGGTTGTCTATAAAATTTAAAGGTGACAGCTATTGTGAGCTTAGGCATAATTTAATATCATTGCAAGCATACGACCCGGTAAGCTCTTGTTTCAATCAAGGTTTTCTTAATCATGATCCATCACAAGTGACATATTTTATTCGTGTTGGTAAGCTTAGATCTTTATGTCTTAACTACCATACAGGTTTTTAGACTATCTTCTTTTCCTTTTCCCGCATCTAATCATCTTCAACTAGAAAACATTAAAATTACGAAAAAGAAAAGGCCTGGTCCGTTTACTGGTTTTCTGAAAATAAGAATCGAGTGTTTGCATCATTAGCTGCAACTGGCGCACAAGGTCTAATTAGCTGTATCTAAAATCTTTCATAGCCAACAATTATGTTTCTTCTTTTTTTGTTTTTCGAAATTTACAATTATGTTTCTTAGACCTTATGGAACTCTTTCCAAGAATTCATCTAGTTTATGTCCATCTCGAGGTTTAAGTATTTTCAATCCCCTTAAAGTTGAGTTCTTGGATGGCATTAATTATGTCAATAGTCTGTTTACTTTGCCATGATTTAAAGGGAATGGGTATCGAGTCTTTTATGTTTTATGCTCAACTTTTGGAATAATACCAAAATAATGCATGAGAATCCACGAAGTTTTAAAACCTAAAATGGTGTATAAAATTTTCATGATAAAAGCACAAATGTCTTTTTATTATTGAATTTATATGGCAATTTCGTAATAGACGGTTCGAGATGGACTTCCGTTCTAATATTTGCAATAATAAATTAAAAGTGATATGTTCAATTGTACCTCTTAAGTTGCGTCCCTTTCTATTTTAACTAATAATGATATTTTGCACTGGCGTAGTTACCATTAGCTCATTTGATTTTCTTTGTATTATTTATACATGTTTTGAGATAAGATGAATCAATTTAACTTTGATGCAATCCAAACTACATGATTTAATCTAACCTAAGATAATCAAATAATGTATGATGCTTATCTAAACTAAGATGATCAGATTATGTATGATGCTTATTTAAACTAAGATAATTTTACAACAAAAAATATTAGGAAGATGAGCTGCAAGCTAATGTTTTAGGCAACTTCAATTGCCATTCTAGGAATTCTGCTAAAAGAGGCAAAGTGTCATCGGATGGTGGAATGATAGATCTATCAATATACCCGATTAATTCATAAGTAACTAGTATGACCTTGATTTGGTTTCCCCAAATTAAGTTGTTGTTGTTATCGAGAGTTGTGGTAATAAAATTGGTAATGTTAGTAATCAAGAGTGAAGTTTTGATAGTCTACATTGTAAGGTTTTGTGTATAATAGTATAATAATAGCGTTGCATTTATGGCTGGTATAGTAGTATAGTAGGGTTGTGTTTATGGCTAGTATGCATTGTAAGGTTTTGTGTATAATAGTGTAATAGGGTTGAATTTATGGCTATAGTAGTATAGTAGGGCATTTATGGATAGTACAGTAGTGTAGTAGGATTGCGTTTGTGGCTAGTATAATAGTGCAGTGGGACTGCGTTTAAGGCTAGTATAGTAGTGTAATAAGACTACATTTATGGCTGGTATGGAAGTATATTACGACAGAAAAAACTTAAAAGCTTGAAGGTGGAAGTTTCTCCCCTGAGAAATCAGCTAGAGATTTGTTTATTTTGTTCTTTGTTTTGGAGTGTTGGCAAGCTCATCTACAATGTGATTGAAAGTGATGGACAGTGGTGAGCTGAAAATTGGATGGTCGGCGTAGATTGGAGGAGATTGTCGTATGTGTTGTGGCTGGAAAATCCATGAGGTGAGGGCTAGTGAATGCAACTTGCCATGATGGCATGTTCGGGGGAGATAGAGAAAGTATATGGTGGCTCCATGTGGCCAAGTGCGGGGTACGAATGGATATTATGCTTAGACCTGGTAAGAAGCAGGTGTCGCTGGCGTTTATGAAGACTATTGAAGGTACTTTCATAATGGTCGATGAAGTGTACATACGATGGTGCTACCATGAAACACATGCATGAAGTTCTATGAGATGGGGCAGCTGAAAAAAAAAGAGAGACATAGCTCAGATAAGCTCTAACACTATGAAAGAAAAGTAACCTAAGAAATTAGAAGTAGAATATTGTATTGTATTGATTTTTGGATGTATGTTACTTTACAATTTTTATACATAATTTGAGATAAGATAAATCAATTTAACTTTGATGCAATCTAAACTACATGATTTAATCTAAACTAAGAAGATTAATGTGTGATGCTTATCTAAACTAAGATGATATTATCACAGAAAAGATTAGGAAGATGGGCTGTTATCACAAATGTTATTCCACAATAAAAATTTATATCACCGTTTATCAATAGCAAATAATGGACAAAAACCTTCCCATTTTGTGTGAGCCGACGATTGCGTTTGATCAAGACACGGTTTTATATACATATAACATTAATAAATACTCATAGAATCCTTTTCCAGTAGTACTATCGGATAATTTGCTGCATGCAAATTCCTTACGAGGAAGAATCCGTTGCTCTTGTCACGCAACCTTCCTATTTACATGACAAGAAATGATGCTGAAAGTTTTAGTAGATTAATTTGCAGGGTTTCAGCTATTCAAAACAAGAATTGCTGCGAATAAATAGGCATTATGATTCAATTCTTCTAAAGGGTTACATGAGACTACGTATAGATCCTACATGAACTAATTCAGAGCTATTGTTTAAACCTAAAGTTAGGGAATTCATCAAGAAGGGAATTCAGGATGATCGTAAGGGTATGCTAAATTTAAAGCTGAAGTTAGGCTGCAAAGAGCTTTTGATTTAGTCTTGACAGATCAAGAAAATGTTGACACATGACGGGCAGCATTCTCTAACTTTAATTCAAAGGGAGAATCTCTTGTTTCTAAAGTTGGATTTCGATAGAGTTTTATGAGTAAGACCTAGCCACATAGCACAAATCGAACTCATCGTATCACTTTATGCCGTAGTAGTAGGTTATACTCCAGTATATACATTACAAGTTATAATGGAAGTTAGGCTGAGGATGTGCCCTACCTGAGTTTACGACATATAATCAAGAGGAGAGTAGAAGAAAGAGAAGCTCAAGAAATCTAATATCACCACCTTACCTCGATGAAATAGTATAATACTTATTCAAGCAGTAAAACTTCTCAAATACTACAATTGTCTATATAGCTAGGTTTATATAGTAATGCATAGTTGCATACCGAAATAAGAGGTTGCATGTGAAGGAAATGATACAAAACGATCTCTTAATAACTTACTCCAAAACAAGTGAAGGGAAATGATCATATTGAGCCATAACTTAGAGGACAAAAATCTACGCTTATCATTCTGATCAGAGACCAGAAACACGGAGCTAGCCCTATAGGAGGATGAAGTAGCTAGCATTATCTTGAGAAATGAAGAACAAAATTATATCCTCAAAATAGATCCACCCAAGGAATTTGGAACAATAACAAGAATATTGCAATCGAAAAGACCCCACAGATAGACTAGTAGACTGGAGTTAGACCATCTTTTTATCTTTTTTGAATATTTAATTTAAATTGGTCAGATATATATATATATATATACTAAATCTATCTAATATACTCATGGGTTAGATTTTTTTAACAGACACGTTGGTTTCAGACCACCTAAATGGAAATCTAATTAGGAGGACATGAAAGTACGGCAAGTCAAATAAACTAAATAATTTAGACCACCTAAATGGAAATCTGATTAGGAGGACATGAAAGTACGCCAAGTCAAATAAACTAACTAATTTTGTGGTTGGTTAGTTGGTTCGAGTAATGGATACAGTTGTATCCTCCAGAGAGTGGTTTTGGGCTAGAAATTTTGTCAGTAGAGAGTGGTTTTGTACTAGAAAGTTGGTTTTGTACTAATTTCTATACCCCATAAAAGATTTTGGAAGACTGCAGGAATGTCATGTAGAACAGAAAACAAGTAGCTTAGCTCTTTCCCGATGATGAGAGTCAACTTAAGCATTTATGGTACTCATGCTGATCACATACAAGTACATTCAACAACTTTTATCAGAAACCTAACCTCTTTGTCTTGTTTATATTTTGTACCGTTTTTTGTTTATTTCCTCCTGCAAGCAATACATAAAAAGAGAGTATAGGAAAAAGAAAGTTGAGAAGAGGAGAGAAACTACAATTCAATGGTACCAAAGCCCAAAGATAATTTATTAATAATAGAATCGTTAGAATTAATGAAGAAAATAAAAGGTGGGCGTACTTAAAAGAGAAGAGATTATCGAGGGATAAATATGAGAACAAAAGTGAAGGAAACCCTAATTGGTGCGTTATTAATCACTTAGTCACTTCTGGTTTTCAGTTAACATGATCAATACAAACTCATCAAACCATTTATGATAAAGAAGGAGATAGTTCCACAATGATCAAGAATACTATTTCCAGCAGAAACCATGGAGTCGAAGAAGCAAGATGAAATAACCCAAAAGTGTACCCTAAAAAACAGCACAAAAGAAAGGAAGTAGCAGTCTAGTAGAAGAAGATGATGATGATTATGAGAACAGAAGTCATCAGCTGACCTTTTATGATCCATCGACAAATTCTCGTAGTTTCTGTCATTGCAAATTGCTCTAATCCAACATAAAAGCTACAGATTTTTTCCCATTAACAATTCAGTCACATTTTCAACAGATCGCTATATATCATCGATTCTTTGATTTCAATCAAAACGGAGCCCTACCTCCCGAATTTCCCGCCCATCCATCCACCGGCAACTGCACGTTGGGAGGCAAATTGAAGAACGGAAGACCTCCTGAACCAGCTTCAGAGAAAGGGTTATTTCCAACAACAGCAGCGCTGCCGTCACTCTGCATCTGCAACTGCTCATCCTCATCCAAAGGAAGTCGCTCGTATGCAACGTTGGTAAATGACGATGCAATCACTATCACAGGTCCTGCTGCTGTCAACTCTCCAACAACACTTCCCCCAACCACCTGACCCTGTCCTCCGGCGAGAAAAATAGTTAGACTTGTCGCTCCCGGTGGGGCTGGAGGCGGCAAGAAAGATCCAGACAACGACAAGATCTCAAATCTTCCATGAAGAGTGACAATAGCACCAGCTGCAGCAGGCTGCCTGATGCTGACGTTAGTCACCGTCCCAGCTCCGCTGAGTACACAAATCCCACGTTGCCGTCTGCGAGCGTAGTTGGCAATACATTCAAAAACATCGCATCCACTTCCTACTTCGAGAATGTGAGCTCGCAAAGTATTAGCACTCTCGCGAGTTATTATCACCGGAGGCTTCGGTTTGTTCTTAGAACCGGGTGGTCGGCCTCGCGGGCGACGAGCCGCGATGTCACCAGAGTTGGCTGCAGCAAGGTGAGAGCCGTCATCATGTTGATCGGAGAACTGACCACTACCACCGCCACCTTGACGAGAATCAAGGTCTTCTGGGTCTGAAGGATGTTGAAGATGGAGGTCAGGTCTGTGGTGGAGCTGATGAACGTAACCAGAAGTTTTAGTGCCTAAATCCAAACCGGCCATCATGCCAACATCAAAAGCCAAGAAAAAAAAATTATATTATTAGAAGGGATTAAAAACTGTTGTGGGGTTTTGTTTAATACAGGAAAAAAAAAGATTAGAGAATAGAAAGGATAAAGAAAATGGAAAAGGAAAGGGAAAGGAGATGGTGCGGTGATCTTCACAACTCCAAGAAAAAGATTTTTGAATAGAGAAAGAGAGACAGGTAGGGTTTTGAATTGATATATTTTGGAAACAAATGAAAAGAAAAACAATTAAGATAGAGAGAGAGAGAGATGGAGTTCAGAGAAAGGGAAGGGAAGGAGAAGGAAGGAGGGAAGGGACAAGGACTCATCCTCCTCTCTGTATATATTTATTCTTTGAATAATCATTCGAAAAGACAAAAACAACGAATAAAAAATGAAATTTTTTTGTTAAATTTTCTTTCTTATATAGAGAAAAAAAATATGGTGGTTTGGTATATCATAACTCTTTTCACAGGTGCGTAAATCAAACTCGCGGTTTTCGTTGGCATCATATGTTTATAATCTGATCGTAGAGATGATTTTACGATTTTAAAAAATAACAAAGATACGATTTCACCCCTTACTAAATACTTTTTCAGGACAATGTTCTACCTTTCGAAACTAATCATTTAAGAAGCCCCCACTTTTTTTATGCTTTAGAAATTTTTAGCTGAAACTTCATTAGACACAATCATGCAAGAAAGGGAAATTTATGTTAAACCACTCGTGACTATCTACTTGTTCTTCCTCAACAATTGAACTATTAATAATAATTAATTGTGGGTGTATTTTGTATTGGATTATATATTTTCATTTGTTGTTTATATCATAAATCTCTATCTAATAAAATTTAAATTTTCTGTTAAAAATATTAAATAATAGCAATAACAAGTTGAATTATAATATAATTGCTAATATGATATTTAAAACTTATGGTTAAAATAATGTAGACAGTTCCATATTACAAAATCATTTATCAATTGCAACTTCTCTAACCACCCCATAAAGTTTCCTTTTTTTAAACTACAGTAGCTACTTTTGGTTAGAAAATGCGGCATTTATTTTTTAGCACTTTTGTTGTTGTATATGAATCAAAATGCAAGTTTTTATGAACCTAAACTGTATAAATATTCTACTAAGAGTTGTAATGAATCAGAACGTTGGTCTCACGCGACACAAGAGGAAAATGTGGAATGTGATGATGCAGGTAGTGTAAATGAACCCTAGATGAAAGGAGAGTGTGTGGGTGGGGTTAGCTCATAGATGTTGCTATGTTCGCTTAACTTGGACTTTTGGTAGCGGTGCAGGTGAAGTTAATTAACTAGGGTTTAACCATGAAGTTGACCAGGTTTGGTTTAGTTGGAGAAAGGGACAATTAATTTCTTAAGAAAACAGAAGTATACATATAGATAATAGATGCCCTAAACAAACAAGAGAGTGGGCAAGTGGAAGACAATGCAGCGGCGCGTGGGTCCCGCTATTATCCTTCGCCTCCGCACCCTGGACGGCCCTCCCTCTCCTCTCCCTTTGGTGGCCAACTTTGCCCGACTGCCTCAGATGTTCGTCATAATTCTATCTGTTTCATGGAGCACGCCATTTCTTTTTCTCATCGGTTATTTAGAGTTTTATTAATTCATAAATTATTACATAAATTAAAATATTTATTTAATCGACACTTGAAAATAACTCATGAATTTTTTCATCAAAAAACATACATTATCGAATTTTTATAATTCCATTATTAATTAACTTTCTCCACGACAACAAATTTATATTCAATTTAATTAAACATAGTTAATATTTAATCAGTACAATTTGCAAATCATATAATGGTCTTGTTACGGGAAGAAGGGCAGTGAGATTCGTATTAAATGTTTGTTAATGGAGAAAGTTTAACTAATCAATTGAAGTGATAACCTTAACACCTTGGTTATATTCTATCAATATTTTCTGAATTCTTCCAATATAGAATAGATGTCAATGGGTACTCACCTTTCTAAAACCTAAAATATATGATTATCAGGAATCAAAGGACATGTCTATTCTTTTGAACAAGTAGCATTGGTTTCAATAAAACAAAATTTTAATTTAATGTTTTAGTTTGCATTGGGTACCCCAACCACATGTTTGGGACCAGGCTATTTCTTTAAAAGGATGACTCATAATGATCTAAGTCCAATAAGATAATTGAATAAGCACTTTTTAAAAAGTGTCTCACGTTAGTAGATGGTATTATAATCTCAATGTTAAAAGCCGAGGTTGAGGATCTGTCAAATCTAAACGTCCAACCAGATACCATCCAGATTGGATTTATTAATTTTAAGAAAGAATTTCCCATTTATAATTAAATTGCTACCTAGAAACCTAAGACCTTTCCATTTGTTTACAAACATAGGTAAATGTCAGTGATCATAATGGGTTGGATTACCCTGGTCTCATTAAAGTGTTTCAATTATATGTTATTTAATCTTATTCACGTATTTGTGTGAATCTCGTATAAATATATAGATAAGATTTAATAAAATATGATAAAAATTGATTAAACGGAACAAATGATTTAATCCTGATCATAACATCAAACGCATTTTTTTTTCTTAGCACGTGTATTTCCCCTCGAAGGAAAATTATGCGACAATTTTGTGATTAAAGAGAAAAATAGTATGGCTTGCTCTTAAGATCAGAAGTCGAGCATAGACATAATTTGACAGATTTTGAATACAAAATTGATTATATTTAAATAAGTGTATTTTATTTTAGCTTAATTTTATATATATTCAAAATTTTAAATTTATTTTTAAATTGAATTTTATATTTTTAACTCAATTTTAATTTAAAGTTATATATATGCATATTAAATCGGGTTTAAAGGAACATCTTGTCATCTAATTTATTGACATCTGATTTCTTAAAGGATAAATCATAAAACAAAATTAAGAGCTTTACTTAATTTAATATTCTTCTGACAATAGTAATGACGTGACTAATTTTTTATCACATATTTGACGCATGTACTATCATTATCACATATCAAATTAATATTCAAAAAATGAAAATAATAAAATGCCTACAGCACCTTTTAACTCCCAGATTTCTCCAAACATTTCATATAATTTCCTCGTAACATCCAAAAGTCTCTTCTTCTTTTTTTCTCCTCTCCTAAAATTTCCACTGATCTTATGGCTTCTGTAATTAATCAAGCATCTGAATTTGCTGATTCTTTTTTCCTTCTTGGAAGTATTGTGACTGATAGAAAATTACCCCTCTTTCTACCCGTTATATTGCGTGTCACTTATGTTGGTGTCATTGCCTCACTCGACACAGCTACCATATAGACAATTGCCCCTCTTTCTACCCTTTATATTGCGTGTCACTTATGTTGGTGTCATTGCCTCACTCAACACAGCTACTATTGCCACGTGGGAGAATTAAAACGAAAACCCACAGGACTCAGTTAAAGACGCACGTGAAAGAACCACTCCAAGCGGAGGAGTTCACGCTCTACTCGGAGAATTGGCTGTAAAATATGCCGAGCCACCGGATTTACAGGCGTCAATAGAGGCCATGCCAAGTGTGAAGATCGGAGATGTTAGAGAATATATAAAATTAATTAAGTTGACCTTATACAATAGTTTAAATTATTGTGATAAAATAGTCGCTTAATAAAAGAGACTGATGACAGTGATAATGAATGCATTATATGTTTAGAAGAGTGAAAATTTGGTGTTGTCGCTAAGAAAATGCCCTGTAAGCATCGGTTTCACATGAATTATATAGAGAAGTGGCAGGGGATACAATGGTTCCTGCCTGTTTGCAGGTGTAAGATGCCCGCTGATAAGGAATTCAGGAAGAAAGATGAAACCGAAAGGAGGAGATTTGAAAGAGAGATGTGAGTTAATTTTTGGTACGAATTTTATTGCTTTTATTTTTATTTTTAAACATTAATTTGTCACATGACAATGTTAGTATAAGTGTCATCAACATTACCAAAGGATCTAATGACAAATTAATTCGCGAAAAATTAAAAACTAAATTATTTTTAAATTTGAACTAATATTATAATATTGAATAAAAGTTTGAATTTTTTTTCTTAATTTACCCCTTCTTAAAAGGTAAAATTAAAATTTATCCCAAAACTCTTTCTTTTATTTAGGATATATTCTAATATGTGATCCCCAATTCCAAACTCTTTGCTTTACAAAAGAAGCTTTTATATAGGAAATATTCTATTCTTAATTCCAGCTCTTTTTTTCCCCAGCGCGAGACTTATATCAAAGGCCAATATTTACGAAATAGAGGTCTAATTAGGAGCCACTTTCACACCTTTGGATTGACATTCCCATTAACGTTTATCTGCAACAACGAAGTTGATAATATTGGTCAAAAGTTGATTTATTAATTATATAGGAGTTCTCATTTGCCGTCCATCGTCATCCACTTGCAAAATCAAAGTTTGCTATGGATCACCTACAACGCAAAAGAAAGTAAAAGACAAATAAAAGCACCACGAGTTTTTTATGCTTAAATTTTCGTGAAAAGTGGAAGAAGCCAGTCATGATAAAGAATTCAATTTCAGGAGAAGCCAATAGATTTTGAATTGCCTCTTCTCAAGTTGACCCTAGAGCGTTAATTTCATAGTAAAATCTAATAAAACGTTCAATTGAGACAATGACGAAATGTCAATCATAAACGCACAGGGGTCCTTTCTCCTCGTTTTAATGGCCCCTCCAAGAAACGACTAAAAGGAGCAACTTCGGTTACAGGCAAGGTTCCCAAGTGTGATTAGAGAGACAGCGATACCTAAGTCATACTTAAGAACTCGCGAAGCCCTTCCTAAAGTCCAAGGTTAATGCTTTCTTAAACGGATTACCACTTGACATTGACCATACCTATAATTAATACGTAAGTAATAATATACGAATTAGGCCTTTAACATAAAATAATAGCTACTGTATAAGAAAGTGAATAGCTCTTAGCCTTTAACAAAGTGGTAAGTGTACACTTGAATAGCAATGCTTTTCAAAATTTAATCCAGGTAGATGTAGTGGGAGACATTGTTCTATGTACGAGTACGAGTACGAGTACGAGTGAAGCATAATGTTTTATCCTTGTTGATCACACTTGCATAAAGCATATCTCCCCTCTCTATGACTTCCCTTTTATAAGTTAAAATGAAACAACAGGTATAATCACATGAATGAGAAGCATCACAAAAAGGCCCTTTGTCTGATTAAATTGAAGAGGTTCATTTTTGTTAGAAAATTATGATAATATAACATATATTGGAACCTAATTTTAGCCTAATTATAGCATGTGAAATACAATACTTCCTATGAGGGATGAGAAGAAGAATTAAAACCTGGATTTGAAGATGCCATCATTACGTTGTTTTTTAATCTTGGCTATTCAAAAGAGTCTTGGCTGCAATTAGAAAACTAGAGAAGCAAAGGAAGAGTTTCACGCACTATTCTCAAGTCAGTTCACACACAAAAAACTGAACGGTTATCTTTTATTCTTAATAGGGCAGAATAAAAAAACTGACAAATGGGTAGTGGTAGGGACTCTTCCATTTATTAG
>JAOSBN010000001.1:24569116-24579346 GCA_027563595.1 Erythroxylum suave | reverse complement strand
TTGATTCAAAGCATACTAGAGCCAGGGGGTACCTTTCTTCTTCTTCTCTAGCCAATTTTTGAACTTAAAACAATCCACTTGTTTATGGCCAAAAACATCACAAAACTTGCACTTGCCTTGAAATTTGGGCTTCACCCTAAATGATTCTCCAGCTTCATGGACAGATGCAGGCCCACTCTTTTCACCACCTTTCTTCCTGAATTGAACTTTAGCAGTCTTCCCTTTCCAAAATTTTTTCTTCTTCTCAGCATTCTTATGAGAGGTATATTAAACTACATGGCTTTTACCTTTCTTCATAGACTGTTCTTCTTGAGACATAATAGAAATCAATTCATCCACTGACCATTCTTCTTTCTGAGCATTGTAGGAAGTCCTCAGCATGTCAAACTCAGAAGGAAGAGAATCCAATATCTGCCACACCAAGAAATCCTCCCCTAAAACGACCTTCATGGACTTGAGCTTGTGGTACCAATTAGTGAGCTTCATTGCGTGTTCACGAACACCAACAACACCATCATACTTGGTCTTAGTCAGCAAACTAAGATAGCTTGACTTTCAGTCTTATCAAACTTCTTGAACTTATTCCCTACGTCCACCAGAAATTTCTTAGCATTGGTGGCTTCAAGAATATTGTCCTTGATGGTCTTCTCCATGCTATGCTTCATGGTCATCAAGCATATCTTGTTGGAATGAACCCACTTGTCATATTTTATCTTCTCTTCAGTAGAGGAATCAGCAGTAGGCACGACAGGCTCATCCTCACAGAGAGCAGCATCGACACATGAAATCGCCAACAACAGTTTAACTGATTCCACCCAGTCCTCATAGTTAATTCCATTCAGCTTAACCAAAGAACCTAAGTGCATAGGCAAAGCTGGAATAGAACATATCAACAATAGGTTTGTTAAGCATATTAACCCACAGAGAATGTTGAGCTTTCAACCATAACATTATATCCTTAAAGCTAATATCGAGAGGATACTGAAAACCTTAAGGATATAACTAACCATTCATCAAGAATTATATTTTAAAAAAAAATCGAAGGGTTAGTTTATTATTAATATAAATCTTAATGCAACAATAGAAACAACATTATACAATAGAATGATGCCCTAACATAATTCGTCCCGCGAAGACGAGTTCACAATTATGTAAGACATCCAACAGTCTTTTGAATATATATATATATATATATATATATATAAATAATATTTGATTCATAAAATCAAATATTTCATATTTGATTCATAAAATTTTTCAAACTTCACAATTCAATTCAATTTAATTTAAATTAATTTTTAACTACTCTTTTATGTGTAACCTATTACGTTTGTAATATATTGACAATGATTATAATAAATAATTCAGAACTCTTTTTAGTTTATTTTTAATTCTTAAATTAAATAGTTTATAATCATATATCAATATTAACATCTAACAACATGTCATAACTACCTAAATATTAAGAATGTCAAAGTGGTTGTACTCAATATATTTATTTATATTTATGATGTATAATTTAATTATTTCGTCATCTAATATTCTCATTCAACACATAGTATGAAATTAGTGTCTACTCTTTTAAATCCAATCATGTTCATTCTTGCTAATTAATAATTTATCTACAATTGATACTTGAAAATTACCTTTTCTAATCTCTATTTACCCTAGACAAAGAATTCCTTATATGATTATTAATTAAGAACAGTGGAACATTCTCCCTAGTTACTTTAAAATGATGAATCTTTTATTAATTTACTCAAGTATCTCTATATGGTTTATATTATATCTAAGTGTTAGTGACTAAGCTACCCTAATTAGAATAGGTCATAAATAATATCAAAATATGGTAATTTTTACATGAGATGCTTTTGGTGATCTCAAATTTAAGGATTAATTATACTACCTTCATAATAAGAAAATCTATAGACACATAAGTATTATTACATTCGAAATCCTTATAATTATACCAGTTTAGTGAACTTATTATATAATAAGCACCACATATTTGTTTAAATATATTCATACTTTAATTTAGTAGATCAATTACTTTTCTTCTGTATTCACATATTTATTTAAGTATATCCATTCTTTAATTTCTAAGATCAGTTACTTTTTTTATAAGAAGGAACATAATGTATGTTACTTTTATCATTTTATAATTATCTTGTCTTGATAAAATTACAACTAAGAACAAGTTAAAAATAATTCCTAAATATAAATTGAATTTCATAATTATAATCTCATTATAATTTTAATTGTACAATAATTATTCTAAGAATTTTACTTTCAATATTAAAACATTAAATGCATTTAAAAAATTCAAATAAGATAAAAATGACTTTTTAAATTAAATATAATAATGTCATACACAACAATACAATCAACTAATTGGCTACAAAATCATAAATTAACAATTTCTCACTTACATTAAAATCAATCGTCTATGCATCTAATACCATAACTATCCACGTGTCAATCACGTCTCTTTTGAAACAATAACTTAATGAGAGGATTTGCAAGATTCTCTTTAGTGGAAACTCACTCTCATGTTATGTCTTTCTACTCCAGTACTTCCTTGATCAAGTGAAATTTTCTAAATACATACTTAGACTGTTGATGAGATATTAGTTCCTTTACTTGTACAATAACGTTATTATTGTCATGGTACAATACAATTGGCTCAATAATGCTATAAACCACTTCAAGTTTGGTAATGAATTTGATCACTTTCTTTGTCGCTTTACTAAAATGTACTATGCCTCAATCATAGAATCTACAATAGATGTAGGCTTGGTACTTAAGCCTAGACTCGACCAAGCTCAATTTGATTAGGCTTAAGGTTGGTTTAGACTTTTTAATTTTTAATTTTTAAGCTTTGAGCTAGACTCAGGTTATGGTTCAAGATACCCAGCGCAAAGCACAAAATTTTGAAGCCTAAAATTTTGAGGGAAAATAATGTTAATTTGAGTAAAATGACATTGTTTCCAGATTTTATATTAAAAAAGAAAATAATAAATTCACTCAATCCCAATAAAGCTCAGACTCAATCAATGTGTCTTGGGCCTGATCAGACTTTGAGTTGGATTGAATGGTTGTTTGGAACTCTTCCAAGTTACTATACTATCATTCAGAGTAAAGATGTACCTTAATTGTGATCTATTATTACTGTTGAGAAATTAACTGTGATCTAATAACAGACACAACGGAAAAATAAAATTTTACAAATTTTCATCAAATCTTATTAATTGCATAACTTAAGAAATACATGAATTGTAAATAAGATAACAAATTGACCTAATTTACATTCCTACAAAATTCTTCTCGACTTGTTAATTATAATTTGTCTATATGTTTAGACTTTAACAATATCTACATAATAGAGAAAAAGAAGTGGTAGCTTCCTTATGTCTTTTTCCTGTTTTTCTTATTTATAGAAAAAGAAAAAGTTATGAATTGCCCCTTAATGTTTGTTAAAAGGTCTAAGTTAGTCCCTACTGTAATATGTGATATCATATTACACCTTAAGATTTTAAAATGGTACTGATAACACCCTAAATCCTAACTAAGTTGAGTATTTTAAAACTTTTAATACATGAATCATAAATTTAGCCTATATTATATCATAACTAAGTAATTTAAACCTACCAGACACTAATAAGATCTTAATAATAATTTCTTTAAACACTTTCTAAAGGTAAGATTTCCATCTTAACGTTTCACAATAGGTCTAAATAAGCCTATAACTTTATCTTAGTTAACATTTTCATGGTATAATAAGCACTATTTTAGTAACATTAGGCTGTTATGAGTATTGTTTTAGTAATGTTACGATGCAAAGTAGTATCAGAGATAATGATAGGGACTTATTTAGACTTTTTTGTGAAACGTTAAGGTAAAAATCACATATTTAATCTATAGAAAAAGATGCTAAGTTTCTTCCTTATTAAAATTAAATTATAAATCAAATATCTCATATCTGATTCTTAAAATTTTCCAAACTTTATAATTAAGTATAACTTTATTTAAATTGATTTTTTCTCTTTCTGATTACTCTTTCATGTATGACTTATTAGATTCTTAATATGTTGACAATAATTATAAATTATAATTCCAATTCCAATTCCTAATTAGAACTAGATAAATTAAACCTCCTTTTAATTTATCTTTAATTTTTAAATTAAAAAATTATAATCATAGATCAAGATTGATATTTAGCAATATGTCATGACCACTTAAATATTAAGAATGTGAAAGTGATTTAACTCAACCTATCTATACATGGTTATGATGTAAAATTTAATCATTTCGCCATCTAATATTTTAAGTAAATATAGAGAGAATCTCAATTTACTTTGACTAAAGAAATCCTTAAATCATTACTAGTAAAAAATAATAGAACATTTTTCCTAATTACTTTAAAGTGACGAATTTTTTACGACGAATTTTTTACTAACTCACTCAACTATCTCTATATGATTTATACTATATTAAGGTATTATTGAGTTATCCTAATTATAATAGTTCATAAATAACATTAAAATATGATAAATTTCATATGAGATATTTTAGAAATCTCAAATGTAAAGATCAATTATACAACTATTATAACGAGAAAATTCACAGATACATAAGTAATATTTCATTTGAGATCTTCATAATTGAAACAATTCGGTGATCTTAAACGTACACTTGTTTATTCAAGCACATTCTCATTTTAAGTTATGAGATTAATTATTTTTTTCAAAAAAACGTAAAGAAAAGACATAAAATATTTTAGTTTTATCATTTTATTAATGTCTTATCTTGATAAAATTACAATCTAAGAATAATTATATATAAATACAAATTTAATATCATAATTATGATCTCATTTTAATTTCAATTATACAACAATTATTCTAAGAATTTTACCTTTAGTATTAAAATATTTAATATATTTAATAGAATGTATAAAAGGTAAAAATAACTTTATTAATTAAAACAATAATATCATAGATAAAATTACAACGCCCTTCAAACTCTGGTAGGATCTTTGTACTGCATATAATTTTTCAGTTCAATTCTACATAATTTATTCACATGTTGATTTTGTTTCGTTACGGAGTACATATTGCTGGCGTTGGACGTGACTTGGAAATGACGGACAATCTTGTAAAATCATCAGGTATGCACCTGTGTGTCGGCTAATTTCTTGGATTCTTCTTCTACTTTTTCTTCTTCGACAGAGAGAGGTGTGACATAGACGTGCGAATTTTGGTGGATGTTACAAGGACGGATAGGCCTAGCTTATCAAGTTCGTTCGCTGCCTACTTCCTCGCCTTGTTTCGGAAGGTAACACTCGTGGGTTTGACTTTGTATACACCATAGTCATGTCTATACTCAATCATGTGATCACCTCTATGTAGCAATATAATTCACATTTAGATTCACAGTTGCAATCACTACAATACTGGCAGATGGTTTCAAATTAATTTCTGATATTTAAAAAACATGTGAGATGTTTCTGAGCATGTATCTTTAGAGAATTAGCTTAAACAGTCGGCTAATGAATATTGTCATCCACTATTCAAACTGACAACCTCTAACCCACTTTTTTACTTTGACTTATCATCTTTTTAATTTTTACAGAGGGTTAAATAGGAGTACTAATCCTTTAAATAATTTTCTTTTCGTAACAAAATTATGAATTTAGTCTTTATTAAAATCAGACTCTAAATTATTATTAAATATTAACTCTATTCGTACAATTAAAATTTTAGTAAATTCAAAGATAATATATTTGGTCCCTTAAGTTTTTCAAAGTTAAAATTAAAATTAAATTTATCTCTTTGAATATTATATATATGTGATTTTTAGTACATCATTATAAATTATAATTAGAATTAAATAAATTCAGATTCTTTTAAATTTATCTTTAATTTTTAATTAAATAATTTATAATTATAAATCATTATTAAAACTTACTAGATCATCTAAATATTAATTAATCTCATCCTTATGGTTAATATAATAATTTTATTTAAAGAAGTTTATATACATTCCAGACGTAGATTTGTCTTACTTTTAAAGAGGAAGTACGAACTATTGGATATTGGTTACTTCAACGTTCCTTCAATCCAAAAGCTGTGATTTTAAATTCCCCATTTATGTTTAGAAGAAATAAAATTTGATTTTTTTTGGGTAAGTAATAAATTCTGATTCTTTACCAACTGCGTCAAACTGATTTTGGTTTAACGGAGGAGTAAAAACGACATGTCAAATATAAAATCAAATGTCAAACGAATAATTGATGCCACCTAATGAAAACAATTAATTTCAATCACATTATAGTGAAAAGAACATAATGGGAAGAAGCTCATGAATCATGAGGCTATTTCATAGCCCGATTAGTTCTTGAACCACCAGTTAATTCAGCACGTGAAGGGAGCCATCTGTGAGATTTATCCACGCGACTCAGTCTGCCGATGTAATTAAACTGCAAGAAACTTTTATAAACGTCTCCTCCTAAAAATGAAATGTTTATGCAGCAGAGCACTTCGGGGTAAAAATGGCCTACCACGTGAACACGTGCACTTCACGAGGCCCAAACATCGAGGAGGCCGCAAGTGGTGGGTGGTTGAAATTTTGCAGTCTATTGATTTCGGACCCTTCCACGTGAAAACGTTGGGCTCCACTGCTTAATAATTTTATTGGATGTAACAAAACTTTTTAAACCAATATATACATTTAAAACATTATTATATTTAAAATAGTATCTATTTTAGATTTCTTACTTTTAAACTACTTATGTATGTGTACATTTTTTTATAAAATTAATAACATATTGTTGATCTATATGTACTTCTGTAAGGTGTAAGAATTCTTCACCCTGATTTAGTTTTTGTAAAATTATATTATCGATTAATATAATTTTATTAAATTTGATTTGATTTTTTTATAAAATTAATAAAGTTGATTTAGTTTTTCATAAATTATATTATTGATTAATATAGAAATTTCATTATAAGTTCAATAAAATTTATTAATCAGTTGAAATTATTCTGTTTTTTATAAAATTAAATCAATTAGTTAGTTTTTATTTAACAATTTTCTTCTTAAAAAAATTTCAACTTCTTCAAGAATAAAATTTTAAATTTTAAATTTATTTAATCTTATCACAATGAAAATTTAAACTTTAAACTTTTCATCTTATTTATTTAATTTATTATAACAAAATTTATTTTCTAACTATAATTCAAAATTATTGCAATTATAAATAAAGCAACAAATTATAGCTATATCTTATAGCTTATTATATTTTTTGGAGCAACATGAATTCTAGTCTTAAATATTTTTAAAATTATAAGTTTAATAAATTGTAAATTATTTTTATGATTTAACCATGCACTATTTTTGAAGTACTATATTTAAATCTAAGATATTATATTTGGTTAGATTTTATGAGTATTATGAAAGAAATATTCTAAAATGCTCCCTGGTGTTATTTTAAATTGCTTTTCATTATATATGTTTCATGCTGAAGGTCGTGTTTAAGATAATTTTTAGTGGAATATAACCAAGAATAAACAATTATTGTACATTATCAAAAATTTTACTAAGATCCTAATACAAAATTTTGAACTGCTACTTTGAAGTACTGCAAATATTTGGGGTTTATTTGTATACCTAACAAGCTAAATGCCTATTTCTAATTATTGCGTATGATATATGTAGCAAGTTCATTGATGAGATTTTGTACATGATTCAGTAAATATGCCGTATATAAATATTACATACAGGCACAAAGGCGCAAACAGAGACACATATGAACTCATCTCATATTTAACATGTTTAGTGGAAAATTTGATCGTTTGAAGATTTTTTTTTCTTTTCATTTAACAAATGTCATTAATAGTATTGATTGATCATTATGCATAATCTATAAGGAACTTAAATAAATCATATTAAAGAATGATAAATAAATTATGTAACAACTATTTTTAAAATTCAAATTCGATTCTTAAAATTAAATTTTACACTTGAAACTTAAACTTTTAAAAATTAAACTCTAACTTATAAATAGTTTTAAAACACTATAATTATCTCTGAAACATTTTTATTGTCAATTGAATGTGATAAATATTAATCAAAATAATAGTTTAATATGTAGTTGGGAGATTAATTGTTATAAAAAGAAAATGGTTGCTTTTGTCTGCATATTATCCAGCATAGAATAGCTGTGAACTCCATAACTAAATGGGTAAAGGAAAATAAAGAACACACAAATAGTTTGTGGCTGCTGGAAGTCCTCCATGCTGTCTATATATTATGCACCTTGAATTAATTAAACGATCAGGCCCTAAGTATTTAAATGAATTAATAAGCATGCGATATATGATTCTTAATATAGTCATTTGATAATAGATTCTTTTCTTTTTTTTTTATTTGATTCGTTAAATTATTTCAATTTTTAGATTCTTTCAATTTACGTCTTTAACGAAAGATATCAATTGATGTCCTTTTCTTAGATTTGGATGCATTCGCCATTTAATCCTCATATGATTACATTAGCTAGTTGGTTGGCCAACAAACAGAAATTTTAAATAGCAACTACCAATGCCATATCCAACAATAAGGTTCTTCATTAATCAGATTCTTTAGGAGGAAGGAATTATGAAAGACTGTAGATTTGAAATTCAATTAAAAATTTCATAGACATTTCGTAAAGGTTTAGAAGAAAACTCGTAATGGTAATAAAATAGTTTGCCTTTATATATGTTAATTGCACACAAGCTAGCATTAATATCATCTAATCACTTACTTAAAAAAAGAGGTTGTGAAGAAGTAGCAAAAGGTGTCTTCGTAGGCTTGTGCTTAGGACAAAAGAAGGAGAAAAGAGGAGTTTTCTTTGCTCCGGCATAATGAGGGCACCATTTCCATTGCTTTGGTCTGAAATATGAATATTATATCTAAGCAACTTTCGTCACACACATATGTTCTCTTTCCCGTAAAACCATTAATTAATACATCTAAACAGCAATACCTTGTTATATATAATTACGCAACGGCATTAAAGCTAAGCTAACTAAAAGTCCACTCAACATATAATATCCTATTATAATCAACATCTTTAGTTTTTAATGGAGATAAAGCAGCTATTAGAGCCGAAAGAGTCCAAAGAAGAGGTCTCTTTTTCTTGGAGTGATAGCAATTTGCAGCCGGTAATGTTTTGGTTTGCTTTGCCAAGAGTGGGTAGAATGTGACAAGCTGCAAGAAATGCTACTTTGCTAACTTTTGATTCTTTGATTGAATGATGAAAGGAGTTGGTTACTTGTGCATACACTCTTTTCTCTCATGAACTAAACAACAGGTGCCCATAAAAACCCTTAAGAATAGAGATGGTAAATAAAGACCAACTCTATTCAAAATTAACAAGTTAATTCTTAGTTAATTAATTTAACTTTTAAATTAAGTGTGAATTTAGAAGATTAACTTAAAGCCTAAGCTAAATTTCCTTTTTGTTAAAACAAACATTGTAATTTGATTTAAGTTTATTAAACTTATAAATGAAAACAAAATTAATTAATATAATTTTAAAACAATTCATATTCAACCGGCCGACATTGAATCATGTTGGACCAGAAGCGGAACTAGCCCGTCATCCTACATGAGAAGGGTCAATCATCATCTGACTCGTGGATATCAGAAGGTGTCCTCGTGTATCCAAAGTAGGGACACCGATAGTCTGGTTATTTGTCTTCGACTGAGGTTTCCTGCTGAGTGCTCTCGTCTCGTGCGCGTAACCAAATTCAATAGTGTAAAAAGAAAGCCAAGAGGCAAGAAACAGACAGTGTACCTATTTATTTCGACCGAATTATAGGCCAAGAAACTGGTCTGATGAATTAATTTAATTACCTAACGTTGCTAAGTGGATCATACACTACATTGACAAGTTAACGTCTATAATGGAATGTAAGGTTATATAACTTGGTGTTTCTCAACTTCGGATTGGATTTTCTGCTCTGGCATGCAAGTTCCCGGTTCATGGATACATAGTAGCTTTTGCAAACTCAGCCAGCTCTTGTCCAGCAAGTGAGCTTTATTCCCCAGGGCATTCAAACAATTGAGAATATAGAACTGCTGGATTACTATCGTTTGAATCCTTCAGGTTGAATCGTGGATATGGATTCATAATTTAGTGAAAAAGGATTTAAATTATGCTTCATGATTGTAACTGTAACCATAATG
>JAOSBN010000001.1:24558941-24569016 GCA_027563595.1 Erythroxylum suave | reverse complement strand
TCTCATTTTGCATACCTTCAACACTTTGATGAATAAGTGGATGTTGTTTCTCATCCAAAAACACAAAAAACACAACGCATCTCATTGCATAAGACTTTCCTGCGTTACGAGAGCCAGGAGAAGACCATTAATGTAGCAACTTTTCCTTTACATTTTTTTTTACAAATAGGTTATTTTTATGACAAAAACTTATAACCTTTTAATCACAAAGAAACAACACGTTACATTTAATATTCTTATGTAACTATTTTTATTTTATTTCTTTTTTTCGTTTTTCTAGATAATCAACTTAAGTGATATAATTAATGAATAATTTACAATCGCAGATTGTTTAGACTCAAATTCTCTATTTTGAGTTGCAGAACTAATCCAAGCCCAATCAAATTGTTATATTTTTATTTTTAAAAAATATATAATAGAAGAATTTCTCCATTCAAAATAAAAAGAAATCGAGTTGTGAGATTGATAATAAGTAAATAAATAATAAATTGAATTACAGAAGAAAACCAAAAGTCTTCCTATTTCTCTGCAGATATTTTCAGTCATTATTGACGTTGCCTGGGCTGGTATAGGGTCTTCTATATTGACCGTGGTTGGGTTGGTATTTTTCTTTTCTATTATGGGCTTCTCTCTCTTATCCTATAAAGTCTTGCTCTCTTTCTGTAAGGATCCAAACTTGACTTGAAATTTGAAAATTTAAAGAAAAACTCAGAATCTAAAGCAAAGCTAGACCAGACTTGAAGGCAAATATCATCCCCACTTTTATTAATTAACCTTCAATCTGTCTAATTTTAGTATACTGTACATATATTCACCAAAGAATGAACTCTCATTTTTTATTAAAATGTGGAAACCTCTACAAAAAACGAGTGATAGAGATTAGAGAAAGAAGGAACTTCTAAATTAGACTCCAAGTAAACATGTTCAAAAGAAATCTCAGTTGTCTATGATATATAGATTAAAATTATCGAAAATAAAGCTTTCAACACCTAAAATTGTTTCTTGTATAGTGTTCTTATCTGTAATGACGCTTTATGGGTCTCACAGCAACAAAAATGTTTCCCATACAATGGTTTATACGGCGCTTTAAACGATTCTGGTAAGTTCAGGCTTTGGAATTATAATTCCAAATTTAAAGAGGACCAAATTTACCTTGGACTTTGTAATGTTTTAAAACATATGAATATTGACGTTAAGTGCAGAAATTGAGTATGTATGTATAAATCGTCCCAAAGTACATTTAACTTGACAAGTTAAATTCAAAAATTAAACAACTTAAAATTTAAAATAAGTTAAAACTTTTAAAGATCGAGTTGAAATTATATAAAAAATTCAACCTAAATTAGTTTTTATTTTAACTTATTATTGATTATCTAATATTTATTTTAACTTAATTGGTAATTTTTATATAATATTTTATTATTTATATATTTTCACAACTATAGATTTTATAGTTATTTATTTAATAAATTTTTATAAATTATGACTATTATCTTACATATATTATTATATGTGATTATATTTTTAAAAATAAAATATATTATTTTAATAAATAGTTTTTGTTTCTTATAATCATTATTTTTTTAAAATATGGAGTGAACTTAATTTTAACATTTTTATAAAAATAAAAAATTAGGTCCATTTCATAGACTAGTTGAATATGAACCCAAAAAAACTTTAGAGTCCAACTCATTCCACACATACGGAGTAAACACGGATTCTTATGCCTGACATTGTGCATGAGAGTGCTTGCAATGTCTGTTTTACAGGCGGAAGAGTTGCTGATTTTGAAATGCAAGTTTAATTTTATAAATGGCTTTTATAGATTTTATTTCTCTAGCTATTTGAACTACCAAGTGTTATGTTGCTTATGAATTTATTTCATTGTAATTTAGTAAAATGTGTGGAAGTGCAATTCTTTACCATCATTAGAATTTTTATTAAATGGTTTTTTTCCAGAGATGTCAATAGTAAAATTTTCAAGTTATTGGTTAATTTCTTATTGTGTGTTACAAAGTTTTTTGAATTGGGTCTTTTTTTAATGATTTTAGTGATGCTAATATAGTGTTTGCATCTCTAGATAGTTTTTCAGTGACGAAATATTGGATTTTATAAATTGAGGTAGATATGGTAGTTTGTTGTTGATTGTTCTTAAGCTTTATGTCTTTCTCTCCATGATTGATAGGAAGAGCTCATTTTCTTATGATCAATTTGTGCTTAGGTTATTGTCTAATGGTTGCTATACATGTTTTAATGGCTTACTATGAAAGTGTAAGGTTTTTTATGGTGGAAATTTTATTTTAGAACCTGAATTCAAATATATTGGTGGAGATTTTGTCGTATTTAAGAATGTTGACATTGATTATATTAGTAATAGACAAATATTTGAGATGAGGATGTAATTAGAGTACTAGAAATTTGATAAGACACATTATAAAGTACCCAATCTTAACTTCAAAGAGTCACTGAGATTTACTAAGTCAAACCAAAGTTGTATTAGGACAACAAACCTTATGCAAATTTATAGGAGTGTTGATGTATATTTAACTCATCATTTAGACACACCTTTGCATGCTCATGACATATTACGTATAACTAGAGAAGAGGACTATAAAAATATGGATGAACAAGGTGTAGATATACAGGAACCAGGTGAACGTAAGGATGAAAATGTAGAGGAACATGGTTTACATGTGAATAAAAATGTGAAGGAACATGTTAGAAACATGGAGGAATAAGGTCCACATGTGAGTGAAAATGTGGAAGAGTAGAGTGCACATGTTCAATCAAACTTTCATGTAGCCATTTAGATGACCATGGACTAGTTGAAATTTAATTAATTTATTATGGTGGTTTTAGTAGTAGTGAAGAATATCCTAGAATAGCTAATTCAAGTGTTAGGCATAATCCTACATATGTGCCATATGAATGGAGATTAGAAATGAAGTATGAAACTGTAAAAGAATTTAAGGATATTTTTGTTGGTTATATAGTATAAACTAGACACAATTTATAGTTAAAAAATTGTGAGAGTAATCATTTCAAAATTGGTTGTATTTGTATGCTAGATATGATAAGAATGGTAGATGTTTCAAAGTTAAAGCTTGCAGACCTGATCACAGTTGCTTCACAACAAACAAATCAAAATTGGTTTCTGACCAATTCTTGATAAGGCACTTCAAAGATATAATTCCTGAGAAGCCAAGTATTTCAACCAAGAAAATGATCCAAAGGTGTAAAGAAAAACTTAATAGTATTGTTTGTTCAAGCATATGTAGAAGAGCAAAGATGAGATTAAGGAAAGAGAAGCAATAAATTATATTAATGAATATGTGAAATTACAAGGTTATGTATGAGTTAAAGACAAGCAATCATAAATAAAAATGGAGATATAATTATCAAGGAAAAATTTTCATTAACTTGTATATACTTCATTTTCTTATGTTATACAATATATTAACACTTCTTTACATTTTATTATACTTTGGAAGATTATACATTTATTTTATGCCAAGAAAAGACGATGGAAGCATTAAAGCCAATTTTTGAGATTGAAGATTGTTTCCTAAAGACAAAGTTTCATGGCTAATTGTTGAGTGTAGTAGGTAAGGATAGTGATAGAGGAATATATTCATTAGCCTAGGTAGTAGTGGAGGTAGAAAACATAAATTCGTGGACTTGGTTCATAAATTTGTTAGTATCTAATTTGGAGTTGGATGAAGGTAAGGTACTTATAGTCATTTCTAATATGCACAAGGTATATTCATCTTTATATACTTATAATTGATTTGATTATAATATGAAACATTAAATAATATATAAATAATTTGGTTTAGGTATTGTTTAGGGCTATAGAGAAGACTTTGTCAAATGTAGCTTACCAAATGTGTGCCATACATATACATCATAATTAGTATAGAAACTAGAAAGAACGGACCTTAATTAGAAGATAGTTATAGAATTATACATTGTCTACCTATGTTGAAGATTTCAACTAGCAACTAAAGATGCTTGACAAAATAAGGCCTAGATGTGCTTCAACCTTTGAATTCAAATACATAATAGTTGACAACTATATGAATGAAACTTTTAATAAATGGATACTTTTGGTTAAAAACATACTAGTGATTAGCATGCTTGAGACAATTAGAATAATGGTAACACATTCTTAGATTCATATTATAGGAAGGGTTGATTCATGAGTTTATATGAACATATATTATAAATTGTTAAAGGTGAAATATTATCGACTTCAACTGATGCAGAGGTGATACATCCTCCAACTAAAAGAGTTATGCCTAGTAGATAGAAAAATACAAGGAGGTAGCAAAATGAGTCAAAAGAATTAAAAAATCCAAGCAGATTGACCTAGAAAGAACAAGTGTAGAGATTTTAGGAATGTGAAAATTTTGGTCATAATACTAGAAAATGTAATAAGAATGGTTCAAATGCCTGTTGAGTCTTTTTCATAAGTGTATACATCTTACTTTAATAATATGAATACGGTTTATAAAACTTGCAATAACTGATTTTTATCATTGACTTAATGAAGTTATCACAGAGGCATCTTCATAGATATATAACTATTCTTTTTTATCAATTATTTTTGGCTTTAATGACTAAAAAATTATTTTCAGCACAAAAATAGTTAACCGATGTAAACAGAGTTTATGATAATGCTAGTTTGAGTTAATAAAGTGATATTGTAAGGAATGTGTTCTTTATCAATTTTTCTTACTTAAAATAATTAGCAAATGTGTTTCTAATATTTTATCTTCAAATTGCTATATTGGTGCATCTGAACATGCTAGTAAAAGAAAGTTTGGAGATGTTACTCCTCACACATTCTAGTAATCATTTAAACCAAGGGGTCTATAGTTCATAGGACACTATAATATTACTTCAATATAATTACAAGCTAATGTCATCACAATTATCAAAAGAATAAGTTTTGCATTCAATTATAAATAAAGGAAAAATTATCAATTAATAATGCCTCTAACTTTTCGATAGTTGTCTTATTGGCTTTTAAATGTGTGTTTTATTTACATATGTGATAATAGTAATAATGTTTATTTTGTATAGACAAATTGTTCATATTTAGCATGTCTTTTTTTGCTTGACCAATATGAATTGTAGAATTTACATAAACCATTTCAATGTCATGTATATACTTTGCTTTCAATTTATATGGACTAAACTCTTCAATGTGTATTGATTTTATATGCAAGTGTTTATTTTGCTTAATTAACCATTGCTTCATAGACAAGAAAAGTTGAAAAATAATAAGTACCAATACATAGTTCATATATAAATAATTCTTATACAATATAGTTGTACATTACATAATTCATATATAAATGAGTTTCAATACAATTTTCCTATAATATAGTTGAAACTAACAAATACCAAAATTACAATGTTTATTAAAAAAATATTTTCTTTTTTCTCTTTTCTCAATAAATTTAAGTCTTCCATCATGAGCTTTATTTGTTTTTTAAACTCCTTCATTATGCTTGTTTTAACCCCTTTCTTTAATTTTTGAATCATTTCAATGAATCTCTCGATAAATTTGCCATCGTACCATTTGAAAAATTTGCATCTCCTAACCTAAAATATTTTATTTCATTATATAAAATGTAAACACAATTTTTTAATCAAATAATAGATAAATTCTCACCAGCTAATCAGGGCGTCTACAGAATCTCCAACTAGAATTATGATCACTTTATGAAGTCCTTAGAGGGCCTTTTAACCCGCAATAGTAAACCATATTTTCTATATTTGAACTTGTTGTTATATTAGTAGATGATGACGATTCCATCTGCATAAATACTAAAGAAAATTACAATGTTAATTTTTCCAAGAAAGAAAACATCAGTCTAAAAAATAAAACATAATTAACCATTTTTCTTCAAAGAATGTGATGAGAAATTCCGTATTAGAAATAAGGATTTTATTACAATATCTTTTTAATTCATTCTTAAATGATATTGTTTTTTCCATATACATCTCAAGAAGTTCCGTTATATGATACTACTTTTAAGCCTATATCCTACACATATATATGCAGCTAGTCCTTGTATTCTTAACTTGCAAATTGAAATGGAAGAGTAGTAACCAATAGATGATAAATGTTTGTCATAATTATAATATTGGATGGTCTTCATATGTTTACATCAAATATAGAGATGGTCCATACTTGTTCTTGTAAACATTTATATAAACATACAGAGATGGTCCATACATGTTCTTGTAAGCATTTATATATTTATATATATATATATACATGCGCAGAGTGTAATCGTTCTTACGTGAAAACTTTATCATGTAAAATTTAAACACATAAATTGTAGGATCTTAGAATCTAATAAATTCCACACAATAATATATTCTATTATGTTTCGGATACTTTTTGAACAGATAATCTCCAATAATTTTCAAGATATTCTTAAATTTTGTTTTCTCTCTCTTGACCTTTGTTTCATTATTTTCCATATATTATTTGATGGAGAGATACGTTAAAAAAATTAATAGGTAGAGAGAGAGAGAAAGTAGTTATTAGTTTAAAATTCAAACGACACCCTTTTTATTATCCTTATTTTATTTTATTGTTTACATTCCATTAACGTAAATGCATCACATTATCTCTTATTCAAATAACTAAAGGGATTTAATATACTTAAATGATTAGCTCAAAATATATGGACCACATAATGAAATTATCTAACAATCTCCCACTTGGCCTATGTAATTTAATCATGATTTAACAATAAAACATAATATGCATGTAATAAAACTTAAATCCCCTTTATTTTCGTTAGGCGCAATAGTAATCATAATTAAGTCAAAAAACTAGAAAGGATCATAGTGGTTGTACATCTTTTAATGTAACATACTTCCTTTTATGCATCATAAAACTAGTTCATAACTTAATATGATCTATTATGAGATATATCTTAATGGTTCAACAATAATGTCTTTGTAAAAGACAAATCTTGTTAAAATTCATACAACCATTCATGTATATATACTAACAATAAATAACCGGATACAATATCAGAAACAATATATATAAAATGAGCTTAAAGTATCAAATACATAAATAATAACATGTTGTACAATCATGGTACCAAATGATGCCCATTCTTTCGACATGTTCATTAAATGTCTTCAGTGGCAATCCTTTTGTTAATGGATCTGCTATTATAAGATCAGTGCTAATATGTTCGATTGACACTCTTTGTTTCTGAAATTTTTCTTTAACAGTAAAGTATTTGATTTCCATATGTTTGACACCCTTTGAATACTTGTTGTTTTTAGAAATGAAGACTGTTAAAGAATTATCACAATAAATTTTCAGCAGTTTGGCAATATTATCGACAATTCTAAGTCCTGAAATAAAGTTTCGTAGCTATAAACCATGAACCATGACTTCAAAACATACCACAAACTCAGCTCTATAGTAGATGCAATAATGACAGACTGCTTCGTACTCTTCCATGAGACTGCTCCTCTAACAAGAAGAAACAGATAGCCAAATGATGATTTTCTCGTGTCAACACAATCGTCATAGTCTAAATCTAAATATCCAATCACTTCAAGATGATTAGATCTTCTATAAGTGCGCACATGATTTTTTGTTCCTTACAAGTATCTTAAAATTTTCTTTGCAACTTTCCAATGTTCCAATCTAGGATATTCTAGTATCCGCCTAGTATTTTAACAGCAAAACTAATGTTTGGCCTAGTACAGGTTTGAGCATACATTGAACTCTCAATAATAGATGCATAAGGAATTTTTTTCATTTTTGTACATTCCAATTCATTCTTTGGGTATTGTTTAAGACTAAATTTGTCTCTTTTTTGAATTAGAATAACACTTGTGGAGCATTTGTCCATATTGAATCTCTCTAAAATCTTTTTGGTATATGCTTTCTGAGACAGTGCTAACATTTTTTTATGATCGGTTAGGGAATATTTCAATTCCTATCACATAAGATGTCTCGCCCATTTCTTTCATTTCAAAATTTTTAGAGAGAAACGTCTTAGTCTCATGTATCAATCCAAAATCATTAGTAGTAAGTAAGATATCATCAACATATAGGACTAGAAATATAAATTTCCCTCCATTGATCTTCAGATATATACATCGATCAACAGTGTTTTCTTTAAAACCAAAAGAAGTAATGGTATCATTAAATTTGAGATACCATAGTCGGGACGTTTGCTTAAGTCCATATATTAATTTCTTAATTTTACATATAACGATTTGTTTTACTTCAACTAGGAAAACCTCGGGTTGATCCATACATATTTCTTCCTCTAAATTTTCATTAAGAAAGGCAGTTTTCACTTCTATTTGATGGAGCTGTAAATCATAATGAGCTACCATTGCCATAATAATTCTAAATGAATCCTTTACAGAAACAAAAGAAAATGTCTCATTATAATCAACGCCATCCTTTTGAGTATAACCTTTGGCGACAAGTCTAGCTTTATATCTCTCAATATTACCATTAAAGTCATGTTTGGTCTTAAAGACCCATTTACATCTGACTCTTTTACAACCTTTTGGTAATTCAACAAGATCCCAAACTTGTTTGTCATCCATAGATTTTAACTCTTCTTTCATGGCGTCTAACCATTTATTAGAATTTTCACTTTCAATGGTTTGTGAAAACGAAACTAGATCGTTAATAATACCTAAATCACCTTCCACTTCTTGTAAATAAACCAAATAATCATCTGAAATTGCCGATCTCTTTTGTCTTTGAGAGCTTCTTAATGCAATTTCATGTGGCTCATTTATAACAGGTTCATTTGGAGCTTGGTCATGCATTTACGGTTCTTGATCATGCATTTCTTGTTGTTACAAGTTGTAAAAATTTTCAACAACTCTAGGAACAAACACTTGAGAAAAAGTTACAGGCAAGAAAACTTATGCTTTAACTTTTTGAATATTCACTTTCCATGACTCTGAACTCCCACTAATTTCTGCAATTTTGATGAATCTAGCATTTCCAGTTTCAATAATTCTTATACTATGATTAGGACAATAAAATATATACCCTTTAGATTTTTCTAGAAAACCAATGAAAAAACCACTGGGTGTTCTTGAATCCAATTTCCTTTCATGTAGATTTTATATTCGCACTTCTACTAGACAACCTCAAATATGTAGGTGTCTTAAACTAGGTTTCTTTCCTGTCCACAGTTCAAAATATGTCTTCGGAACTGCTTTACTAGGATCCCTATTTAATAAATTCCTGGCAGTTTTTAATGCAATATCCATAATTATGATTGTAGAGAATAATGACTCATCATATTCCTAACCTTATCCATTAAGGTATGATTGCGCCTTTTTGATATAACATTTTGTTGTGGTGTACCTGACATTGTATATTGAGCATATATACCATGCTTTTCAAGAAATTTAGCAAATGGGCCAAGACATTGTCCACTTTCAATGTATCTTTCATAATATTCACCGCCTCTATCAGAACGGACAATTTGTAGTTTTCTATCTAATTTCCTATCAACCTCATTGATAAATACTTCTAAAGCATTTACTGACTGAGATTTTTCATTAAGCAAATAAATATATCCATAACGTAAAAAATCATCAATGAAAGTGATGAAAAACTTTTCTCCACTAAGTAATTGAACATCAAAAGGCCCACATACTGTGCACTTCTTGTGGCTTCTTTCTTAATTGTGTGTTTTAAATGTTTTCCCTTAATACAATTAACACAAATTCCAATATCAGTAAAATCTAATTTTGGAAGAATTTGATTCTTTACTATTCTAGTCATTCTATCTTTCGATATATGACCCAAATGTTAATGCCACAAGTAAGCTAAAGTTTCATTTATAAAACTTCTTTTAGTACCAACATTATGATGCAAGGTCAACAGGGTGTCAATAAAAAGGTTATTGCAATTTTCGAGCATTTAACGAGTTATATGATCATTTGTGAATAGAGCTGCATAATGCCAACAATACAATTGTAACTATATTTCCATATCATATTTAAAATGGAATATAAAGCATAAAACAACATCAAAATAAACTTA
>JAOSBN010000001.1:24528358-24550970 GCA_027563595.1 Erythroxylum suave | reverse complement strand
GATCGCGTCGAACGTGTTCACCAGATACACCGCACCCAGTACCACACCAAGCTCGATGAACCGCCGCAGATGCGGCAACGTCAACTCCCGGAACAACTGCAGCGCCGTCGCCCCGTCGACCCGTCCCGCCTCGAGCTGATCGCGCGGCATCGACGTCAGACCCGCCAGGATCAGCAGCATCATGAACGGTGTCCACTGCCAGATCAGCTCCACCATCACCATCGCCAGCGGAAACTGCCCGATCCAGTCCACCGGCCCCAGCCCCACCAGCGAGAGCATCCAGTTCAAGATGCCGTTGGTCGGATCGAGGATGGTCGTCTTCCAGATCAGCGCCCCTGCGACAGGAGTGATCAGAAACGGCGTGATCAACAAGGTGCGCACCACCCCCCCCCCCAACAAGCACTCCCTAAGTTCTTTGTTTGGAAGTTATAATTATATAAGTAAATACAATATTATTTATTGTGTTTTTAATTCTTTTTTCATAAATAGAGTGTGAAAGAACTACATTGAGAAGAGTGTGATAGGATCGCATTATACAAACTCACTCACTATAAGGAAGATCAATGTTGGATGTTAGAAGAAGCGCAAAATAACCATGTAAGTATAAAAATGTGTTTAAATTATAAGTTTATGTATAAAATGATGCAGGAATTGTTGCAATGATCATTGTCTGATAGAAATGAGTCAAATGTATATGAGATTTGCAACAATGTGCTTGGTATAAGATCTAGCTACATTAAAGGTCTTAGGTTTAACCCTAAACCGACCGTTTTATTCTTATCAAGACTAGCATATGTTAGCCATCTTGAATAGGAGAACTAGTTGCTTAAGACTAAATTAGATTATAATGAACAAAAGTTAGAACATAATGAACGAAATTTGGCCAAGCTTGAAAAGATAGTCAAACAAATACTTAACCCGAATTATATAAGTAGTAATGACAACGAAAATAATTCTTAGTTTGTATATAACTATTTTTGTTAACGTTTGTGTTTAACTTTTAATGATATTTTATTGTTTATATAAAATGCTTCTAATTCATAATTATTTTTTATTGCATTTTTGTATAATAAATTATAAACAAAATTTGAAATATTACCATGCAATAACATGGATTAAAAATGTCATCAATAATTTTAATTAACATGATAAAAGTTTTAGTAATAATATTTATTAAAAATTTAAAAATGTAGCTAAAATGATTTGCCTACACTTTTAAAATCGTCGCCAAAAATTTTTTGCTACGTATTAAAAAATGTCACCAATAAAGTTTAGCTAAGTTTCCAAAAAAGTAGGTAAAAAATTTTTGTTACATCTGCTATATCATTGTCAATAATTTTGGACAACGATTACAAATTATTCCCTAAATATTATTAGCTACGTTAACAGTAACATAGTTAATAACCTTTTTCTACAAAAACTAAGCGTACCAAAATATCATTTGCGATGATTTTTTGTATCATCGCGGCTCCCTTTCGCTATAGTATTTGGCTACCGGAATTTTGTGACGATTTAGGCGATGATATTATGACGACGATGAATGAAGGACTTTTAATGACTAAAAATTTTTACTGCTAAAAGCTCCCTTTGTTGTTGTGAGCAGCGCCATCTTATTTTACGGTATAAATTATACAACCTTCATAAAAAGGCAACAATAATTATAATTATAGTAATGCTTTTGTCTGTTGCCTCAAGTACTTTTTGTCGTAGTGTATAATAGTTTCAACATTCAAATACAAAAAAAAATCATTTTTAAATTAAATAGAATAAATAAGAAAACAAAAATAAAAAGTTGATAAAGATTTTCCAACAAGTTCTTTAATTTGTAGGAAACAAAAATCAAAATCTATAAGTAATTTATTTTCAATAATAGATATAGATTATAATTACGTAGAACAAAATCTTATATCTCATCGTTTCATTGCTAAAGAAAAGATGCATTTTGGCTTCCTTTTTTCTTTATATTCCTGAAGAAAACAACATTAAAACATAAACTTATATATAATCAGTACGCCAATGGTTTTCATTAGATAGAATTAATGTAAAAGATCGGCAACGTTTACTGACTCCAACAGTTCGGCCCCGAGAATATTTAGAGTGTGGTTTTTTATTTTTCAATTTCTTCTGTCCTTTTTAACGTTTAATGAAGTCCAAATCATTTGGTTCTTCAATTTTAATATAGTTCATAGTTTGACTTTCCCATAAGTCCACTGCTTTGTCGTTTCATTATAAATTAATACACGTACATACACAAAAGTTTACTCACATATTATATATATACGGAGTCATATTCCTCAATCAAATTCCTAATACTGAACATGCCAAAGGAGATTGATTTCGTTCTCAATTTGATATTATTTTACTTGTTTCTTCAGATTCAGCAAGAAATTTGCTGTTGTGGTGTCTGGCAATTGACACAAAATGTATAACTAAAAAAGGATCCAAGTATCTAGCTAGCTTCTTCAAGCTGTTACGTATTATTCTAATATGCATTTCCCTCTTTTTATCTTTTATAGATGGCTCGTGTCTTCGTCTTGATTGATCAGTGCAAAAACCCATATTAAATTTCCACTAGCCTATATTAGTTGTAATTTAAAACTTAAAAAATGTCCCGTTTCAGAAATTCTTTTTAGACATCGATGATAACAGTAATAGCTAAATTCCAAAAATGGATCTTATTGGCTATAAAAACAAGAAATATCTGCTTTAATTACTATTTATGGTCACTAGAGTTTGAGACCAGGGGAAGTATTGTAATATTCTAATAATTTAACAGCTTCAAGTCAACAACCCTGGCTGTTAAATTAGTCTCATTTCAACTTATAGTGTATGAAAATTATAAATTAAGCAAATAGGAAAGTGTACAAGTAGGTAAAGGAATTATTTGATCATATGGCAGCAGAACAAAGACGATGTTTGCAACGGATTAAAAACGTTTGAGTGAGGTTTAATTGATGTTTCTTGTTTTAGTCGCAGGCGAAAAAAGCTAAGATAATGTAGTTCTACTGTTCTAGAGACTATTTTCTTATCAAAACTCCATTCACACCCAAGCTTTTATAAAAGAGATCAACAATATTAAATAAATACTCATGTTGTGACTAATTTGTCAACCTTAAATTTCATTGTAATCTCGGACGGCAATATGCCATCTTTACCTGGCGACAATCATTAATGTAGACGCGGTTCGTCAGAATTTGGACGTCTTTCCATTACAGAACGAGAAGAGAGTAACAAGACTCGGGATTAAATAGCAGACATATTGATGTTTTTTAAAGGTTCAGTTTTGTAAATGACAGTCAACATCTAAGTGACGAACTGCGTACACCAAAGCACCACTTGCGATTGTATCTATTTCGCTTTTCCTTTCAGGATTTTTAATAATATTTAGATTAAAAAATTTCTAGACTAATGAATAGGATTAGAATGCTTGCAATTAATGTCAGCATTAATACTATGTTCTTAATAAGTACATTCAAAAGAATCCATAACAAGACAAACAATTAAACAAATTGTTAACCACCCTAAATATCCATTATTTGATACAGCAGATTATTAATTTCCTTTCTGATTAATTATGGTAATTTTAGTTACATTTTCTTATCAAATTATGTACTTTTAAATGAGGTCACATCCCAATATTTAATGTATTACTAAAATAGTATGTAAAGATGAACTGAGAAGAAGAAGATCGAAATAAAGATGCAAATTGCTTTCAGTCCTTAAGAGCGTACTACGTATTTACGGTAGGAGGACCAGTAATTGAATTACTCCTTTATACAAACCATGGATATAATTTTACTGCAAGTGCTTGGACCCATAGGATGCTATGGCACAAGCATAAGCATGTGAAAGCCTTATGAAATTTCTTTATTAAACTAAAAGAGAGGGTGGGGAAATTTGTTATAAGATTTTTTAAAAAGTCCTACGCCATAGACTATGTTCTACTTTTGCCACATTTAAACTGATCTATAACATCAACATTTTCATGATTTGTTGATACTTTAATATGTCGTCTTTATATTCTAAGTTGACGTGTACAGCGAAGGGTTGTGAAACATTTGAACTGTAGTAAACAGTGGGGCGTTGAAGCTAAAGTCAGGAGGCATTGTCCTGACGTTATGGAAGAAACTTGATAAGACGTTGAGTGTAGTAAATTCCAACCGCTTCATACAAGAACCTTGGTGATACTACCGGTGTTATGGTTCTCTCTCCTCATCCCATCTTCCTATTTAACTCCTTTCTTCAATTTGTTCCACATTAACTTTATCACACACCTGTCTTAAATGTTTTACCACTAGTATTATGGCTGCTGAACTTGGTGTTCTATCCTTGACCCAACTCCAAAAACTACCCCAATCCCAGCCAAACCAGCGCCATCATCATCATCAATCAAACCCTGGTATGACCTCTGATGCCTGGATGTGGAACCCCGTAAAAGCTCAAGAAGATGACAAGTCGTGGGAGGTTAGAGCTTTTGCAGAGGACACAAGTAATGGTATGGGCTCCACTTGGCCACCAAGGTCTTATACTTGCACCTTCTGTAGAAGGGAATTCCGGTCAGCTCAAGCCCTAGGTGGCCACATGAACGTTCACCGTCGCGATCGGGCAAGGCTTCACCAGTCTCAGCCCAGTTCAGTCGACCCCAATTCATCACCAACATCAAGCTCTCTTTTCGTTATCCAAACACAAGATTTGTCCACAAGGGGTGGTCTCTCCTTGCTCTACCAATTACCTAACAACCATGGTGGAGTTTTGTCCTCCACAAACATGAATGCATCCGGCATTGACTCCCCTTCTATTCTCGCTATGCCTCCATACCCACGCACCGACTTTGTCGGACAATCTCTTAATCTTTCAGTAGCAACACCTACACAGACGGTGGCCAATTCTTACTGTTTTTATAACTCTAACAAGGGTGAAACCTCATCGTCTGTCGACAACAGCAGTAACATCAAAAGCATCAACAACTGCAAGGATTTGGGAAATCCCGAAGAGCTTGATCTAGAGCTCCGACTAGGGCAAAGTGGACCGAGAGCAACGTCATCATCGTAAAAGACAAGAAAGCTTAGTGTGTGACCACGATTTGTTTGCCGTGCTGTGTCTGAATTGAAAGGGAGTAAACGCCATTAATTTGTAAGAAAGAGCCTCATACACTTAATTCTGTGGGAGTAGCTTTTCTCCTCCTTTTCCTTTTCTTCTTCTCTTCAATCAATCATATATAATTTCCATTACCATGATAAAGTCTACCATGAGACTCAAGATGCCATGGTAAAATAAAAGAAAAAAGTTAACAAGAAAGGATACATTGGGAAAGCTAAAGCAAATTTTCATGTTAAGTTCAGTGAAAAGGACGTCTTTGATAAATCTGATGAACAATAAATGACAAAGGTTATTATTAGAAGGTTTTGTCTGTGATCATCTGCTGCTAATAAAGTTGTCATTGCACGGTCATTTTCTGTTACAAAGCTCTGAATAAAGTCTGTGTCTGGACATATATTTCCGTGGGGATTATTTCCTTTCAACTGTCTCCAGGCATCTAGACCTCTTACATAAATGCATTTCTTCTGTGTCTTTCTTTTTCACGCTCTATTTTATGTTTCATGTCCTTTAAATTTTGAAAAGAAATAAAACTAAAAGAATAGTTCATGTCAAAGTTAATGAATCGGTCATCTCCAACATAAACCCCACGTAATTGTTTTCATTTAGTTTACACGAAGATCGACAATAAAAATGTACCTCGTTTATCTTTTCTGTCTTCCCTTCCTTGTACTATATGTGAATTTTCATTGAAAGGCTGATCATTGCTAAAAATCTGTATTCAAGCTTATATGTTTTTGTATTAGAAGATGTAGACAACTGTCAGAACTCTACACTTGATGTTACCTATTCTTCTCTCGGTTACTCACAAACATCGAAAGGAGTGGCTGGAGACGTTAGGAAAACAATGGTTTCCTGACCTCATATACATGGGTATGGTTACTACGCGTCTATCCTTGGTTTCCAAGGTTCCTTTTACTGAATACAGAATCTAACACATCAAACAAAGCCGACTTGTTCGGTTACTATCTCTTTGGATTTCGTGCAATAAACATGAATATCCACAAACCAGAAAGATGCATTATATTTCAGATTTTCTTTTATTGAAAACATGGACAGGAAACAATGAATTAGTGATTTATCAATATCATAAGGTTCATTAAAGCTTTGAACTCTATGATTCAATCGATCTCGGAGCTGAAGATAATGGGACTTGGCCTTTATAGGTTAGCAACCAATCGTTAGAACGATATCGCTAAGTGTTCAACAAAAAACAGATTAGCATAACTAGTAGACGACAGGGATAGAGGAGGAATGTGGATAGCCTGATCTTAGGAATAAATCTAAGATATAAACATGATATTTGATATAATCTAGCTTGTCCTCAATGCATATTATTTATAAGAAAAAAAATTAGAGAATTATAATTTTAGTAATTTTTATGAGTAGTATTGTAAAAATCATTCTTACATATCTTAAACTATTTATAGACATGTAAAAGTATTTTACAACAATAAGAATAATACTAAGTAGAAATCTGGCTAAGACGGAAACCTGGGAATGCAAAAGTATTTGAAATAATGTTAATTATGATGACCACAAAAATTACCAATGATTAAAAAATTGTTCGGCCAATCATCCAACCGTAAAAGCCTTGAATCATTTAACTTTCTAGTTCGATTTGTTTTAATAATTTATTTTGTTAAAAACTAATCAATTTATTAATTAATCGGTTAATTTTCATTAATTAATAAGTTTTATAAAATATAATTAATTAATTTTTATTTAATAATTTCTTTGATAAGTAAGGACGATCTATTTCAATCATATTTTAAATTCCTTAATATTATTCAATCTTTAGTCAGTTTTATGACAGTCTAATACCAGTTGAATTTATTAAATCTTAAACTTCTTATCTTACCGGTTATTTTTAAAACATTAAAAATTACTATCATCATAACTATGTATTTAAGTTTCTTTAAAATTATCCTGTAGAATACAGCCTCTAAAGCCACTGGAAAACGAATTTTAGAAAGTGAATGTATTACAAATTTTAATCAATTTCCTTCCGGCTATCAATGGGTTGTTTATTCTTCACAGTTTTAGATATCTAAAATTTTGAAATACTGTCTACTTAAGCATATTCTAATGCCAAGGATCTAGCTAATAATCTTTATGTATGCGTCAAAATATTCCATAAACGGGAAAGATTGGTTCAGTATAAACATCAAAACGAAACAAGGTGGAATCGTTTGGTGCCTGCTTTTAACGAGGAGAAGTTGTACAGTTTTACTTTTATGTGTTTTTTAAAATAATAGACATAACGACGAATGATAGAGAAGAGAACATCAGTCAACTACAAGAAAGACCAGTATATAACTACAACTTAGGATGTTTTAATAGGTTTTGAATTTTACCAGATTAACTGAATTTCAACTATAATATTAGTTTGATTTCATTTCAACTCTAAACTTATTCTTACTCGTTTGAAGATAGTATATATGAGAAATAATTTATTTTGAAGTGGATTCAAATATCATGTATACCATATTAAATTATAAAATAAATAAAGATTTTATAATAGTGTAAAGATTTACATAGTCTATTTAAGTTAAGATAAAAATTCATAACATAATTTAAACTTTTTTAGAATTTTTGTAATTTTTTGTCTGATATTTGATTGGAGATTTTATTATTAAAGTTTAAACTTCTTTTTGTTCCTTACTTTATGTAGTTCCTAAAAACCTAATTTTTATTTGAGAAAAGCTAAATTTTATTTTTGGTGTTATCATAACATTCTTTTTTATGATATGTGTAAAAGTTTTAGTATGTTTAAAATTAATCTAAGGAAGAAGAGAATACTATCACATTATCATGTATACCATGCAAAACTTAAATATGATGAAATTTTTTACTTATCCTTTAAAACTTAGATTAAGCATATTCTAAATCAAAGGACGTTACCTTCTATTTAAATTATTAAAAAGAAAATAAGGCCTTGTTTGGATAGCATAGATTTTTTTTGGAAAAATAGTATTTTTCCTAAATTTTATATTATCACATTTGGTTCATTTTTTTTGAGTAGTTAGGAAAGTAAAAACTTTCTTCAACCCTTCTTCTCTCTCAATTCAACCCTTCTCTTTCTCTCTTAACTCTACAGCTACTCTTTTATAAAACCTTTCCTCCTCTTCAACTATTCTTGTTGTTCTCCCGTTAGCAAGATTTTGGATATTTTGGCTCAGAAGTTTCAATTGAGAATCTTTAGGTCTATATTTTTCAATACTATATTTATGATATAATAGTATTTTATGATTAGAATATTATAAATGAAAAAGTTAACATTTAATAATATAACTTGTACTACAAATTAACATTATTTAATAATTTCAATTTTTATTCAATTTATAGGGATATAATTAGAAACACGTCAAATTAAATTACATTCCATAAAATATTGTTGCATACCAAACACTATAATAAGAATACATCCAACTTTCCTATTAGAATTTTTATAAGTTTCCAAACATATGAATATCTTTACTTTTCATAGATTTATTTTCCGAAAAAGCATATTCAAAATTCACTTTACTTTCCCACCTACCAAACGGGATCTAAATGTGTTTTTATATTTATCATTATAGTTGTCTTGCATTTTTCATAAACATGGTTTTACGTTAATAAAAATTAGAAAAAAAAAAAGGCATTATGTGACTTTTGGAGAAATTTTTTATTTTGGGTTGAATATAATTTTCTAACAAATAGAAAATATTAATATTATGAACCTTTTGTATTCTTCTCCAAAAAATGACAAAAAGTGACTGATGGACACCAGACTTGATAAACGAATAACGTCATAACGTACTAAAATCATTAAAATGGACAATTCAATACAATCAATTGCGAAAGCAATTAAAGAAATAGTGACAATACCGTAGCCATTTGCAAATGAAAGCTGGAGCAAGCCAGAAATACAAGTAACAGTACTAATCACCATCTTTATATGTCCATTTACACAAATTGTTTTGTAATTGTCGGCAACATCACATTTCGATGTCACTGGCAATACCACTGTCACATAGGAGAAATTGCTCTCTACCCCACTACTAGTCTGCACTGTCACAACACAACTAGTTATGACAATAGCCACCTTGTAATACAACTGAAACCTACCAGAAGATCCATCCAATAAGATGCTAGACGTACAAATGACTATATATGTACTTACCAAGGCCAAATTCTTAAAAACAAGGATGCTTTTGCCATAATGTTCCCAAATCTGAACGTTTTAGTGTTCTTTCTGGGTGGATAATTTTGGTATAAGTCTCGGCAGCCGTCGATAACCAGCCTCTCGCTGCTCACGGCATCTGATATCTATACAATTTCGATCCTGAAGCATATTAGAAGAGTCGGCACTTGGATTCCTGTCTCAATCTATCCTGTCCTCATGAGTCCCTATTCCTTCTATGCTCACATTTCGCTACCCTCCTTTTCAACAAAGATTAAACCAAAGAAAATATTCCCTTCACTCCCCAACTGTCTGATATTAAGGCCCATTTCACTCGGCAATTAATTACTCTATTTTTCAATAGTTAGAGTTATATACTTTTAGGAATTTCATCTAACCATTTAGTGTTCAAAGTTTGAGTAGTTTCAATTCTTTTTGACGTAACAGTTAAAAGTTTCGCAACATAACAATGAATCTTTAGTGACCAAAGAGGTAATGCGCTCGATATATGTCAATATTCATTTTTAGTTTTGGTTTAGTTTTAAGAATTAGATTTCATTGTTAAAATTAAATTTTGGATTCTATTTCAATTGAAATAAATGGTACAATGAACTTATTGTTATTTTAGAAACAATCTCTCCCCTAATTAAGAGTAAAGTCGTATATTATTAAACTTCTCTAAATTTCATGCCTCAACGAAATTTATACTGAATATTACTGCTTTTGGTATAATGAGATTGTGAGTTTTTTTTTACCAAAAGAAGTTGAACTTTCGCTCGAATTATTTCTTGTTATATGCATATAGTCAAGATGCAGAATTGTATTTTGTTGTTCTTGTTGGCATTTATCTAATCAAAATTCCAGTAATGATTTCTTGTGTTTATCTATGGGCTACAATTTTTTAGAAGGCATGTATGCATAATCAAGAGATAGCGTCGCAAAACAATAGAATATGCAGCACCTGTTAAGGTCTTAGTTTTCTTTTTGGTTAGCACGAAATTCTTTATTATTTATCGGTTTCTAAAATATCTTTACATCTTCAGAAACCACGAATTGTTTTAAGGTTAAAGTTACGCACAGAAAATACTGAACACTGTATCTCTCGTGGATGAGTCAATTTTGACAATGACACGACCAAAACCTTATCGAACAAAGTCCGGAAATTTATTTGTTTTACATTGGTTACCAATTGAGGACAACACTCTTTACAAAAGGAAAAACATGAGAACTATAGACTTATAAATGAAATACACTCTTTACAAAAGGAAAAACATGAGAACTATAGACCTATAAATGAAATATGTATATATTTTCAAAATATTTTATTTGATTGTTATGTTAAATTATTTTAGTTTCTTTTATTTTTGGAATTTTGAGATAATTGTAATAAATTGATTATAGGATGAGATTATTTAAAATTAGAGATAACTACAAAAAATATCAAGAAAATCAAAGTTTTTGGAAGAGTACGTTTTAATCCATGCTCATATATCAGTCATGTTAAAACAACACAACCTAAAACATGACCTATAGAGGAATTATTTTATATTGAAGAAAACCTAAAGTGCTATACGTCCTGAGTCAAAGTCGTATCACAGATTGTATGCTAATCAAAAGAAAAATAGGAGAATTCACAGTCTAGAGATACAGACGTGTCAAAGATCATGTCTCTCACCTGTGTCTCTCACTTGTAAGAAACAGGAGGATCCACAAACATGACCCAGACCATGTCTATAGTAGTTAAATGTATGTAAGTGTGTAAACCCTACTTTCATAAAAATTTGAAGACTTCACACTCTTCACACATATTTTTCTCTCAAAGGTTTGGGTTAGCCATTGGGAGGTGTAATAACTCTTGGAAGGCTAATTCCAAGGCTATCTTTATTAAAGAATCAAGATTCAAATATCACCTCAACAAATAAGTTGTCATGGAAATTATGATTTTCATTTATATTTATCTCTACTATGATTACATCTTCTATTTTGTTGCTTTTATTGTTTTATCGATGATTTGGGACCAAAAGTTTTTCTATGATTTGATAGGAAAATGTCTAATTTTTATTTTTGTATAGATTGATTTTTTTTAATTTATAAGAAGTGATATATTTTTGTGAATTACATTTGATTAATCTCAACATATATTTTAGTTATGAGTGGATTACAACTTAAGCAATAGAAATTAAATGAGGTGCTTAAAAGCGACATACACAATATTTATAGTATTAAGGTGAACCTTTTATGGGATTTCATAAATCTTAATACATTCAAAAAGGTGTTAGATTGAATGAGATACAAGTTAACCAACCGGAGAGTAAGTGGCTATAACTTAAGACATTATAGTTTTAATGTTTAGAAGATCTTGTTAGTCCATATTAATATGTTCATTCTAGGTTAATTGAATCATAAAATCAAGAGTAGTGCTAAGGGAAGTACTAGTCTAAACATCAATATTTGATTGAATTTTCTTTTGATAATTTATTTTGTTATTGATTTTCCTTACTACCGATTTAAATTTTATTTTGTTTTATATTTTATTAATAAAATTTATTATTACTACTCTTTGTTTTAGTTTAATTTAGATTAGTTAGTAGTTTTTAAGGTTTTTAGTTCGCATCTCTTCCTGAAAAGATCAACTCTTATTTACCATTATATTACTTGGTAATGAAAGATGTACTTACCTTAATTGTAGCTAATAGATTATTGATAGGAAAATCTGTAAATAGATAAAATGCAAATTAAATTTCTGGAACCATTTTCAAAGAAGCAATTGGTCTTTAGAAGATCCATCAACAATTTTTCTAGTCTTATATATTTGTTTTTTTTGTTATAAATTTTTGTCTTTTCTTTTTTTGCACTTGTTTCACTATGATTTTATGGGTATCCTTAATATATGACAAGAAGTTGACATATGTTTTCCTAAAAGAGACTTAGAGCTTGAAAGAATATTTTGTTAGAATCAAGAGAATGGATTAAACAAGAGACTCGAGATATAATAGGCATACAACTTGAAACCATGGAGAGAAAGAGCATAAAACAATGATGGAGTACACAAAATAATCTTTTATGTGGATGTAATCTAGTGTTGCAAGGCCTAAGATTAATGTTAATTACTTTGAGATTAAGCCTAATGTAATCCAAATCTTGCAAAAGAATGTATAAATTGAAAGATTATCTAACAAAGATCCTAACAAATGCAACGTTAATTTCTTAAAAATTTGTAACATCTTCAAGATCAATGAAAAAAGTGAATACGTTATCAGGATGAGGATATTTTTCATTACATTGAGAGATCTAGAAAAAGAATGGTTGAAAGCGTTACCTGCAGCATCAATTACCACTTTAGAAAGTCTTCTAGATAAATTTCTTACTAATTAAATTCTTTCTACCATTCAAGAAAATAAAATGGTAGAATGACAATTTTCATTCCAAAAATTTGACAATGGAGGTTTGTATAAAACATAAGTGAGATATAAGAATCTATTGAGGAAGTACTCACACTATGACTTTTCCTCATGTATGCAAGTCTAAAGTTTCTATAATGGTATGGTCGATCCTACAAAGTGGATGATAGACATTATAACGGGTAGAATGCTAAAAAAAATATAATGCTAACCTTAAAATTGATAGAAAAAATGGCAATAAACAACTAACAGTAGCAGTCAAGTAGAGTTGAGACAAATAAAAAATAAAATATATAATGTAGACATTATGACTGTTCTTATAACTTAGATGGAGGCAGTAATAAGACAACTTAGCAACTTGATTTCGCCACTAAGAACAAATCAGGTAATAAGTTGCGAATTATATGAGGGATAACGTTAGAGTGTAAAATGTCAAGTTAGAGATCTTATAGTAAAACAAATTAATAATATGGAGAATTTGCAAAGGCAACATAATCTTTACAGTAGGATGTATAATTTGGATTAAAAAATCATCTAAATTTCTACTAAAGCAATCAATAAGATCAAAACCAACCTTATATCCAGATCGTGTCTATATCCTTAGTAAGACAAACCAATTCACAACCTGAGGCACACTCATGTCTTAGACCATATATTAACCTGAGTTTTCTAAATTACCCCACAGCTTAAAACATGCTTGTACCTTATATTGTGTTTAGAGGTCAAGTGAGATAGTATGATCTACAACTTGCCAATACTCTTTCTTGTATGATCTATGACTTAGAAACCACAACCTCAGAATATGCACATACCTTAGGTTGGGTCGTAAGCAATTATGCTGTAGACAAATCCATAGTCTATGTCATGATCATACCTTACAAGGTTCAAGGGTAGCGTGAGACCTCTTTTTGGTCCCTACTTTTAATTCTCTCAATCTTTCCTATATACACAACCCACATCAAGTATTTTAGCAAAACTTACAAGGTTTTTTTTTATATATTTACCACCAATTTTCATTAAGATTCATAAACTTCCTTATCCTTAAATCCAAATTTCAAAAATCTAGGGTTTTAATATTATATTTCTAAGGATTTTGTGTTTTAAGGTATTTGTTACATATTATTTATTTTCAAGATTTAAACAATATAAGCGAATGATTTTTCAACCATCCACAAGATGAAAATTTAAGGTTCAACCTATTTGAAGCACGTTAAATGGTCAAACTCAAGTAACGGAAAAAAACTCAAATGGAGTATTTAATGCTCACCTTCACAGAGCCTAACGTTAATGAAAGTTGTGTATGTCTCAAATATAGACTTTTCAAATCAAATAGACATGTGGATTGGGTTTCTTTGAAAACCATAAGTTTAACTACAGAAATGAGGAGGTATATAGACAACTTGGGATGAAGCATTTTCTTTGACATTACTAAGCATTTGTATAGGGAGGTCACCCTGAAAATTTTGACGAGTTTTAATATGAATTAGAATGCCAAGTTAGAGAGAAAAAATGTAATCAAGTTTATGACTGGGGAAAATCTAATTGAAATGCCATTCAATGATTATAGGATACAGTATAAGTTCTTTACACCTGACTATATAGAAATGGAGGATTACAAAGGTGGTGTAGCCAAAATCCCAACTAAGCTAATTAACTATGTTTCTCAATAATTTTGAATGTCATATCGAGGAAAATAACTATATATAACTCATCTCAAATTAAGAACACCTACATCCTATCTCTAACTCTTAGGTATTTAGAAGGAGGGAGATAAATAGAGTGGAGACCCTTAGAGATATTTTTTATTTTTAGTTCATAGTAAAGAGGAGCCCGTGTAACCAAGGTTACTACTTTGCCAAGTATTTATAAAATATGGCGCTAGAAAGAAGGGAGTCAACTGTAGAAGGACTTATTTAAATAGGTTGACGAAGAAACTAGGTACGCTTGATACTCTATCATGGGTTGTTGCATAGCTTTTGTCATTCTTGACATATTGAGGTATTTGAGATTAGTAAGGAAGATTTACAAAGATCAATCCAATGATTTGAAAATGGATAATAAAACTTTATATATATATAATTAGGCATTTTTTTAGCTAGGAGTAGATTTTTAAATAATTTTTAGTTTCTTCCAAAAATAAAATAAAAACAAAATATGTGAATAAATTTAGTATAAATAAATTCACTCTATTAAATTTAACTCAAGTAAAAAGTTTTAAAGAGTGGTATTTGTAAATTTTTGAATCAATAACTAACCTAGTAAACAGTAGGATTCGTAACAAGGTGAATAGCTTTCCATTAAAAGATTAGGGGACCTGTAAACAAGTCTTTTTTCTTTTTTGAAAAATGAATAGAGTATTATATAGACGAAACTAATACTACATTACAATGAGTTCAAGGTTGTTTGCCTTTACTCTTAAGGAGAACTAGTTACATATAGCAAAGCTAGAAAAATAGCCTTAGTATGAAAATGTACAAATTACAAACCCCACATGTTCTTTGTATCCATAGTCAAAAGCTCTTGCAACTGTTTAGCATAGATACAAGCTCTGATACTATTGATAACTTTATCAGTTGATTGGTATTTCTCTATCTTCTTATCAGTAAATCGTCTGTTGCTCCGCTCTTTCTATATGATGTATATGGGAATCGTAAATGCTACTTTGAAGAGACGAGCATTGGGTTTCCTCCTTGTCGAATTGTCAATGATTCAAAGCAACATTTACTCCAAATTATAACCACAAAAATTATAAGGGAACATGTGCAAGATTCTGCTCTAGATAACCTTAGTATAGGAACATTGGAAGAACAAATGATCCATGTCCTCAACAGCAATAGTACATAATAAACAAGTTGTATCAGTATTACCATACTATTGGCTCTTGATTTGAAGTCTATTATTGATTCCCAACCAAGAGATGAAAGAAACCCTTGGACACACTACCTTTCCTTAAAGAAGATCATATCACAACACATTAGGTAGTATATCTGTAAATAATTGATAGCAAGTTTTATTTTTCTATTAATTTGGAATACAAAAATGTTTTAAAATAGAACCTTCTTTACTTATTTATGTTTGCTTTATTTATTAGATTGAATAATGTGGAGGAAGTTGATGTACTTATTTTTTAATTGAATTGGTTTGTGATTTAGTGTAAGTATATAAATTCCTAACAAGTTGATAAACAATACAATTAATGGATGATGGATAATCTTGATTTCCCTTTGTTAAATTTTTTTGTCTAATTCTACCTATTTAAGTTAAGAGTGATTGAAATTGATTTGTTTGAGGATAAGTAAAAGCTTAAGTATAGAGAAATTTTATGTATATGAAATATACGTATATTTTCTTAAAGTATTTGTTTGATTTCCATGTCAAATTATCTTATTTTACTTAATTTTTTAATTATGCTAAAATGACCTTGAGATGAGATTATTTCAAAATTGGAGGCTATTGCAAGTAAAAAAATGGAGAAAATCACAATTATTAAAGGAACATAATCTAGCTAACGCCTTTATGTCAGCATGTGTCCTATAGAGATCTGCAAAAAGAGAGATAGCCTAAAACATGGCTTAGAGAGAAATTGCATCATATTGAAGACAATTTATAGAGAAATATGATTAAGTTGTGATGATGCCACAAATAGTGTGCTAATCACAAGAGACATAGGAGGATCCACTGGGGATATATGCGTATCAAAAATCGTATCTCTCACTTGAAAAAACATAAGGATCTACGACCTAGGCCACAGTCATGGCCCAATCTGTGCCATGAGCGTTAAATCATATTTAAATATGAAAACCCTAATATTTTTAATAAACTTTTGAAAACTTTACACACTTTATACATTTTTTTCTCTCTAAAGGTGATGGTTAGCCATTGGGAATTCTAAGAACTCACAAGAGGCTTGTTCCAAGACTATTTCATCAAAGATTCAAGATTCAAGATTCAAACATCATCTCAATGGATCAAGATGTCATTTGAATTAGGATTTTTACATAGATTTATCTCTACTATGATTTCTTTGTTTCTTATCTAATAGTTTGTTGTTTAGCTACAATTCATGGATAAATGTTTGGCTATTTTTAGATTAAAAATATTTTATTTTTGTATAGATTGATTCATTTTATTTTATGAAATGATATGTTTTTGTGAATTCCTTTTGATTAATTTTAATGCATTATTTAATTATGGTAATAATTATACTTTGTTATAATTCACTTATTAACACCTTAAACTTGCTTATGAGAGAAAAATGGCTTAAGAAATAGGGTTTAAATGAACTACTCACAAGAAACTTACATGATTTTTTGTGTTAAGATAAAGCCTTTTCATGAGATTTAACATATCTTAATGTACTCAAAGAGATATTATATTTGTATATATAAATAGTATAATTTCGAGAGAGTATAGATTCAATGTTTAGAAGATCCTGTTTGTTCGTATTAATATGTCCATTCTATATTAATTGAATTATGAAATCAAAAGTAATTTTAAAGAAAGCACTTGTCTAAACATTGATACTTGATTAAATGTTCTATTAATAACTTACATAGTTATCGATTTTTTTATTACCAAATTAAATTTTATTAATTTAAATTATTGTTATTACTTTTTATTATTTTAATTTAGAATAATTAGTGGTTTTAAGCTTTCTAATCTATATCGCTTGTTCAACTCCTATTTAATATTGTATTACTTGTTAAAACTAGATACTTTTACCTTAATTATTAGTAATTGATTAATAATAAAAATTTTATAAATAGATAAAACGCAGACCACTCATCCATCCAACTTGTACATCAAGTGCAGTGGTAACAAGTCAAATTAGCTACGTATCATGGTGAGGCTAAGCACCCACCTTTTACTATTATCTTACCATCAATTTGACAACGCAAAGAGATAGTCCTAAGTGCATAACTTAGCCAAAATATGCTTGCTCGTGTTTAACTTATAGAAAATTGAAAAAGAAGAGCTTGATTAGTGAACTTGGGTACAGACAGCACTTAAACTTGAAAAGGAATTTTCAAGCAACCCTTTCAAGATAAAGGTTAAGATCATAATAAATTATGTGTTAAAAAATAAAAGTATCCTAACTTGACTTTAAGAGCTTTCAAATGTAAAAATTGTTTATTTACAACAAATAGATACAAACGAGGACAACAAGATGGTTTGAATTTGTAGCGATCTCACATTTAGAAAATATTTTAGTTAAAACTGAAAACTTTAGAATTTTACAAGTTTAAAAGGATTCGAGTATAAATGACGTTAATTACGTTATTTTTTATAAACTTGTTATGTATTATAATATTTGGCTTGCTAAGCCTCACAAGAATATAGCGATTTGAGATAGCTAATCAACGTTCCATTAGTAGAAATTTTGACAAAAATTAAGTTTCATGAGACGTTAGAGATTATAACAAGTTTTGTTTTCATATATCCTAATTCATAAAAACAAAACAAAAAGAAAATTCGTAATATGTATTCCCCACTAGTAAACTACTGAAAGAATTCAAGGTGATACGATTAGAGTTGTAAACTAATTTCATTACTATTGTATTAACATGCTTATTCTGCCATTCATTCATAGTTAGCTTAGCTAAGCTCTATTACTAATACCAGTATGTAACTTAAGCTGGTTAGTTACTTTTTGTTCCCTAAAACTTTTACTCTTTCCACAGCAATGCGTATCCAGATCAATTTCCAATAATGCTCTACATAGATATAAAATATGGTCTTTAGTCTTAGATAAAATAAATTTTAAAAAAAATCTTGAATTATCGTTTATACCAAGTCGTGCATAGGTCTTCTAGCATCTTGTCTATATAGATACATGCATATGGTCTGTACCTCAAGGGCAGTAGACATAACTGATGATAAGTCTTCTTCTAGCTGCTTCAGTACCACAACCTCAAAATGTGCGTCGTGCAGGTTTCTCTACTTAATTACTCTCTAATCTAATCACGGTGACAATTGGAATTTATGTCCTGATTATGAATTCGTATTCTTAGATAAATTGGTCATAAGTGAAGATGAATGTAGCTTGGATTTAGCGTTTGGACGTTTCGACTTACTGATCTTCAATTCGGAATCTATACCTGGAGATCTCAAGTAAAAAGCGTTTTGTTGATACAAGATTAAGAATAAAAAATGTATTATTCCACCTGCACCAGAATAACGTTTGATTTAACGAGAAAAACATGAGAAAGATTTATGGGTAGGACAGCTATAGCTTGACAATGTCAGTACTCAGTAGGCATCTGTGGACCATTTCACTTCCCTTTGTAGAATGCCTCGATTTCCGGAGAATGTCAATGTTATGGTTCCTAAGGCACTTGCCGGATCCAAAGTTATCTTCATTTGGAGATCAATTGTCTTTTGTCATATGAGATGCTCAGATTTTGCAGGTTCTACTTTTCAAAAGAGTAATGCCACCCATTAATTTGTGTAAGGGTCTTACTGAGAGGTAGGCCATAGGCCTATGTTGAAATAATTTCTTTTCAAATTATGATGTGAATTCACTCTAGGTTAAATGAGCTTCAGAAATTAGTTATGGTGGTAGGGGGGACTTATTCAACCATGTTTCCCAGGTTTGAATTTCTTTACATTAGTTGATGGATATGATTAAAGGATATTAGATGACCATGTTGTATAACATAATTTAATAATTACTTTTCATCCCTAATCTTTATACAGTTAGAGATATGTATATTTTTGCATATAAATTAACTGCATGTGTTTTTATCTAGTCATTGAGCATGTTTTAGGAAGACTTTGTTTTAAGATGGTAATCTAATTTCGTATTTGATCTCCTTTAAGAATTTTGATGATGCAACATAAGTTAACTTGAGCTCTCATAAGTAAATCTAGAAATTCTAAAAATCTAAATTTCAACCAGAAATGGCCTCAACGGTGGACTTTATAAAAGGAAAAAAAACAAATATTCCAACCTTAATTATCTACTAACTCCGTAATTAGTAGAAAGAGAGAATTTTGGAAGTAAAAGGACACTACCTTGCAACTAAAAGACGTAGATAAGTATCATATTATTGATATCTCTAAAGCCACTTTTCCTTTCAAACAAATGATTGATGGCAAATATAAGTGCATCAAAGACCATTTATACATGTGCATAATTAATTTCAGATCTCACGTATTATCAAAAATTTTATTAAGCTAATGTTATTGTATTAGGCAACACCTCTTAGGAGGAGGTCGAATTGGAGGAGTGAAAAGACAAGGGGCTAAAAGTTGTGTATTCTAATCCTCCTATTTACACTCTCTCGATTAAATTTATCGTACAAGACTTACCTAATACGAAGTACTAAATTAACACAATTTGCCAATTATAATAACTGTGGGTCTTTCCATTTTAAAAAAAAAATTATTATGTAACATTAATATAATATTAAAACTCTAACTTCACAGCCAATTGTAATAAATATAATATAATTATTTTTAGTTAAATAGAATTTTTTTTAAATAAAAGTAAAGAGTAAAAAATATCTCGTGTGATCGATATCTTTGACAACGACCTAATGGCGTGGGCGGAGGAGGAGGCAGGTTATAAACAATAAAGTTTAATACATATTTTGTTAAAAATTGAATTTAAGATTTAAAAATTTTGCCCCCGCTAATTCCTGGCTCCCCACCTACCTGCTGGCACTGTAGGTCAACTCCTGGTTAAGTCCCATCTAAACATTGCCAAAGGTGAACTGCATGGCTACGCTAGACCCCTATGTCCCAGCATCTTGAAATATGTAGTACAATTCAGTAAGAAGCTGATTACCAATCATCTAAAAACTTCTACTTATCGTCACTTCAAATTCTGATATTCAGTTTCATTTCATACACTAACAACTATGTACTCTTTGCTTTGATTGGTAGCAAATTTAGGTTTGCTATATACAGAACGGTAGTTGGTAGGGTAAACTTCTCTGTAGTAGTGATCGTACATTGCTGAACACCATATTCATGGAATCTGAAGATGAGATCTCATATTATTGTTTCCTCTACTTCTCGAAACCCTCTGAACCTTACCCTGTCGTGGACCCAAAACTAAAATCCGTAGCTCCACAAACTAAGCCAGCTAAGAGAGCACATTTATAGTCATGAATGAATTCTAATTAAGTACACACTGTCCTGGTCCCCTCTCAGTACTCTCCGCTTCTTCCCATCTTGCTTGGCTTCTTCTTTACCGTATGACTCTCTCTTGCAGGGTTGGTGAATGGTATTATGTATACATAAATATATAACATATGATCAGAACATTTAACAACCATGAATTCAGTGTCCATGGTTTTGTTCTATCTCTTTCTCTCTGCAAATATATATAAAGCTTCATGCAGAGAAACTGTAGAGCCCATGTAATGAAAGTGACAAAGCCTAATTATGTATACGTGTGTGTTTATTTTCCTTCTTTCACTTTACCTGTCACGGATGAGAGTTTTGAAAAATAAGAATAAAAAAGGACAGCATGTGAGCTCTTCAGATGGAAAAAGTTGTATGCATCAAAATCGAAGCAAATAAGGTGCATGTTATCCTGTGATTGGCGTATGTGCGTGTGCAAGAGAAAAGGACGGAGAGATATGGTGAGAGATGATGAGAAACAGAGAGAGAGAGAGAGAGGAAGGAAGCTGGGGTGAGGACCAGCCGGGATCACTGCATGGGGCTCAGATTTCTAAGTTCTACCCAAAATCAGTAACCATTACCATTGTCTTCATCGTTTCTCATTTTCCCTCGTTCGCATGGAACCCTGTCTACTTTCTCTCAAGGTTTGTTTAAACAGTCACTGTTGCTACGGTGACACTTCTTCTGAAACAATACTGAAAAGGTTAAAGATACAGATAAGGTGAAATATACGGATGAGTTATTAACGTTTTTTAAATTTTTTAAAAAATAAATGTTTTAAAATTTATATATTAAATATTCTTATTATCATTATTTAAATATTTTTCAAAATTAATAAAATCAAAATCGTGGATTCATTTCATGGACCTATTAAATGTTTAATTTTCTTTAATTATATTAAAAATTATTAAATGCGTAATTAGTTAATTTAATAATAATGCACCACTTCAATATATTAAACATAATCATATATTTTCTAAAATTAAATCTTAATATTATTATTAAGTTTTGTTCTATAAGGGTTATTTTATTTAATACGTATATATACTCAGATTAGTCAGTAATAATTAAACCAGAAAAAAGTTTGGAAAATATTAAGTGCTTTTTTAAAAAATTAAGTAAAATACAGACTTTTTTCTGCTTTTATAAATGATGAAAGATCTAACGTTTTTATTTTTCAAAAAAATTGAAATTATTTTTAAAATTTTTATATTAGAAATATTAAATATAATATTTTATTAAAATTTTATCAAATTATTTTAATACATTTTATTATGAGACTGATTCTTAAGGAATCTGGAAAAACATTTTAACTTAATTTAAATAGTGAATTATATTAAAATAAGAAGATATTAATTCACTAACTTTTAAAAGTTTTATGAATAATTTAAATAACAGAAATAAAAATAATAAAAGGTAAAAAAAATAAAAAATTTCGTTAATTTTATTCTAAAAGTATATTTATGGTTTGAATTTACCAAAAATTATATAAACTATATATAAAAAACATTTTAATATTTTTATTAAATTATGTTAATAAATATTTAGTTATTAAACTCAAGTTAGCATTACGCCTTCTTATGTAAGTGAAATATTAGAGTACTTACAATTTCTAGCTGATGTTGTCAATTGATTTAAAAGAACTTCCTTTTACGATGAAATTTAGTACTTAGGATCTAAATGGTTCACCTTTGATTGCAGTTTTGGTAAATGATTCTAACTGATTCAGAATTACCTATATTATATACATGCCTCTTCACACCAATCTTTAAATTGGTGTAGGAAACATATGATAAGGTTAAAATTATGGTTCAATTTT
>JAOSBN010000001.1:24497678-24508386 GCA_027563595.1 Erythroxylum suave | reverse complement strand
ATTGCAACAGAAAGCAAAACACTTCTATCTCTTTGCTTCCTTGTCAATTCAAAGCTTTACATGTTCAAATTTGAGTGTTAGACCATTAAACTTAATCAAAAGACTATGATTTGTTAAATAAGTCAAGGTTATTATACTAGGTGTGATTAAGCAATTTAGAGTTTTGATTATCATAGACTATTAGTATGTTGATTGACTTGACTTGGATTATACTAGGCGTGATTAAGCAATTTAGAGTTTTGATTATCACAAGACTTTTACCATGTTGATACACTTGACTTTGGTTAGGTGGATTATTCAAGGGCATTTTTAAATAAGTCAAACATCAAAATATGTTTAAGAAGAGGATTATTTGTTGATCGGGGGTGCATTGGTTGGATCGCATACAAGTTAACCTAAGAATTGATTAACCATGATTTTTGGACGAAAATCATAATGAAGTAGGAAAAATGGTGATTTGAAACAAGAAAAAAGTGGAAAGTTATGTAAAGAATATATGTGTAAAGTGATGTATTAAAACTTTACTTTCAAACATATTTTCTTTATTCAACGGTGAATTTAGTGGTTAAACATGGTAATTTAGTTGAAGATGTCATCCATCAATTAAATTAGCGCACTCAAGTTTGTTCACTTTCTTATATTCTTAGATATTAAGTTATCATATGTTTATAAATAATTCCCTTAAAGCAAGATTTGTTTTATAGAAAAAGAATTGAATTTAAGTTCTTTATAATTACTTCTATTACAATAACAATAATATTGAATATAAATTTCGCTGATATGAAAATTTGGAGAGATCAACTAATAAGCAGCTTTTGTAATTATAGTAAAAAATGATAATAATTGATAATTTTACTGTCTTCTATTGCTATATTTTAGTGTTTTTTAAAGTTGTATTGTAAGATTTACCTAAGGACTAGTATTTTATAGGATTTAGAGTAAGCTGGTCTTGTGAACGTAACTTGTCCCCGAAAACTAGAAAGGAACAAAGGAACAAAGTTTTCATTGGCAACCATTTACACCTTGAAAGTAGATAGAAACAGCGAACCAGATAACAGATAATTACACAGAGTGTGCGTCTGCGTGTTGGATAGTTGTCCACATTATATGTTATCCACAACCTTCGCGTTGTATGTCTCTTAGAGCTCATCTTCTTGGAGAACACCAAAATCCATCATTAATTTTATAAGTTCCAAGACCTGCGACAGTCACTTTTTATCCTCAAATATCTACCATATATATATATATAAATATAAATAATTTATTATTAATAATTCAATTTATTTCGTAATTGATTAAAAAAAAGGAGAGATTTCACGTTTTCGCCAGGGCCCCACCACCACGCGTTTGCCAATGGGGATAGATTAGGTTGAAGCTCACACGCAAGACTTTTTACCAATTTATAACTGTGACACAGGCCAAGTCAATTGCACGTGTTTGTGTTTAATTGGTTGTTTGGTGGAAAATCCTTCTTGACGCACGCACTCTATAGCCACAATTTCCATGGATATGCGTGACGTCCCTAACCGCCCTTCGTGGTAGTTATTATCCCGTGCTTCGCCATTATCGTGTTGCCTCGGTCCAATCTCGTGGCACGCAGTGGCTTGTTAACAGAAAAAGAACAAAAGATTGTGCAGCTGATATAGAAAGTTGGGGAATTTCTTATCAATTTACAGAATAAAAAATACATAACTTTAATAATAATTTTAGATTTTCTGTATCTAATTTTAATATTCTAATAATAATAACATAAAAATTTTACCTTTGGGTCCATGAAGCTGTCATCTAATCAGATAGACATAATTTTTTTAATTCTAACAAAAATAAAAGTTATTTCTCTTTTAATAGTGCCATTTTAATCTCGAGACACAAAATTTAAAAATATTTATATATATATTAAGAGAAACGGTGACGTTCTAAATTTTCTAAATTAAATAATTAGTTGAATTTTTTCCATTTTAGATGAAAGCAATAAATGCTAATATTAAGGTGGTGTGGAAAAAACTACAAAGTATATACATCATCAGCTTAAATAAATAAATAGGCATGAAATTACAAATTTACCCATTACGTTCTCTGTATTTTGGTTGTTAAGCACATGCCACTGCCACGTTATTAGTCTAGCTTACGGCATCCGCAGCTATAAATAACGGCCCCACTACTCTCCATCACGACCCCACCCAGGACTCAAATCTGCACCGTACACAGACTCAGATCCTCTATGAGTTTTCCCATCAACGGTCTACAACGCATCAACGTATCTATGACCATTCAAAACAGCAGCGTTAACCCATTTTACAACATCCACGGAATGGCCACCTGACCTGACCCAAGAAAAATCCTCCCTTAAAAAAGAAAACTAGTAAATTCCTTTGCTTGTTATTCATATTATTAATTTAATTTCCAACCATTGGAGAATTGAGACACACATACACAAATAGAGAGAGAGAGAGACAGAGCTGTGTCTGTGCAGAAGAATATAAAGCAGAGAACAGAATTTGAAACAGAGTGAAGGAGGGGTTACTCATAAGCCTTTCTGGATTTTATAAATAATTTTTTCTTTACTCTTGTTAAAAGAGGGATAGACAGATAGAGAGAGAGAGAGAGAAAGAGAGAAGTGGCATATGAGGTAAGTAAAGGTTAAGTTTGGTTCTTGGGGTTTTTTTTCTGGGTTGAGAGGAGGTGGGGGTGGGAATTATTATGAAGAAAGTGAAGTTTAGGAATGTGAAGGAGCTTTATGGTGCTAGTGGTGAGGTTTTTGATGCAAAGGTAGAATTTTTATGGGTTGTTCTTTGTTTTGGACTCTCTCTCTCTCTGCTCTGTGGATAATCACTGGCTTGTTTCTACTTCTAAGATGGGAATTGTTATTGATCATGGGTTCTGATGATTTTGTTCATTGAAATATATGCTCTTTTGAGTTGGATTTGGATCAGTTCATGGAAATTTCTGGGTTTCTTTTATATTTTTTTTCTTTGATTACTTGATTGTTAAGGATGACTTTTCCCCTCGCTTTTTATGCTAAGAAAACTTGCTTTATTCATGTTTCAATTGTTTAGTTTAATGACGCGTTTTATATCTCCATACTTCCTTGAACAAGCCTCTGATATGTTCTCCAATTGTTGGATGCAGTATGCCGTTGATTTTGATTCATCTTGCATTTGTGATCAGGAGTAAACTGAGGTCTTATAGTTTCTGCTACAAGTTTCAGTTTCCGTAAAGTTTGAAATTTGGACGGTGTGAAATTACTACTTGACTAGTTGTTTCTTCAATAGTCCCTATTGTATTATCAACAATCTATAAGATGGAAAACTTAACTATTCTTTTCTCATGGTTTTCTGTCATTCGTTATTTCTTGCAGTCGTATGTTTGCAACACTGCATCTATGTGACTGACCAACTTAGAAAGATATTGTCTTTTATGTCTTGCAATGGTTACTTCCAGCTATGGAAATATGACAAGTGTTGGTAATCTAATTCTAATTCGTATCTACTGCAATTTATAATTGCTATATAGATTACACCCGTACGGAACGGCAGTCATCGGATGCAAGGACCGGCAGATGCAGCAGATCACATTGTTGAGTTGAATATGGTGGGCATTTTTTCCAAATATGGTTTCATTTTGATTCTTTTGGTGCCTTATTTTGTCGATTACTTAAAACATGTGAGGCATCATACCTGGGAATATGGTAGAAATTTATCATTTTAAAATGTTGGTGACTTCAATTTTATCGGGCAGCTTGAACATTTTCAGTTGGTAGTTTTGAATGGGAAAAAATTATTTAGCAGGATTGGAAACGTTTCACCTACTTTAGCATTGATATTGATTTTCATAGGTTATACTAATGAACGAGTTACAACAAATTTTGATCGTGTAGATGGTTAGTTTTACTCATGGTTTAATAGTGTCACGAAGTATGCTGCTGTTATGAGTGCATATTGTACATATATTGCCCGTTTTCTGATTAAAGCTCTTCATTGCACATTTCAACTGTGTTCATTTATTCCTTCAAAATTGGTCCACTTTTGCTTTTGTAATGGACGATTTTACATATTGTAGGATTCTAAGTCAATGAAATGTTAAGTGCAATAATCTTTTTTGTGTATCTACTGTGGTTGCGTTAGTTTAATTTTGTCAACATTTGTGTAAGGCAAGTGGATCAGTTTTAAATCTTGCTTTACTAGAACAGTATAATCTGTACGGTGGATACATCAGATGATCCTCTTCTTCTTCTTTTTTTCTTTTTGTGAACATCGTATTTCTCTTATAATTTGGTAACTCAAATTTGTACTCACTTCTTTCAGTATTCTCTCAGTCAATTCCCTAACACCTGAGGACCGAGTACTTTTTACCTTTTCATTACTAATTAGCTCATGGCTTTTAGTTGTTTTTGCATTGCAGCGATCAGATTACACTGTGAAGGGCGCTGGAAATCAAAATTGTTCAAGTGGTAAACTCCATGTGAAGGAAGAATCTGGGTCATGCGACATGTGTGCAAGTCCAAGCTCGTCTTGTCTGCTTTCTGAACAGCAGGCATCACCAGTTGGGAGGAAGACTGATGGAGATCTTTCGGATAACACCTCCAGGGAAAAGGTTTGCTCTCATGGGGATCCTGATATCTTGTCTGGTACAAGCAGTGGATATAATCGGAAACAACATTTAAGCAGCGTAATTAGTAACCACGCAAGTGCATGTTCAAGTCATGATTCATTCTCTGAAAATGAAGAAAGTAAAGACACACCTAGAGCATCTGATATCTCAGTATGCACAGAAGTAAAAGTCGATGGTTTCCAAACAGGTTCCACAAATCTCAAAGCAGCTCAATCTCAAGAAAGGCATTTTTCAAATCAATGTCAGACACCAAAAGAAATGGAGGCTTTTAGTGATAACATATCTTGCATCAGCGGTTCAAAATGCTCTGAGAAGGTTACTGTTGATAGCAACAGTGACATAGAAAAAAATGTTGAGCATAGTTCTGCTTCAGTTGACTGTTATCTTTCAGCGGAAAAGGCTGTTGACTGCGGTGTGGCTAGAAAACATGTAGATGTGATGGAAAAAAGTTGCCCGAGAAACCAGATTGAACTCAATAAAGAATCACCCAAGGCAGTTGATTCTACTTCAAATAAGCTAGACCTATCAGAAATTTCTTCTCAGAAAAATTCTCATTTTGGTGCCAGTTCGATGAAGGTGATGATTAATCCAGATTCTTTTTCTGTAATTCAACGAATAATATTTTTTGCATAATCAGAATGCAAAAAATTTGATGCGTTTTTCAATGTTCCAGGGAGAACCTTCTGTGTGCTCTGTGGAACAAATTGAGCCTCCATTGGCAAGAGCCGAAACTCTTATGATTCACGATCAAATGCATGATGTTAAGTGCCATATGCAGACAACAAAATGTGAAGTGAATGCTGGAGAAGTGGCTGCTGACCTGGATAAATCTTTGCATGAGAAGGAAAATTTTAAGCTTCGGATTGGTGATGAATCCAATACACGTGGAAATGCTTGGCAAACTCAGCAAGTCAACCAGGGTGATGCATCAGGTCATTTGGAGGACGATGTAAGTGTATTCCCCTCAATTTCTTCTTCAGGACCTTCTACTTTCCTCTTGCACTTGTCTATGGCATCATTAATAGGTTTCCTACAAATTGAATAGAGCTCTCAAAGAGCTCTGAGCGTTATGTCTGTATATTTAAATAAAAGCACAAGTTTGTGGAAGCTAAGTGGAAATGAATGAGGTTCTAACTTACTAAGTACTAGTTGTCCATTTATAGGTGATAAGAATGTGAATTAGGGAAAAAAGTGAACCTTTGTAACATTTGGTGTTGTGTAACTTGAGTGACTACAATTTCTGACGTTGGGAAAAGTAAAATTTGTAAAGTGAAGATTGAACAAACAATAGCCAAGATAGCATTTTGTGTCTTTCTTCGTTGGCACAAATGAATAGCAAGGTGAAATAATCTTCGACTGAAAATCTGAGATGGTTTTCCTTGCAATTTACACCTGGGCTGCAGAAAATGAATGAAATTAGCCGAGAGATGAGCATAACATGTATATTTAGGGATTTGAATGGATTTTGTAGAGTTTATTTATAAGGATAAGCCTGCTTGGCCTGTGCTGATGTATCTATGATAACGAGGGAGGTGAATTGGGCAAGTTAGAACAGGAAGGTTTATTAATTTGTTGGTTGCTGCTTGTTACTAGTATTAATCCATGTTTCAGTTAAATGAATATGGACAGCATACAGTTAGTGCTTTGCAAACATCAAGCAACTTAGTATCATCATTAACTGTGTTAATGGATAATGTTTAGAATTGCAAACACTAATCAACTTAGTATGACAATTAACTTTGTCAATAGATAATTTTTAGTGCTTTGCGAAGGCTAAGCAACTTACTATCACCATTAATTTTGTTAATGGATAATTTGTAACAGAAGTTACATAAATAAAGACATGACTGGCAAAGGTAGAACTTCCTGAATGGCTTTCATTTAGTATGATTTTACATTTGAGGCATACGTATGACTTGAAAGAAAAGTTAAGAGGTCAAAAGCATCTATAATTAAGCACCAACTAGAGAGAGGCAACATGGTAAGGCATTTATGCATTTGGTTTCTGGTTTCGTGTGTTTTCAATGTTATGTGGCATCTGAATGTATTGACAATTAAGCCTATGTTTTGATTTTTGTGACATGCAGCTCATAGTGAAGCTAGTATTTGGGCTTGGGAGATGGAGATTAATTGTTTGGTGAACTTGCATAATGAATATCATTTGTTAACACAAAATTGTTTGATTTGTGTTATGTTGCATTATCTTGGAAATTAATATTATTATTGTGTTACTATTTTCTTGTTGGATTCACTATTTTTTCTGATTATATTGTTCTAGGATCCCTAATTCATGGCTTGATCCTTCTTGATTTTGCAAGTTTTGGAAATCGATTGTTTTGGTGCTTCATTTTTTTGTTAATATAGAAAGCCCGCATATCCACTTTCTGCTAATGTCTGTTATCTTTTATCTTCTTTGTTTTCCATTATGGATGAAAGATGTCTATATTTCATCTTTCTTTTTCCTTTGTATTTTTGCTTCAATTGGAATATTCTCATTTTATTCTTGCTTCATTGTCACAGGTAAAAGTTTGTGATATCTGTGGAGATGTGGGTCGGGAGGATATGCTTGCTACTTGTAGCAAGTGTAATGATGGGGCAGAACACATGTAGGTCCTTTATATTTATTCTTTTGTGTTAGGATTGTCTCATACAGTTCATTTATTTTGAAATTAATATTGTTCGTTTGTCTATGAATTTCCTTTCTGGGTGACATTTGATATCTGTCTTCCAGTTATTGCATGCGTGTAAAGCTGAACAAAGTTCCTGAAGGTGATTGGATGTGTGAAGAATGCGTTGTGGACGACGAAATTGCGAAGCAAAGGCATGATGAGTATGAAAAATACAAAACAGTTAGGTTGAAGGGATCATCCTTGACTGAAACCCAACTAAATGCTGGGAATTCTAATACTGACAAGAAAAATTTGGAAATGAAGAACAAAAGTTTGGATGGAAATAAAGTTAGAAAATTTGAAAATTCCTATCACGTCCCTGCTAAGAGGCCACTGGGTATTGCAGAAGACATTTCTATGACAAAAAGAAGGGCTGTAATAGAATCTGCCTCGTCACCCAAGCCATCCAAATTTTTTATCAAAGCTGGAGCACATCTGGACAATTCATTCAAGAAGTTGGGTAAGGGAACCATAACATAAAGCTTAATAGGTAGTTTGGCTGGCAACAGTGGCCCAGGATTGGGGAATGAAATAAGGGCTAACTAATCATTGTAGATTATTTATGGAGGCTGCATTCTTATAAAGATGCCAGATTTCATTTTGATAAGTGACAAATGTTACTTTCTCCATGTCTTTTTGTTTTTTTTTTTTTCCCGTTTTCTGATCTAAGTTGTTTACTTGCAGGTTGTCTTTCCAAGTCAAAATCATTCAATTCTGTGGACTCAAAATTGAAATTCCAACATGTTGATGGTGGTGCAGAAAAACAAAATTTTGCTAAAGGAACTGTTGTCACTGGTAATGTGAAGAGCATTTCCAGAGTGTTGGGTAAATCTAAATCACTCAACAATGCCAGCTTCAACCGTACAAGTACTGGTGATTCTAAGGTTAGAGAGCTTCCTTTTAGGTATCCAAATATAGAAGACTTGAAGAGACCAGTACAAGGAAAGGAGCGAAACTCTGTAGTAACAAAAATTGAATCAAGGTCGCACAGTCCTTCAGCTACAACACCTGGAGCATATGCTGCACATACATCTTGTTCAGGGGACAGAATAGCTAAGGCTTGTGTTGAAACTAGTTTAGTTCCATTATCAAGACCTAAATGTCAAGCTAGATCAAGTTCCTCACCAAAATCAGGCAGTGGTTACCATCATAGAGATTCTGTAAGTGAAAAACAATGCAGGCTCGGCAACGATGTAATTCAGGATGAAGAGCACCCGAAAGTAAATGATTCAAGTCCCACTCTTACTTCTGGAGAACTTTCTTCAGGAAAAGACATTTTTATAGCAGATATTCCATCTTTGGCGTCTACAATTCCACGGCTTGACTATATATGGCAGTATGGTCCTTATTTCTTTTGTTATTATAGCATTTTAATCTGCCGAGAACATTAATTTGATGGAAGTGAGTGCTCTAAGTGACTTATCATGAATCTCTGTTATATTGTGTAGAGGTGGATTTCAAATTCAGAGAAGGGGATCTCTCAGTTCCTGTGACGGCATGCAGGCACACTTATCCACTTCTGCTTCACCTAAAGTTCTTGAAGTAGTGGAAAAGTTTCCTCAGAAGATTTTAGTGGAGCAAGTACCTCGTCTATCAATGTGGCCATCCCAGTTCCAGGAAAACCAGGCCAAGGAAGATAACATTGCTCTCTACTTTTTTGCTGAAGACCTTAAGAGGTTGGGGAATTTATGTGAATTATGATTCTTTGTGTTATGTCAACAATCTGCTCAACTCTTTCCATATGCTTTGTATGCAGCTATGAGACAAATTACAAGGGCTTGTTGGAAAGCATGACTAGAGGTGATTTAGGTCTCAGAGGAAATGTTAATGGAGTCGAGCTTTTAATATTCTCATCTAACCTGCTCCCAGAAAAATCCCAACGTAAAAATTGACCTTTGTAATCCAAACATCAAAGTTATCTGCAAGAATAGGAGACGTTTTATTCTTACTTGAGATTTTCTTCTCTGAACTTGTTTATTTCAGGATGGAACAAGTTGTTGTTTCTATGGGGTGTTTTTAAAGCAAGGAGGATAAATTGCCAAGAGGGTGCAGTTCTTCAAGAAACAGCTTGTACTTCTAGCTTGAATCTGGCACCGTCTGGGTCCCAGAACATACCATTTTCTCTGCACTCGAGTGATATTTTGCATGCATCCAATTTGCAGTCTGATGAACCGCATACATTACACTCCTTAACAGCACCAGAATTGCCAGCACTTTCTTCCGAAAGACAAACTAAGATTTGCAAGAACGAAGAACCTTCTTCTCAGTGTAAGATTTCTGATCATGAAAAATCTGACAGACAGTTGATTACAGCTGTTGCTTTGGTGGAGAACGAGCAGTTACCTATAGAGCTTCATTATTTCCAGGTAATGTTCTTCAAGCTTTGAGCTATATTCTTGTTGTTAATTTTAGTTTTTCAGTCCATATGTTACCCTATTGGGCCAAATACATCCACAGATCTAACTCCTGATATTTAATTGATTCATGCAGGGAAAGGAAAGAGATTCTAAGAGAAAACATGAAATTGATTTGAACCGAGAATGTGAAGGCTTTGAGGATGATGAAGAGCTACTGTGCAAGAGAATGAGAAAATCTGGTGGGATGGTTAAATGTGATGACCTTGGCTCATCTGGTGATGGCAGAGTATATAATAACTTAAGGTATACTGTAGATTCTGGCGTGGTTGAAAATAGGTCGGTGGTCAATGCAATTCCACAATTAGTCACAGCGAGGCATAAGAAACAGTTGCAATCTACAATCCAGAGTTTTATCTCCCCAGGAGCTGAAAGAAGATGCTCAAGAGAGCCTGGAATAATGACTCTATTTCCTGAGATTCTGGACTATGAAGATAAAGAGAATAAGCATTCTGGTACAATGACAAGCGTAGGAAATGGAGATTGCTCACCATCTCTTTCCCTTTCTCTTGCATTACCCTTCACTGAGGAGAAGCAAGTGTCAAGGACAGATTCAGAAGTAGAGCTGCTGTTTCCTGGATGCGATGGCATCGATACTTCGCTTTCACTTTTTGGTAACTCGCGTAACTGTTAGGATTCGGGCAATGTGCCTTTGTAAATACTTAGTATGGATATCAAAATGTATAGCAAAAAATCTGCGGCTGTAAGTGTTTGATCCATGTTCATCAGGAACAGGAAACAAATTTTATGTCTTTGCATAGTCAAAAGAGAACTTGCCTTGCCTTTGAATCTGGCTCTGCCTCTGGTTGGATTGTATAAATTACTTCCTGAACTTGAAATGAAACAAGGACAATTGAGAGAAATTGCTCAAAAATGATCTCAGCTTTGGGCATCTAAATTCTACCCTTTTAGCTTTTTAGTTAGCAAAACCCCGTAAATGAATTGATTGATGAAATGTTGGGTTAAACCTCTAATAAAAGTGCGAGCTTTTGCCCAGAAATGATGTGATTGTAC
>JAOSBN010000001.1:24454086-24472033 GCA_027563595.1 Erythroxylum suave | reverse complement strand
TATATTTTCTTATTTTAATTTAATATTTTATTATTTATAATTTTAAATTTATATAACTAATAATATATTTTTAATTAATAGTTTATTAAATCAATTGACTTTTTAGTCATTTTATCTCTTTTCAGCAACCGCAACCGCACTTGCCAGATACATATTTTCACGTTTCAGTAGTTACCAAAACAACAATCTTAAATATGTAAGTACTTATTATATCATTTCAGGAGGTTAATTTCAGCAGGTTATCAACCGCTATTATTTTCCCAAACTAAGTCTGAAAATGGAGGTTGACGTGATAATCGAAAAAATTATCAAATCCGAATACCAAGCTTCGAACTTGAGTCCAAACCCGTAAAAATTGAGATTTATCTGTTAACTATGGATTGGATCGAGTAGGATCTGACCCAAACTAAATTGGCATCACTGATTCCGGTTGGTCAATGCCTTCCAAGGAATACGAGTCTATTGTTTATCCTGGCTTGGAATGTGGCGATATAGGCATATGTATCGCCATGTGATGTAACAAACCATCCGAATGACCAGTTCTGTCCATTGCATTGCATGCATGCCATGTATTGTAACAAACAACCAAACGACCCAATGAGATGAGGACGGAGGACTATACTCAATTGCTTAGGAGAAAAAACAAGAAAAAGAGAAGTGTAAAAGTGTAACCGAAGCTCTAAGATTAAAGCACTAAACAACCTTAGTGATAAGATAAAGCTCCGAGCTTGAGCCGTAACAGGAGATGGACGTTTCAAGGCAATCAAATTCCACCATGCCGCTTGTTTCTAGATTGGATCACATCGATTTTATGGTAAGCCCTTGCTCTATTTCTTCATGTGAAAGAAGGCTTTGATATTAATAGAAAGTCTAATTTGGCGATTATATTGTTAATTGGGTGATTAAAGATGAAGTGTTTAGAAGGCAAGCAAAATATGCAAAAATGGAGCAACAACAATGGAGTCCGAATTACTGAGAGGCCATGTATGCCATTGGACTTAGCAGTTAGAGAGACATACTTGAAAGGATCATTGATGGATCGGGTGACATCTCTTGAACGTAGGCTTTTTCAGGTGAAGAACTTTTTATCACTATGCATATTACAATTCTTTTCACTTTCTTTCAGTAATCAAATTGTTTATAATAAAGATATCAAAAAGATTTTATGTAACAAGTGATTCTCTTATACATATTATATAATGTGGAATATCATGTAAGCAATTTGGCATTATTGAGAAACAAATGTGTTCTTAACAAAATCCACGTTGAATAGAGCGATTAATGAAGGTGAAATTTCCAATTCCATCTAGATTATATAATCAAATTGATTTCCTAGATATGTGACTAAGATGTCTGATTTCTGTTTTCTTTTGCAGCTTTGCTTGGAGATGGAAGCTAGCAGTACCTCAGGTACTTCATCACAAACATCTGGGTATGCATCTTCTAGCCAAGGATCCAAAAGCGAGCCTTCGAGCTCCTTCCCAACTTTCAATTATCAGAATAATCAAAATCAAGCAAACAAACTGCAGGCTCATGTGGTTCTTTCCAAAAAGCCTCAAGTTCAGGTATTAATTTTCCTCTCGCCTCCTCGTCAATGAAAGAGTGTAACTTATGTTATTGAACAATACAAAATGGGATTATCAGGGCCAACTGAAATAACCATTATCGTGACATTACATTGAACAACGTTAATGTAACATAGGTTGTTTTTTTTATGCTTCTTTCATTTTCAGGACGAAGAAACATCCAACAAAGAGAAAGAACAAGAGAAGAAAGATTCATCAGAAGTTGTTAAGCAAAACCCTGGGAAGAATAAGAATGTAAAAAATTGCAAAAGTAGGAAGAAGAGAGCCGCTAACGGATGGCCACACTTGAGGATCTTAGGCTGCTAAATGACCGTGCTTTGGAGAGTTAGGTAGGCTTTCGGATTTTTTCGAACAGTGAGTGTTTTCAGTTGCTGCAAACTGTTATCTTGTGCTGAAATGATCTCTCAGGTTTTTTTTTTTCCAAGAATCACGTGCTCAAATGCACAAAGTTTGGCCACATATATTTTGTTATAAAATTTTAGTTAATTCACCCATTATAGAAATAAAGTCCTTCAATTGTCAACACTACGTATCTATCATAGGGATTTTCACAAATTAATTATTTTTAGAAATGCATAATGATATTAAAATAATGAATAATTAAGGATCTTAAACCTTTTTCAATCTTAATTAATTATAAGAAATTAATAAACTAAATTATATTTAATTAAGATTAACTTTCATACTTGAGTCTCAGGTACAGCATAGTCCAACATCAACCCTAAGTCATGTTATCATTCAAAAACAAAAAGTATGTACTAACTTCACATTATGATCATGACCATTCTCAGCTATCTTCCTTATAGGCCAAAACAAAAATGGCAAGTTCACGTTATGATTGCGACGAAATATTGCAGTTGTCCACTTTGAGAACAAAGTTTGAAAAAAGAAGAAAACGAGTATGATGACTTCACATTATGATCGTGAATTCTAGCTCACAACTTAAAAAGATCAAAGATATGATAAACTTCACATTATGGGGGTGACCAAATTTTGTTTATTTATTTACGAGTTATATAAAATTCTAGAGTGAGTTAAGTTAAGGAGAAATTTAATGTCTTTGGAATATTATTTAACAAAAGAAATTAAAGAATCCTTATCTCGAAGGTTCAGTCAGTCCTCTGCTCACACCGAAGAAATTAATAAATGATGGTATTTGGTTAAAGAGGCGGTGTGGTGACAGTTGAGTGAGGCCTGGCGGGTAAGGCGTGGGACCCATCTTTCTTTCTGACTTACTTTTTAGTTTATACTTAATTGCTTTTGCCATGCCAGGCTGTCGTGTCAGCCCCCACTCACCCCCCTCAGTGCCCAATCCCCAGTCCCCAATCTCTCCGATGCCATTATGTCTTTTGTTTTTTCTTAGGCTCAATTTTCTAAATTTCATGAACTAAAATATTTTTCTCCATTAAAAAATTATTTTCACTCTCTCTCTCGTATTAATTATATGTCAAACAAAAACCCTTCTCGTCGACTCTCTCGTATCACTCACTCTCTCTGTCTCGTAGCAAATTTCATAGAAAGGAAGAAAGTAGAGCCCTCGAGCTCAATGACAGAACCAGAACCAGACCCAGACCAAGAACATGTCGTCATCTACACAACCCATCACGCCGCGGTTCCACCGGGTTTGACCCGCCAAGAGTTTGACGACTTAACCCCCGTTATCTCCGAGTTCCACACCTACAGAATCGGACACTCCAGATGCTCTTCTCTTCTCTGCCAACGCATCAACGCCCCTCTCCAGTACGTCTGGTCCACAGTCCGTCAATTCGACAAGCCCCAGATCTACAAGCACTTCATCAGGAGCTGCTCCGTCGAACCCGGGTTCACCATAGCCGTCGGATCCACCCGCGACGTCAGCGTCATCTCAGGGCTGCCCGCAGCCACCAGTACCGAGCGGCTCGACATCCTTGATGACGAGAGGCATGTTTTGGGGTTTAGCATAATTGGCGGGGAGCATAGGCTCAAGAATTACCGGTCTGTCACCACTGTGCATGAGTTCGAACGCGACGGCAGGATCTGGACCGTTGTTTTGGAATCGTATGTCGTTGATGTGCCCCAAGGCAACACGGATGAGGACACGCGGATGTTTACCGATACGGTTGTCAAGTTGAACCTTCAGAAATTGGCCTCTGTCGCCGAGGGTTTGGCACGTGACCGTGACGGTAACTAAATCAGTCAACCTCAATTCAAATAGAAGCAAGGGAGCCAGATTCACAACTCAAAAATACTTCTTCTTGTGTCACCTTTCTTTTTCATTTTCATTTTACCTTCTTGCTTACATTTATATTTAAGTTCTTCTGTTCTGTCTCTTTTGTTTTTATTTTATGGTTGACTCCAGTGTCCTTTCATTTGGATAAAATGCCATGGTGTGATGTATTCCTTGTTGGCGGGTCATTTCTTTCTTTCTTTGATTATATTATCGAATGGTTGGTGGTGGCTGTAATCTTTGGAATCGTGGACGTCAAGGGGAAAATGAGGTAAACAAATGGACGGGGCAATCAATGCATATGTACAGTACGTAAATTACTTTCCTTTTGAGATCGAAAATGTCTTTCTAGATTTGGTGTAAGGAAGAGGAACCGTTTACATTCAGAATGTGGGATCTGGTATGTCTGGATGTTTGTTTGTTTGTTTGTTTGTTGTTTGGCGTTTAAAATGGATCTCAAGGTCTTAATTTGCACCAAGTTTTGTTTGTTTGGGGAAGTAGAGTAGTTCAGTTGGTAAGAAATTCCTACTTACGTCTTTAGTGGTTTCCGAATTGAGGCGTCTCGGGACGGTCAGCGTCTTCTAGGATTCGATCATAGACTTTGTGCTACTTGGCCCGATGCAAGTGTTATTTTGCGTTTAATTTTGATCAACTGAATTGAATTTATCGACTAATGTTTAACTACTTTTGTTTGAGTAAACAGGCTCATTCGAAGATGGTTTATATAATATAAAATATGTCTTGTTTTTTAAAACTAATCCATCGTTTAAAACTATATTTCCAATCCGCTTGATAGGAACAAGAAATCAATAATAAAATCTGACCCTATTATTGCATAGAATTGATACTTAAAATGTTAAATATATGGATCAATGGCACCCATCGAAAACATCAAATACCAAAATCCAGTCGAATGCAAACAAGTTGATTTAGTCATTGAGTACGATTTCTTTCAGGTTAAACGTCTAAATTGGCCTGTCCAAAGAGACCTGTTCCGAAATTTTAATTTTTTTTTGGCTTTTTTTGTTTGGGTTCTGTATAAAAGTTGTCTATTCTTATGTCATTTTCTCCTATAACCAACAAGAGCATGCCTTGAATACAGTACACGGAATAAAGTGCGAATTGGGTCGGTTTCTACATGTTAGGTTGTGTGGTGTGGATAAGATTTTAATTTTATCAATACGAATTGGAAAAATGTGTATGTTAGGCACGGATGTATAATCACAATCATATCAAACGAATACGAGATTGTGCCACTTGTTCAATTGTAGAATATTGGAAGGTCAGGAAATATGTACATATTTAGTTCACATCTAACTTTTAATTTTTTTTAATTTTTCAATAATGAAAATTTATATTAAGTACATTTTTGAAAATATACAACATTCATTAATCACAAATTTTAAGTGAACTACAATTTTAAAGTCAAATAATAAATTCAATCTAATTAGTTAATAATAAATAAATTCAATCTAATTAGTTAATAATAAATTTTAGCATAAATTGTATTTTTAAGAATGCATAATTAGTATTAATTTTGTACTTTGAATGAATTATAACTAACATTTCAATTAAGTAATACATTGTATTAAGTTCACTCATAATGAACTCCAGTGAAAAGTCGTATTGAATAAATGTTTGAGAGGGTACGCAATAACTGCGTATTTTCAAGTTAGTTTATTAAATAATCTAAAGTCAAATAAAAATTTAATATAATTAATTAATAACAAATTGAAGCACAAAATATAATTAAAACTAATTAGCACGAAATTTACGAGTGAGTCTCGTGAAGGTCTCTTCCTGAAGGTCTCACGATCCTGGCACTTGAACCTGTGAATTATAGCACCAGGGCTCTTCCTTACCAAATTGAGTGATTTCTGATATGTACCATCATTCATTGGAGCTACTCATTTGACAAGAAGCTTTGTTTCTTTGGGGACATACTGCCTTGTCCTTTTCTTGCCGTCAACTTCTTTTGCTTCATAACTCAAGAAACCGTTGATCCAACTTGCAGGTTTTGACTTAGTGGTTCATGTTGCTGCGCGCAAGAAACCTTGCTTTGCTCGCAAGGGTCCATATTAAAGACAACAATTGACCTCCGTTCTTAATGGTCATCAAACTACTTAAGTTTGAAGACTTGTCAATAGTAGATACTTACCTTATTTCATAAATTTCAATATCAATGACTTATTAATTACTATATATATATTAACAAGAATATGGTAGAGAGGACGTCTAGTTCTTCTTCAGCATTTAATGGCCCCGAAATATTAGTGAAGATGCAGGTTGGTTGGCTTTCAAAAAAGACATAAGTTCCTGTTTTTAGTGTGACTCTGTTCCACGAATAAATCTGAATAAAAGAGAGAAAGAAAGGATTAATTTTATACTGTAATTTAATTTATAGTTTGAATGTTTTTATGTTCTTTTACCCTCAGCTTCTTGATGTTGTAAATTTTGTTTTGTGATGAGGAATATGGACGTTTTGATAACTTTTTATAGCAAATGAAGTTAAACTTGATATTCAAATTTAAAATATAAATTGCAATACATTTTATTTTATAATATTTTCTTGATGTTTCAGTTTTCATATAATTTTTTAAAGCTAGCATTTCGGTGTTTTGTTGAATTTCTTTGTTCACTATTTTGTTCTTGTAAAACCTAGTCAGGCTAAATTGGAGAGTTGATGTCTTGCCTACAAATATTGAAGAGTTGAAGGTCTGAACTTGCACCTTTTTTAATTTGCTTTTGAGTTTCTCAGCTTATGCTGTCCAAGTATATCAATTAAATTCTGAAAGTGAAGGATGGAAAATGAAGTTCTGCTTTACCATCAGTTCCAAGAATTTAGTAAGGAGCAGCCACAATCACATGGACTTTCGGAGGTGTTTTAGAGGATTCGAAGGTGGTGAATGTCTCATTCCCTGCACTAAGAGACAAGCACCAAACTCGCCTGTAGGCTGATCGGGGACGCAATCGATTAAGCATATTCGCGGAAATTGAATACTTTACATTTTCAATACCAAAAGCAAAGGCACGACCTGGTGGATCTATACCTACAAACTACTTAATAACGAGAGAGAATTACATAATTATTTAATAATATTCTATACATATTAGCATGTTATACAAGAAAAGCAAAATGGCATTAAAAATGTTTAGATTAAAAGACATAATTGTTCTTCTTGAATTTAGTAGTTTCATTTCACGTGAGTGTAATACTTGGAGGAAAAAGAAACTTCTTTTCTTTTACCTCTCCCCGCAATTTAAATTAAATTATAAATGGTGTTCACCTAAACTCTTATAAATTACTTATGGATAGGGTTACAAATGCTTAAAAAACATTTAAATTAATTAGTCATAACTTTAGACATTATTATAAAATATCTTAATAATTTTATATAATAATCATATCATACTTAACATACATGATATGATAAAAGGCTAAATTATTAAAAAAAATTACAATGTTACTAATGACCGTTAGATCTTTATTTAATCTACTTATATATCTTTACTTAGCTTAAATTTTATTTGTTTATTTATTTACTTTTTCTTGTTTGTGTATTTATTTTATTTATTTTGTTCTATATTTATTGTGTTGTTTATTGTATCACTTTATATTTATTCTTATTTATTTATTTATTATTATTATCTTTTATGTCGACTTTCTACTTTCTATTTTTTAATAATAATTATTTTATTAAGTTTATATGTATGTATTTTTTAAGTAGGTCTAACAAAAATAGTCTCTCTACTAGTTAAGGTTAAGGCTATATATACAACTAAGCTTTCTCAAATTTCATGTTTAAGGGAACTTCTATTGGGTTGTTATTTTAGTTGCTATATAAAATAAAAAATTAATTAATTATAATCCACTAAAAAAGTATTAGATTATAAAGGCTTGATGATGGTGGCAAAAAAATGAAGGATGGTGCAAGATTTTTTGAATATGATCCTTAACCAAGGGATGCAGGATGGAGGATCCATCTCCATATTGGACAATTCGAAGCTACCATTACTACATAGTCAACTAATTGTGTTCCCTTTAGTTCAGACCAAAGAGCCTGGACCATACGTGGAAGATTATGTTTTTCAACTTTAGAGATAAGCTAATGCTTACCTTAGGTAAGATGGAATCAATTTTTGCAATTGAATATGATGTTATTGCACCATTTCAGTGAGGTCCACAAGTGGTTATCGCCTTCTTCAAGTTTCGGTTGCTGTTTCTCGGGGCGGTAGCAACCCTGCGTACTTTCTCCAATTCTTTGCATGTAATGTTGCATATCATTATTCCCACTCATCTAAACCCTGTTCTTCCATTTTCTATTTGGAAGAGTGAGTGAACGAGAGGATATGATTAACTTGATTGTCAATTTAGAACTTTTAACCACTGTTAGGAGATTCCATCGAATATTTAAAGTTACTAAATCGTCCTACTACTTTTAGTAGAATTGGAACATTAAAAGCAAATTCTCTCATTAGTCAAATCAAACTAAAAAATATTTCTATGTAACTAAAATCTAACTGCTTATCATAATTGATGATTAGATAGAAGCGTTGATGGGAAGGAATTTGTTGTATTAGCTTGACAACGTGAAGGGCATTATCCTCGTAAGTCATAAAAGAATGACTTTCGGAGAGCAACTTACCACTCCTGGAGGAGGCCAAATTAATAATGAAGGCGCAAGTTGCCAACTTGGGCGATAAAGAAACAAAACTTATAATCAAAGAGAAGGAAAAAGTAGAAGCGTTTGAGCAGGACGTGTTAGGTAGGGTTATGCATATTTTTGGCACTCTGACGTGGGCGATGACTATTGCTGTTTTTAGGAGGAAATTAGTGGCGGCCACGATTTGAGGCAATTGTTGGATTATTTTTAGTAATATGTAATTCGTTGAAATGAAAATTTTTTAACTTAAAGATATTAAGGTCTCTTTAAAAAAAGATTAGAAAAAGAAATAAAAAAGTTTATCAAAAATTCTTAATTATCATAGAATTGGAAACAAGGGGAAAATTTTATAAGGAAAAGAACTCTGATTTGTTATAGTTAAAGATTTAAAAATAATTATGGATAAAGGTGCAATTTTATTAATTTTATTATTTATATAGAATCAAAACTGAAGATTTCAAAACTGATTTTCAAAAAAACAAAAAGAATTAAAACTGAATATTTTTTTTAATTTACCGTTCTTACAAGTGGTATGAAGCGGGTAATAATATTTCACTAACACTGTCAAATTATATTTCATATAGTTATTTTCGGTATTGTGATTGTAGAATACTGACTAACCATTGGCCTGATATAGGTTAATGCTAAGGAACAGTTAAAACTCCATTTATGTATTTCAAGTTGGATAAAATTATATTTTTCTAGAAAAAACTAGTGCGTATTACTATATTAATATGAAACGTAGGAAAAGGAACCAATGAAGTATTATTTATTATTGTTCAAAAGAAACAATTTTGGAAGGCGTGACAAAAAGATCATTTCTTCCTTTTATTGTTTTAAAATTCTTCACTGAGATTCCGAAAATTGGCTCGTTATCATCAATAAAACTTGGACACTTGAAACGCACTGCAATTATGGCGTAGCTAGGCATATATTTATATACACGTCACAGATCGTTCTTTAATTAAATAAAATCGAATTTGACGCTTCAAATGCTTTACTATACTGAAAGTGTAGAACTTTAATAAAAGAACGATATGCCAGCATAAGAACCTAACATATATATCAATTGGTTAGTACATATTTAAGGGATGCTCTCACTTTCTCGAGTTTTCTATAAGAATTATTTTTCCAAAAGAATTGATTCATGGTTTTGTATTCAAGACTTGCTATATTGCACAAAAAGCTATCAACTTGAAAAGATATTTAGGCGTTTAATTGTGTAATTAATTGTTCATATTTATGTGATGTTATTAAATGAAATAAAGGATTGAACTAAATAATTGAAATCGTTAATTATAACGATCACCTAAACGTAGGCCACCGCTTATAATAACTTACTGACATGCTTAATGAATGTGATTATACATCCAAAGATTTGATAACATATTGACTTGAGTATGATTAATTATTTATTAAAATATTTTATGTTACCATTATTATTGGTTAAAACTATGTATTTAAATATCACCCAAAAGTAAACTTTAATACATAATCAAAGTTTATTGTTTGTTTGAATCTATTAATGTTACTAAAAGCATTGATGTATGAGCTTGTATTATGTTCGTAACTTTTTCTAATATGTTTGCTTTAGGCAATACATTGCTCAAGTTCAACAGACTAAACTATGTATAATGGTTTAATTACCAAATTTATTTTCAATTGGGTGTTATAGATTTGGACTTAGCAATAGTTTTGGATGAAAAGCTCACAGTCATTATTGAGACTAGTATAGAAATTGACAAGTCTTTTCATGAGGCTTGGGAATGACTAAATAGGCTAAACTTGAATTTAATGTGGTTGACAATTGTTGATAATGTTAAGTCATCAATGCCTAAAATGGACAATACGAGGAAATTTATGATGAAGATTAAGGAGTACTCTTAATTGAAAATAACTGACAAGTACATTGTGGGGAACTTGATAAATGACCTAATGACCAAAAGTTTGATTGGTCACAGCCCATTCATGATCACGTGATAGGCTTCCCAAATCTAGTAGGAAAGTTAAAATTAATAGCTATGGATGTGATTGAGTCCTTTCTAGTTCAGTTTATCATTAACTTACTTTCTCCTTAACTCGACAAGAAAGCTGGTCATGTGCTATTTTGGTATGTTTTGAATTAAATCTTATTGAAGTGTCTAATAATACCTGATGGTTATAATTTAATGCAACTATTTATGTGTCACATGTTACATAGTAATTCCTTTTAATCCAACTTAAAAACATCATTGATGTTACTCAAGAATTCCTTTCAATCTAACTCATAAACAGAACAGAAAAGTTCCTATATAAGGGGAACATAATAAAGGCACAAATATAGGGAATTGGGACGTAAAGACTAATCTCAACACTTATTATAATATAAAAATAAAAATGATTCTTTATATTGTCAGATGTTCTAGGAATCTAGTTTCTATTAGAAAGTTGGATGAAGTAGGATTTAGCTTTAAGATTGGAAACATTGATTTTTTTGTATAAATATAAGTACTATTATGGTTCTGGTATTTTTGCTAATTACTTATATCATTTCAATCTTAATGCATATTTTGTTGAATTTCTATTTCATGTCAAACATAATATAGTTAGCAAACATAGTACACATAGTGAGTATTCTATTTTCTTATAGAATCTAATGTTTGGTCACATATCTAAAGAAAGTATTTTAAGGTTAGTGAAAAGTAAAATCTTACGTCAATTGGATTTTGATTGAGGTGTAAGTGTGAATTGCATCAAAGACATGCAAACCAAGTGCATATAAGGTTGGCAATCGGCTGATTGAGCTCGGCCTTCGTTCAAACATTTTATTCTTGGCTTGAGCCCAGCCTAAGGCATGATCGAGCCTAGAGAAATTGAGCTTGAAGCCCAACCTAAACTTGCTTTGGGTAACTTGAGGCTCGATCAGGTCTTAGGGCTCGGGCCTACCCTGAAACTTGATCGGGCTTAGGCCTTGCCTATTTTTTAATTTTAAAAATATCTTTATTTTTTAATTTTAAAAAATATGTATATTTAAGGATAGCAATGGGTCAGGCCGGGTCTATATGGGACCTTACTATCCCAGGCCCAACAAGCTAAGATGGGCTACGCAACTTATTATTATTTTTAAATTAAAACAACAACGTTTTGTCATTGCTTGTTGAGCATTGTGCCAGATTGAGCATGGGCAACCTCAACTCAGTTGTCAAGCTTATATATATTTTGAAATGAATATGTTGAAAATAAATCTATTTTTTAAAGAAAGTGAAAAAAATTATATACGAGAAATGCAACATTCATTTTATTAACACAATTGCTTAATGAAAAAAGAGTTTTTTTTTGTGAATGTATAAATGAAATGTACATAAAATTTTGAAATGAATAAGTTGAAACTAAATTTTTTAAAAAGAAAGTGAACTAAAAAGATTATATATGATAAATACAACATTCTTTTAATTAACACATTTTTTAATGAAAAATGAGTTTTTAATGAATGTATATATTAAATAAACAAGTTGAAACTAATTTTTTTTTAAAGAAAGTGAAAGAAAAAGATTATATATGAGAAATGCACCATTCATTTAATTAACAAATAAAATAGCAATACTATGAAAATCATTTTATTATCAAAACAAAAGAGTATCATCGTACTAATATTATCCAATTTTTTGATACAATTTACAAAAATTCAAAATGAAATTAGAAATTAAAGTTTGAGAATGAAGACTCGAGAGCATATGTTAAAGTTGAGTAAAACTAAACAAGCAGAGACAATAGTTTAGGATTGTAAAAAGACACAAAGCTAAATAATTATATCTTCAGTTACAAAAAACTAAAGCAATCACATGAAAGATAAGTAATTCTAAAAACAAAGATTTAAGATAACAAACCCAGAGTACAAGAAAGGAGATAGCTAATCATTATAATTAGGATAGTCAATAGTTCGCATTACTTGATCTACATATAGAAATATTATTATGTAATAATTGCATTAAATTAATTTTAAATATATGATAATAAACAATTAAATTTACCTTCATCGTTAAATATTTTTTTGAAATATTTCAGTTGAATGACTTTCCAAGTGATTTCCTTCAGATCAGTACGTATATTAAAATAAAATTAAAATCACATATAAGATAAGATAATATCATAAAAATAGACAAAATTGGTACATCATACATAATAGAGTTTACCCTCAATATATTTATCATCTAACCAATTTCGAGCACATATAAGGGCTTCCACAGTACTATGATGAAGCCGAGTACTGTAAGGACTAATAACCGAACTGTTAGTACTAAAAACAAACTCCAAAGCACTAGTAGATGCTAGAAAAGATAACAGGTCTCGTACAATTACTTGTATGATAAAAAAAAATCATTTCCATGGTTCTTCCACCATAGCAATACATTGAACCCTACACCTTCAATTTCGGTCGCACAATTTGTTGTCAAATATTTATCCAACTTCATCATACTATAAGAAGTCCTAGCCCTTTTTTTCCCCATAAATTTGCAAACAAGGATTTCAAAATATTATTAGAAGTAGAAGTAGAAGTAGAAGCCAAAACCAAACCCAAACCTGAAACTCAACCTAAAGCTAGAGTTAAATAGCCTGAGCTACTGTGATCTTTAATTTTTCGAATCTTAGTTGACAGTCATTAAACAAATCATAAAAAATTGTTTAATGACATCAACATGATCTTAAGCCTGATCACCATACAATATTTCATAATAAAAATTAACCCCTCTATTTTGTTTCTTAAGTCCAACACAAGAAACTGCCATAATATTTCCAATCATATACAGTAAGAATTAAGCTTCTCCTTCATGTGCTCTACCATAACTGGTGGAATCAAATATCCAATCAGATAAAATTTTCTTGATCTCATATATATTGCTAAACCAATTGTGCAAAGTTGGATATTTTGTTCCTGATAACATTTCAGTAGTAGTATGAAATATCTTCAACAACACATAAAATTCTTTAGCCATCTCCCATTGCTCTTTTGTAGGCAGGCAATTATACTAAGAATTTCTTTGACACAGCTTAGTAAAAACCTCAACATATAGGATTGCTAACTCCAACATCTTAAAGATTGAGTTTCATCTAGTAAGAGAATCCAAAATCCACTTCTTTGTCCATAAAATGCATAGTTTTCATATAGTTTCTTCAAAATTTTCAACTCTTTTAGGTGTCACAATCCAATATACTCCACTATCTCATATCTACTTTATTGCTTCCTTTATCATCTCGAACCCATCCTTTTGTAATTAAATTGCTTCCTTTATCATCTCTAACCCTTCCTTTTGCAATTAAATTTATGATATACGCAAAACAACACATATAGAACAACCTCCCACCAACCAATAAGTTCTTAACACGTAACTTATTCTTAACCTTTTCAAACATTGCATTATTCGTGTTACAATTGTTGACTGTTATAATAAACAACTTGGTGTCGATATTCCAATCCATTAAACACTCGACCAACACAATTGTCAAATTTTCACTTATATGTTGTGTCTGTAATGTTGACAGATAAATGAACCTACCACTTACAAATACGATAACAATATTAAAAACATAACTTACCTTACTAGTCTACTACATAGAGTCCAAGTGTTGTCAAATACTTAAATTAGTAATATTAGTATCCTAATAACATAATTCAAGCTACTGAAGGAATTGTTCTAATCCTACTATGTGGCACATCTTTTGGACTTATAGTCCTAAGATTTTTCCCTTCACACTGGAGAGTTTTACATGTAATATTCTAGTGTGCTCTTACTTACTTTTATAATATTTTTGAGTGCCTATTTTAATCATACAAAAAGGAAAAGTATAGTTTTCACTTTATTACGTTTTTTCCCAAAAGGAGTATCAAAACTTTTGTTTGAAGGTATAATTTTCTTTTGTAATTTAAAATGAAGGGTACCATCACTCATAATAGTGACATGTTGAAACTCACCACGAAGAATTGTTCATATTGGAAGCCAATGATGGAGGACCATTTATATTGTATATATTTGCACTAGCTATTCATAAACATGAATAAGATATAGGGAAAAATTGATGGAGAATGGGAGCTCTTAAACTAAAAGACGTGTATTCAAATAAGCTTTGGTTGATAAGCTTACAGATTATAGCCACCACCTTTTGGTTTAAAAGCAACCATTCTTTATCAATTTTTCCTTACAACTTATTCATATTCGTGATTGGCTCGTGCAAATCTGTACAATATAAATGGTCCTCCACCATTGGCTTCTAATAGGAGGAATTCTTCGTGGTGAGCTTAAGAATGTCTCTATTATGAGTGATGGTACCCTTCATTTTAAATAAAATAAGAAAATTACTCTTTTGAACTAAAGCTCTCATACCATTTAATAAAAAAATGTAATAAAGTGAAAACTAAACTTGCTCTGTTTGTACGATTAAAATAGGCATTTTAAAATACTATGAAAGTATTTAAGAGAGTAGTAGAAAACTAGAATTTTACATGAAAGCTCTACGATGTGAAGGGAAAAATCTCAAGACCAGAGATTCGAAAGATCATTCATTATAATATAGTAAGATTAGAACAATTTCTTTTATAGCTTAAACTAGAGAGACTAGCTCAACTTCTCAACCTATTTAGGATGGATTGCAGTGCTCAAATATTTTACCAATTTGTCGTAGATCACTTACATATTTAAGCCCTTTAAAGAGTGAAGAGCTTGAGAAAAGCTCTAATTTCTTAAGCTTGAATGTGTGAGTGATCTACCACAAATTGGTGAAGTATTTAAGCATTTTAATCCATCTTAAATAGGGTGAGAAGTTGAGTTAGTCTCTAGTTTAAGCTACAAAAGAAAATTTTCTAATCCTACTATAATGGAAAATCCTTTATACCTTCGATTCCGAGGTTTTTTCCTTCACGTTGGAGAGTTTTTAATGTAAAATTCTAGTGTTCTCCTACCACTCCCATACTTTCATATTATTTTTGAGTTCTCACTTTAATCTAAAAAGACAAAGGTATAGTTTTTATATTATTATGATTTTTTTCCAAAATTATTATAAGAGCTTTAGTTTAAAAGAGTAATTTATCATGTGATTAAAATGAAGTGTACCATCACTCATAATATTGACCTATTTAAACTCGTTATAAAGTATTACTACTATTGGAAGTCGATGAAGGAGAACCATTTATATTATATAGATTTGCATGAGCCAATCACAAACATGAATAAATCATAGGGAAAATAAAGAATAAGAGTTCTTAAACTAAATGGCAGTGGCTATGATCTACAAGTTTATCAATAAGCTTTTTGGAGGATGTGTCAATTTAGGTTAATGCATACAAATTATAGACAAAACTTGAGTCTATAACTTAAAAGAAGATGCCTTGAAATAAAGCCCACTCTGTAAGATTGTTGGTCAAATTGGAGTTTAAAGATGGTCAAGGTATGGTTAAGCACTTAAACATATTTAAAGGGCTCGTAAATTAGCTAACAAAGTTGATGAAAAGTTACAGCCCTTATTGCTTCTTAGTTTACTGCTCGAGAGTTGGGATACTTTTATTTTCACACTTAGCAACTTAGCTTTAGAAGGAAAACTTACGATGAACACGGTCATTAATAACCTATTGAATGAAGAAGCTAAACGATATGAACATGGTATATTAATATAATTCAAGGAAAATGTTATCGAGAATAAGGGAAGAATGAGTCCTGTATAAGGAGTAGAAGTAGAGGTGCTGACAAGTTAAGAAGATGGTCCAAATCATGACCAAAAGTCAATTGCTACTATTATGGTAAACTTGATCACAAGAAATTTAAATGTCAAAATCCCAAAAGAGATCAAAAGAATGGGACTCTTAGGTTAGACTAGATCGACCTAAAAAAGAAAGAAGAGAATAGCACAACTATTGTGGTAGAAAAAGATCACAGTGATGCCTTTCTCATTAGAGAAGACAGTTTTCTTAATATTGCCTACGATGACAAGTCAAGTATTATTGATTCAAGTGCCTTTTTCTATATCACCCCATATAAAGAGTTCTTCTCAACTTATTAAAGTGACGACTTTGGTACAGTTAAGATGGGAAATCAATTAATAAGTAAGATTATATGGATCAACAATGTCATCTTAATGACCAACATGGGGTGTAAACTCATACTGAAAGTTATAAGACATGTCCCTAATATGCACCTTAATCTTATTTCTATCGGGAAGCTCAATGATGATGGTTATATGAAACAAGTTGACATGGGGAAATGGAAACTCTCAAGTAATAGTAAGATCATCATGAAAGGAAGAAAGGTTCACTATATATTAAACAAGCAAACTTCTGCAAGGGAGAAACTAATATCGCCCATGATAACTCGTACTTAAAGTTTCGACATAAGAGGTTAGGGTATATAAGCATGAAGGGGTTTTAAATCCTTGCTCATAAAGAACTCCTTTACAAGATGAAAGGTAAAACGCTTAAACCGTGTACTTATTATTTGACTGGTAAACAACATAAAGTTTCATTTCACTACCAATCAGCAACATAGGAGAAAATATATTCTTAATTTGATGCATTCTAATGTATGCTCAATGACTGAAAATCAATTAACGATGAATTACATTTTTTCCACCTTTTTTTGATGACCATCAGGAAAGGTATGATTGTCTTTGTTGAATATAAATGAATCTGTACTTAAAGGCATTCAAGGAATTCCATACCATAGGTTAATAAAGACAAGCAGAAAGTTGAAATATATTAGAGTTGATAATGGTAGTGTAACATCCCGATACCCATGTTTAGGCTAGAATAGTAAATTACGAGAAATTTATGTGGAATTAAACATCATGCATAAGTTAATTGTGATATACACATTCATTTTGCACATTCATATTATACATGCATTCATGAATAATTCTGGGTATAATTAGATTGAATTGGAATTTTTGTAAAATTGGGAAATTGGGAAATATTTATATTGAAATTATTATTGGTTAATAATTGTGAGATTTATGAATTTTGGTGAACTTAGGATTTTGTAATGTATGGAGTATTATGGAAAATAGGAAAAAGAAGAGGAGAAATCAAATGAGGAATTAGAGATAGTTGGACTGTAAAGATGAAAGTTAAAGGGAGTTAGTTCAAAAGAAACTAAGTCAGAACTTAGACCTGAGGAAGTGACAAGTGTAAGGTTGCTTTTATCATGTGTCAGAAGTAAGTTTGAGTACTTCGAGAGTTAAAAAGAGGTTGGTACTTTTCCTAAGTACTTTCCTTGTTATCATCATCTCCGAATTTCTTCCCATACATAGAGTTTTCCATCGAACTCCTTCTAAGAGTTAACTCTGAATCTTCATATCTTTCACCATTCCCTTTTCTCCTAAAGTGTTTCTTTTGCCTAAAGAAAAACCAGAAGTTGATGGTGTTCATAGAGAAGTACGTGATTTTGCATGAAGTTAAGGCTTTGGGGATAGTTGAAGATCTTGGAGTTTTTCAACAAGAAGGTAGTGAATAAATTCTTTAGAATTGGAGA
>JAOSBN010000001.1:24393737-24407915 GCA_027563595.1 Erythroxylum suave | reverse complement strand
AATGATCAATTGTAATTGTGGTAATTTACCTTGAATAATTGTACACAGATGTTTGAGATTTGCCATTTTTGCTTCAGTGTTGGAGGATAATTTAGCTTGAAACTTAGCTGATGTTCTCTTTGATACCTTTCAACTTCTTGTTCTCATTTTGGCGTCTGAAGATTCGAATTTTCTTTTTAGTATTATACTGATAACAGATTGTCTGGCTGCAATGGTGCCATTTTCTGTGTCGATTTATCACTGTAAACATATTTTTCTGTTTGCTTATCCCTCCCCTCAATGATAGGTCCTACCAAAGTAAATGGCCTGTTTTTGTTCCCCTTTGTATTTTGTTTTTCCTTGATGTATCAGCCCAGAGAGACTGGAACTGATTGCTGGCAACCTGGTATGGCCACATCTTAGAGCATTAATTCTCTTTGTTTTAGTTTATGCTAGTGAAGTTAAAGTGCATGGAGTGTCAAGGACAAGTTTGTTGTCGCATTGGAAGGTACTGACAATATACCCTTTTTTTCATTTGAACATTTTTACTTAATTCACATGATCGTTTAGTTTATGCTGCAGTGTTTTATGAACGACACAAATCAGATTGATCATCAATATCTACCATTATAAACAATTGCTTTCGTTTAAGAACAATCAGATCAATAGGTGCTGATGTTTTGGCTTCTCATGTTTGTTTTCTGAAGCTACAAATATAAAGTTTTTCTTGATTTTTGCTTGTAAGAGACGAGCAATCATAGATTGTGTTCGCGTCGGGGTCAAATACAAACTTTTTCTTGTCCACACTTTTCATAAATTTAGGATTTGTTTTTTGGTTTATACACATTTGACTTGAGAGCAGAGACATTTGTAATATAATCAAACAATGCAACAACACTTCAAAAGAACAATGAAACAATAGAAGAACAGAGCAGTCCTTGTTGCCATTCACGCATTTGTTCATGACGTTCTAAGTTCATCAATTCTCTTAGCAGCTGCTCTTCGTTTCAAATCCTCAAAGCTCCAATCTCTCCTCATCCCCGAGCTCCTCACCAGCTTTGGTTCCCCGTTTTTCTTAAAATTAATCACTCCGGTGCTGCACAACCGCCTATGATTCTCTGTCTTCGCCTTCCTTGAAGGGATCTTGAAAGAACTTGTACCAATAGAGACACCGATACCCACGGCACCATTATGCTCGTACGTATGATTTATATTCCCCGACCAGTTCCTCACAACCTTAATGTGACGGAACTCCTTATTGGCTATTTCTGGGAGATACTCCTTCTCAGAGTCAGTTCTTTGCAAGGCTTGGCAGGTTAGGCAATTGAAGCTCATGCTTGTCTATATGATTACAAATACCGCCCAAGAGAAAACAATAGTGTTATGCAAAACGCTGTTGGATCAAAGGTTTAATTTTCCTTGGATAGGAGAGAAGAGGTGTTTCACCTTATAAGGGGCTTTGGAGACAACTAAGAAATGAGGTTGAAAAAAAAAAAAAAGACGTGAGAGAGGGGATTACAGGCATTGTTGTTGAGAAAACTCGGAATTACAGGTAGAGTTGCTACTAAATTAGGGTTTCAACAGTTGTTTGTTATTATCTAATCTGATTTGGAAACGATAAGGACTAGTATATAACTTGAAAGGCTGTTTTTTTTATAAAAGTGATTTTTTAAAATACGTATTAAATAAATTATTAAATATAAGTTAATTTATAAAATATATATTTTAATTAAATTGTTTAATTAATTAATAATTTAAAATCAAATAACTGAAATTTATATGTTTGGAATGTGTAAACAGTAGCCTTCGAAGAGTCAAAGGCAAGGCCTATGAATTGGAGTACACATTATTGGATAATACACATTATTTCATATTAATCTTAAATTTCTAAGACCCTACTCTAAAAGTTTAAAGGATGTAAATCTAGAATTTTAAAATCCCTTAGATTTTTATGTAGCTTGTACATTTCTGCGTACAAGGAATTGTTATATATCTGATTGGTCAACTACTGATTGATCGCTGGCTCTATTCAGTATCAAGTTCCCAACAGTCCTCAGTTCCCTAGAAGCTTCAATTTCTACACTGGCTTTAGAAGCGAGACATTCATAATTGATCTGATCAAGGAGCTTTGCCTAAGAGGTTAGAGGATCATCAATAAAAATTATTTTTCATTTCCCCTCCTTTTATACGACTAAAACTCAAAACTTCCTATAAGAGAGAGCGATAAATGAAGAGTTTACACTTTACACCATTTAGGTCTCCTATTTCTGTTTCTGCCGCCACTTGAATACGCTCATGCCGATTGTAACTTGACATTGGGATCAGATTCTCTACAGAGTGGACAAAGTTACAACACTATTTAAAAAACAGAGGATTTCGTGTGCCCACTTTACACTTACAAATTGTTCATATACAATCCCTTTTGGAAGATATTTTGTATTAATCTCCTTGTGGATAAAGATACTTCAAAAAGAAAAAGAATGTACCTTTAAATCCAAAACGATAATGTTTTAAAGGGGTTTAAATCACCTATTCTATGTTCATAAATATCTATTCATTTAATTAAATGGATGCTTATAAAATAATACCAAGTAAAAATTTTATTTAAATTTGAAAAAATACATTAATAAACAGCCTTATTCTTAATTATTAGAGTATAAATATGCTTGTGATATTTAATAATACTTTTTAAAAAACTAATTCTAAATATAGATGTCAACTTAATGTATTCCGAAAAGCTAGCCTTTTCCTTCCTTCTCGACAGTTCCTTGGGAAAAGAAATTGTTAAAACTAAAAGACCTACTCCTACTGGAGTCTACCTTAATATCGCATCAAATTTGCGGATTTTTTTTCCCTAAAATTGCGCTTTTTGTAGTATTTGGCACGATCCTATGTTCACGCTTTTTCTCAGGTAACCAACAAAACATAATCATTGAACACGTCGTCTAACACTACTTTACGTTTTGCATCCTAATTGGAAATTGGAATCAGCTGTTCTAGCAAACTGGGTGGGTTGTCTGTACTCACTTTTTTTCATGCTTTGCACGCTGTTTCAGTCATGTGTTAAACACGCCTTAAGACATTAAGAAAAGACAACAGGAGAGGGAGCTCACACTCTCCGTCCCAGCTTGAAGGCACAGCAATAGGAACTTAATGCCTGGAGCTTGAAAATGACACAACACATACATACCATCAACATACAACATTTGTAGCTAAGAACTTGTGGCAGAAAGCAAGTAAATACTAGAATGGACATTTGTTACTCTGTCCAGTCCAATTGCAGAGTTGGAAAATATGGTAGAGGTAAACCTAAAAGAGTTGGTAAACTTCACATTGCATATAAGGAGATTTATCTCAGTTTTCCCTTTATGCATCTGGCATGTCTGTGCAGTTTTTAGTATTGATTACGGGATCATAGGATTTCGTGAAAAGGAACCAAAATAGGAATGCTTGGGAAAATAACGAAAGACTTTGTTTGGCCATTATAATGCAAAAGCACTCATCAAAAGGGTAGCTTAATCCTGACTCAATCCTTCAGTGCAGAATTTGAACATGGCTATGGAAGTACACACAAATCTCACTTTCTAATTTTGTACCAAAATGCTTCGCCGGATTCTGATTTCTGCATCAACACGCTAGGAGCAAGGGATTCCCTAGCTGAAGATTGTATAACTCTTACCTTTTGCTCGAGAACTTTTTTATTTCGACAAGAAAGTTTTAACATATCAAAACATCCAAGCTCTATTGTTCAAGTTTAGCAGAGGAATGTCAAACAATAAAGATAGAACATATCCTCCTTCAACGTCCATCTGTCATTTAACTAAATGCTGCAAACGCAGACAAAATTGATCAGGTTCAAATATATCGTTATATACAAAAGGATGGCACAGGTAACATTGAACAACAAGCAGCTATCCTTAATTGATTAACCTGCATGAGCTCCGCTCCCAACTTTAATTATCTTTAATACAACTACCAAAGTACAAGAAGTTAAAAAATTACTAGTTTACACCACAGGGCGCCTTTAAAATGTCCCAGAACTCTAAACAAGTGTTCAGAAACTAATTCAGGTCTCTTTCCCAAATCTTTGATCAAATTCTGCGTTTGTTGTTATGACCTTTATCGTGTATCACCAATTTTGGCTGACAAGGCCATCCTTAGATGTTCTGGAGTATAGAAACGACCGCCCATCTTCACTGTTGCTTGCTGGATCATCAAATCATTCACAACTGAAACACTGGCATGTTGAACCTCAAGGTCCAATTCTTTCAAAGCCGCCATTAGCCTAGCTGCAGGATGGTTCCGCTTACTACTATGGATTTGAATCATTGCGTCCCATCCAATTATCTTCACATCAATATCCATTTCTACAAGTTTACCTCCATGATTATCCGCCATCTTGAGTTTTTTATCGGGCAAAGGCGATTCTCTTTTAGCAATATCCTTCTTCATAGACTCCACTTGCATCTCCAACTCCTCTTTATCAGTCTCCGCAGCTTGCAGCTTTGATCTGAGTTCCTTGATATAAGATATAGCATCACCAAGAAGGGAAGCTTTATCCATCTTTGATACATTAGGAACCACAGCCCTGAGTGCATAGAACCGCTGATTCAATTTCTCTCTTCTTTGCCTCTCTGCTTCAACATGATTCAAAGGCTCTTCCCTTCCATTGGCAGGTTTTCTTCCCCGTTTTCGTGGCTTCTTCTCAGGCTCCACTACCACCCTACTACTGTCAGCATCCTTAACAACGGAGGCTTCAAGATCAGACTGATCCGAGTCCCCTGCCCCGCAGCCACTCGATTTCACACCACCTCCAGAAGACGCCAAAACCGCACCAGAAGTAAAAGAAAGCATTCCCTCTTCATTACTTCCCCTTGAAGCACTTCTCATCTTCTTCTTACTATCACTACTAGTTTCCTTTGCTGTAAACTGGGAACCCGAAAACAAATTATGCCCGTTACCAATACAAGAATTCCCCTTACTATCCCCAAAATTCAATATCTCCCCACTTTCATGCTTCCCATTTAACTCCCCGCCATAGTCTCCAAACTTCAATTCTTTACTCAGAAAGCTCTGTGTCTGCATCTCAGTCAAGCCACTCGAACTGGGATTATTCTCGAACTGTAATCCTTCTCCGTTTTGGACTTGCTGACTAGCATTATTAACATTATCGTTGCTATTATTAGTATTGTTCGCAACAGAAGATGGAATTGTCTGCGATGGATCACTTATCCATAGCGACGATGGATCATTCTCTCCTTGATTAGGCCACGAATTCATCTCAATAGTACTAAAATTAAACAAGACCCTCACTTTATTCATCAGATCGGAGCTCTGATAAATTAACTCAGTCGAACCCAACTCAACCACCCCATTAGCCGAGGGTATACAAACTAAAGTCTGCAACCCAAAGAACTGAGCCTGTCTCGCCCGTTCACACGGCGACGCGGCCAGCCGGTCCGGTCCGGCGACCCAGACCGTATTCCCGTTAATGAAGGCCTGCCCGGGCAAGCCGTCTCCGTTAACAAAAGAGTTAGTCATGGAGACTAAAAAGAACCACTCAGTGTCAGTAACCTCTTCGTCGACGGCATAGTCCGTTGACGTCGCGTTGGAGCCGGAGATGAGCGCGTTGAGCTCACGCAGCACCTTCCTGCGGTGTTCCTGCTCTGCCGCCGACGAGCTGGAGGAGTTCTTCAGCTTCCTGTTGGTTTTGTCTTCCTCTCCTTTGTAGTAGCCATCGCCCCAGCCGAGCACGGTCGATCCGGAGTAGTCGTAGGAGGCTTGCCAGAAGATGGCGTAGGTCCAGCTCTCGCGAGGCCCATCGATGAGAGCTTGCAGCCGTTGCTGGAGCGTCTCTTGGTTGAACGGTCGCTGCGGCAGCGGAGACATTGGATGCTTGGTGGGTGCGGAATTTTGAGGGGGTAGCCAGAGGGAGGAAAGATCGGAACTCATGAAGGAGTTCTCATCAGTCCAGAGATTCATGGTGGCCGCCGACTGTCGTAAGTCCGTCATTCCATACAAAGGAAATGAGTTTTAGAGAGAGAGTTATGGAGAAGAGATAAGAGAGCGATAATTTAGGTAGCGTATGGGCTTTACGGGCTTTATTTATTTTAGGGTGAAAATTTAGCTTATAATCTTATTTATTAATTTTCAACACAAACAAAGGTGAAAACAAAAATTAAAAAGTGAAAAACGAAGGAGAGGAGGAAAGAAGAGGGCAGGTTCGATGAAGCCTGTGGGTGGGTCCTTCGAGTCCACTGTAATGGTTGACTAAGGATTGTTTCTTTATTGTAGGCTATGTTTTTACGGGGGTTATTAACAAAATGTAATAGATGCGAGGAAGGTTTATAATAAAATAAAATAACAAAAAATTTTATTATAATTCAGTCTATTTTGAATAATAATTTAGAATAGGAATATAAAATGATAAATAATAATTTACTATATTATATTATAAATTATTTTTTAAATAATATTTTACTATATCATATTATGAACTCTTTCGTCCCTCTTAAAAAATAAATTTTTAATATTACATCAATTTATATTTTATTTTATTATAAATCATTCCATTACATTAAAAAATTTACATCCACCTAAATATTGCCTTCAATTTTCATAGGTACATGAACTACAGAAATTCGTTAAATACCAAAGAAGTTTCATGCAAGTATTAAGGTTTGTTTAAAGTCATACTAATATAAAGTATTAACTCTTTGAATTTTTAATATATTTTTATTATTTAAAATTAATTTTATCATAGTAAATCACTAAATAAAAAATTATATGAATTATATTAAAAATAATTATTAAACAAGTTAAATCCATGCACATATATATATTGAATATTTATTAAAGAATAAAGGTGATCTTTTGAAAATTTGTCAATTTGGTTATAGTTCAGCTAATTTAGCAATTTAATCCTAAACATTTACGTATAAATCTAAATGGGATCATAACATTTCGGAGCACTTAAAATGAATCATAAGGTTTACATAACATTTTTTAATACTCCAAAACATTATGGTCTAACTCAAATTTTAGCATAAACACGAAGGACTAAATTACTCTTCCGCCCTATCTGTCCAGACTTATAAACTTAATGATATCTTCCCACTTATTAAATTTCAAACTATTGATAGATTATACAAATTTTAAAATTTGTTATACTAACTGATAAGTAATCAATTATTGACCATCAGATGAGCATAGTTAAATCGAATATATAATTACGTTGAAATAACTTAATATGTATTTTTAAAAGTAATTCAAAATATATAATATGTCATTATATATTCCTTCAAGAGATGGAGCTTAATTTGTGTTAATATTAGAAATCTATTACTAGTATTGTTTAACTGCTAGGATGCTACTAGTTACTTTTTCAGATCATCAACACCGTTGCTCTTCAACTCATACGAAGACCTCAGTTATGGGCCATCAAATCGAATCGCAGGCGGCAGGAGGTCAGCATGGAGATGGCACCTGACAAGTGGCAAACCAAGTGCTCTCTACTGCATTGGTTGATTCTAGTTAAAACATTAAAAATAAAATGTATTCTCTCCTCTACATTATTTTTTAAGAAAATTAAGAACAAACGTAAAAAAGACAAGATAAAAAGTTTCCAAATAAAGATACGTACGACTCCAGACTCCAGCCACCAGCCTCAGTTTCTAAGCCAGTAATGATAGTTCAGCACAGGGTAATTGGTGGTAAGAACACGTATAAGACTACAAGTACAAGAGAAGACCAATAATGAAAATGGACAAGAAGAGAGCACTGGCTTGTCAGTTGTCACGAGATATTGAATCCCTGGCCCTCGATAAAGTATTCTCAACATGTCATTTTTAAAATAGTTAACACATGGCAGGCAAATTTTACCAAATTAAACTACCTCAAGGCTGTCTGTAATTAAGAATTGGTTGGTCCAAACGTGTTGAACTTTAAGTGATGTATAATATATGCTAGACGACAAGATGTGCTCGTTGAATACAATGTGAAAACAAAAGGTAGGTAAGGTGAGCAGGAGATAAACGTGAACAAGTGGGAAGGAAGCGTCCAAGAATCCAATCATGACTTTGCTATCTTCATCCTCACCTCCTGCCCAGGGACCAGTCATCTCCTATCTTGCTCCGACCCCACATTTTTTCTTTTTTTATTTATATTTTATGATTAATCTTCCCAAAACGTGGGCTGCAAACCACCACCACGTGCTTCACATTATCTTATCTGCTCATTCCCGTAACTTTTAAACCGCGTTTTCAATCTTCATGTCTTTCCGGTCTTCACTCGTAGAATAGTAAAGCTGAAAAAGGCAAAAGAGATCCGATTGATCCTAAGTCCTAACTATAAGAATGTTTAATATTTTAAATTTTAAAGTTATATTCTTATTATTAATTTTCATATTTTGTAAATTAAAAATAATAAGTTTTCTATTAGCCTGTTTAACATATGATAACTTGAACAATGATGAATTTAATGACACAATTAAAATTTTTACCAATGATAAATTGCGTTTAAGAAAATAAACTAAAAAGAACGATATATATTTAGTCAAACGTATTAAACTTTTTTATTATCACACAACTATTAAAGAGCCGCCATGAAAAACTTGTGGAATTGCCATCTGCAATCTATCGACTTCCAAGGCAGCTTTCCAATTTAGCGGCAAGACTCAAAGAGCCAGAAGCCTATTTTCTATTCTTTTTTCTTTACGTGCATCGATCCGCCGTCGGATTGGCAATTGCATCGTCATCACGTTTGGATATCCATCTGTGTAGTATTCTGTATATGTTTATTCTCAGTCCATTCTGTTTGCGGCTATCAAAATGTCATATGAAGTAGGTAAACAGTATTAGTAAAATAAAAGAAAAAGATAAAGGTTTTGATTCACACGAAGGAACACATGCCCACATGATTAACGTTTGACTAATACTTACTAGGCACAAGCTTAAACACGTGCGGATCCTCCGACTCTTTAATAGTTTTCTTTTTCTTTACGTCTCCGACTCCGAATCTTGAAGGTCAGAAACTTCCTCAGTCACTTTCATTTTACTTCCTTTGAGGTGCGGCAATTGAGGCTGGGGTCAGGTCTTACCGTCTCAGTACTAGTTTTTAGATCACGGAATGAAAAGACATAACAGAGTTTTAGCAAAATTACATAGTTTTAAGTTATTTGCAGTTGATAGTGATTGAAAGAATTGTAAATAATATGAACATAATTATGAGATTTGAAGCCACGGTGGGCTGATTAATGTTTAGTTTACTCCTGTTCATGATTTCGTTTCCTTTCCTTTTCGTGCGAACAAAAATTCAGTGTTGTATGTTCGCGTGTCTTATTCGAGTTGCAAAGGTTGATAGTTTTACTCTGATCTGACCATCGTTGGACTACATTCATGGTTTTTTACTTTCTGCATGACAAGTTTATACAGGCGTCTCCTTTCAGGCGGTAGTTTTCAAATGAAATGACCTTTTTTCGCTCAGTTCAACGCGTTGAGAACAATAGAAATCACATTTCAACAACCAAATTTTTTCGCCACGAAAATAAACATTGTTAAAATAAAACTGTCGTTGAATTTCAGTTGCAAAACAATATTAAGGATGTTTCGTAGAAGTTATTGTGAAAATATATTTACGACAAAAATAATTCATCGATAAAATTTATTATCGATGATAAAAAGGAATGTCGTACATTGTAGTGTGCGATGTTTCTTTTTTGTAAATAAATTTTTTTTCCCACGAAACATTATTTGTTGGTATTTATGTTTAGTGACGATTTCATTTTGATAGCAAAAACTATTTAACTACTAATTTTTCTTGTAGGTAAATGATTTTAGAGACATTTTTTTAAACGTAACTAAAAACTATTTGTGACAAATTAGGTTTTGATTGCTAATAAGATTTTGTGATGATTTTTGTTTGGTAACAAAATCGTTTTAGCTAAGAAAACATTGTTGTAGCAAAACCTTATTACCGACGTGGTTTATATGCAGCGAATTAGTTTTTGTGAAGAATTATATTTAGTAAGTAATAGTATTTTGTGACGGAATTTAACTTTTAATTTAATAATTACTATAATTATTAAAAAAGAAATTTATTTTAATTTATTACAAATTTGAAGATTTTTTGTGATGAATTTTTTTATAGCTTATATTATTTAGTAACAATTTTTAATTTTGAAATTAATAATTATTATAAATGTTAAAAACGAATTTATTTTAATTTATTACAAATGTTAAGACATTTTGAAACATTTAAATTATTTCGTTATAATTAATGTTAGTGACATATTTTGTAAATAATAAAAAATTAAAATAAAATAAACATATAAAATAGAATGCATTGTATATAAAATAATATTTATGCCTCATTTATAAATTAAAAGCCTGAATCTGAGTTACTAACATTAACATATGCAAAATCTAGCATTTATTTAATCAATTTTTTATGCTTGTTAATTTCTTTTAGAATATTTCTCCTGCTTTATGTATTTTGGTAATTAAACTGCATTTACATCTCATTTTTGGGATAACTTGTGATCCTCTTACGTAAATAACCTATAAGGTTTATTTATTTTTGTGAACACAAAATATCCTAAAAACGACAATTCCATTAACTTCTAAAAACGAAAGTTTTCTATTCATTCGTGCTCCTCTCGCTCTCAAGCCCATAACGATAAGGTTTTGTGTACCACAAAAGGGATAGCATAGCAGCTCTCTCTAGACACCTAGCGATTGAATCCATCGTTAATAAATAAAGAAATTACTCATCCAAAAGGTTCATTCAATGGGGAACACACAAACCACCAATTTGTTTTCTCCAAAAATACCTAAGGGCCATACGCAGCTAACCTACGTCTGAGACTCTGGTTTAGACTGCGTTTGCATCTGTAATATACTGGATATAAGTATTTATTCTCCATAGTTTTTAAATACAATCACATATTTGAATTTATGACCGACAATCACAGGTTGAAAAAAACTGCGGTGCTATCATAGAAATAAATAAGCAGAAAGAGGGTTGCGGTAGGAAACTGCTTATATGGTAAAAATTTTACTTTCCAATAATAACCTCATGATGTTTTAGTATTTTTCATTATACTCTTAATTAATAGAAGAAAGTTTTTGTCAATAGTATTTAAGTAAGGTGAAATATTTTATTTACTAAATTTATTTTATTTATATTTTTTTATTTCAATTTTATAATTTAAATTTATATGACTAATAATATATTTTTTGAAATATTTATTTAGTAAATTTATTTTATTTATATTTTCTTATTTTAATTTAATATTTTATTATTTATAATTTTAAATTTATATGACTAACAATATTTTTTAATTATTTATATAATAATGAATAGCTTATTAAATCAATGAAATTTTTAGTCATTTTATCTTTTTTCAGCAATTACAACCACAGTTACCAAACATCTATTTTCACGCTTCAACAATTATCAAAACAACGATCCCAAACATATAAAAATAAGTACTTATCATTTTAATAAATTGATTTCAGCAAGTTATCAACCGTCACCGCTCCTTCAAACCAAATCTTAACAAAAGAACGAGATGGCTATCAACTTTCAATAAGTGGCATTTAAGGAAATTAATGAACTTTTGGCTCTTCCTCGCATGAATCTAATAATTATACCTTGACGGATGATTTATCAAATGATGTGTTCGTAAGAGGTAAGTGGTCCTGTACTCAATGGTCAATCCAGGTTGATTATAATATGTAGTTGTGAATAGTGAGTGGATATGAATAATTTCTCGTGCCATCCGTAGGAGTTGCTATTTTGAACTTCTTTAGTTCGTAAGGAAGGAAACAACCCTGGGTACTTCCCAACAAACATTCTTTGAAAAAGAAACAAAAAATACTCCTCATTTGTCGCATGTCTTACTAATTCCGTGTGATTTAAACGTGGATTATCTGGCGAGAGTGAGACAACGTTTGTAGGAGACGTTTATGAAAATAAATGCCAAGGAAGTAGGGTTCCGTTGGTCCGAAAATCCCCTACATCATTTCATAAGTTTTATAAGAAGTTCTTACTTGTGTACACTTACATAAAAATGGATTTCACTACGATGCATATTTACTTGTGTAAATTGTTTTCTTTTTTGCTTAACTTAAGGAGTTACTTAGATAATTACAAAGAAAAAGAACAATTATAGCATAACTAGATAAAAAATAACTCCAAAAGTAACGACTTTATAATAATTTATCTTCTATTTCAATTATTCTAATTTAATCATATTTTTACCTCATGATAACTAACAATGTCGATTTTGGATAAAAACAAAGTTGTAATAAGATAATTGGACAAAGAATATGAGCCATCGTAGTAGGCATATAAAATTGAAAATAATTATTTTACCTTCACCTCCACCTTCACCTTCACCTATTGAATTGAATATAATGAATAAGATTTGAACATGTTAAAGGCTTGGTGCAACACTTTACTGATAATTAGGTAATAGTTTCTTATATTAAAATTATATTAGAAATTGTAAAAATGATATAATTATAATTATTATTTTTAAATATATATTAAATAAATCATTAAATAGTTATAATATGCCAAAGGTCACGTCATTTCAGGCAATCCTTCCCGTCTTATCATATCTTTAAAGGCAAGGCGACCATGGCTTGCTATAGCACCACTAGTGGTTGCCACGTTAGGTCAAATTCAGTATCTTTCACGGGGAAAACATGCTCTATAAACGTCATAAAGCATGGAGTGGGTGCGGATCATTTAAAACAACATTTGGGTATGCAAATCATGTAAGCAAACTTTGGAACTTTTGCGTTCGTCCAATATTATATTCTCTTGATGTTGAAGTTTCTTGATCATATACAAAGTTGGGGTTCCATTTTTTTTTAAACTTGTTTTCTAACTATGATGCATTATTTGTTGGTGGACATTGCTTTCTTGCTTTAACTTTTGTTTTGGTTGCATTAAAATATTATAATGATGACATGTAATCAATGAGACATGTCAAAACACCTTTCGAAAAATTAAAGGAAAGAAAATGAAAAAGAGAAGGGAGGAATCCAAAAAAGTGACTATGCTATATTGGAGCTGTTTTATTTTTTCAACTGACAAAATGGAAAGAAGAAAATCGATATTTTCAAGAATACCATATGAATCTTTAAGCATGACTGAATCTTAGCCCTGAGTATTAAAAATGACAATAGCTGGGCTCATGAGCTAAAATTAAGGTGTTTTTAATAGATCATTCTATGAGATAAGCTCAGACTCAGATCAATATAAGGTTTATTTTTTTAATTTTTTTTCAATTTTCAAATGAAAATTATGTATACAAAATAATAAGTTACTTAAGTTGCATATGTTAAAAACTCTTTAAAGAGCAATCCATAGGGTTATCATTATTATTAAGAGCCCTAAGCAAAGTAGGATAGGTATGGCAGCCCAAATTCAGTACACACCAATGGCCCAACCAGCCACCGGGCTCACCACCCTCTTCTTTGTTCTTGATATGATTAGATTATATCAAACACGTGTCAAAGAAACGAAGAGTATACTTTAACCAATTTTACATTCACGTGTGACGCTGCTCTTATCAACTGGTTATCACAGTAAGTTTTAAATTACGGACGTAACATTGTGTTTATGATAGACAGTAACCATATATTTAAATCTTCAGACTTCTGGAAGTCAAAAATCAAATAAAGATAAAACAAAGATGTGAAAATTTGGATTATAAATTCCATATTATAGTAACAAAATTTAAAAATTAACTTAAGATTATTCTCTAATTTCGAATCCAAAGCTCCAGATAATTCACCCATAAATTAGAGACAGGGATGTCAAAATCGGCCCGGCCCGGCTCATGGGCCGGTCAACAAGTTTTGGCCCGGGTTGACCGACCCATGGGCCGGGCCACGGGTCAAGAATATATGGCCCGCGGGCTGGCGGGCCGCAGCCCGCGAAATATTGGCCGGGTCGACCACGGGCCCGGCCCGTGACCCGCCCACCCAACCAATTTTTTTAATTATTTATTAAAATAATTAATAAATAATTTAAGTAAGTTGAAAATTTGTAGTTAATGTAGTTCATAATTTTAACAATAACTTTTAACTTATTAACTTTTCATATAAAATTCTAATTAATTGAATTTAATATCCTAATTAATCATACTATTACATAATACATACATCTTAATAACTTTATTATATC
>JAOSBN010000001.1:24363688-24379672 GCA_027563595.1 Erythroxylum suave | reverse complement strand
GGAGACACAATTCAACCCCCCTTCTTGTGCATCTTAAATATCGTTTTCTAAGTGTTGTATTAACGTGTGAATTACTTTAACGTAGGCCACATTGATCGAACCACGTAAATCTTTATGTTCAATGTCTCATTTATTTTGTTCTTTCTCTATTCTTCGTTACTCTTTTACGGGTTATTTAATACAACACGAGTTGGATCTGGGGTAACTTCCCTAACAAATTGGTATCAAAGTTTTAGTCTTGTTTGTGTCTAATTTACCATATGCTCTTTGGTTACCACTAACGTGGATCCTCCACATCAGAAAATAAGTTAGATTGGTAGTTTAAACGGGACCCACTACTTTGGTATCACTTGTGGGGCCTACTATCCCGTTTTGTTTGTAGGAGCTCATTACCTCGTTTTTACTTATAAGGTCCATTGCTCAGTTTTGTTTGTAGGAGCTCATTGCGTCGGTTTTTTTTGTAAGGTCCACTGCTCAGTTTTGCTTGTGGGCCCTATTATCCCCTTTTCACTTGTGGGGCCCACTATTCTAATTTTATTTGCGGGACCCACTTGTCAAAAAATACTAAAAGATGACAATACCGAAGACTTCAATTGAAAAGTTTGACCGAAGTATTAATTTCGGCATATGGCAACTCAAGATGGAAGCTATCCTTATATAAGATGGGTGTGAATTAATGCTTGGTGGAGTGGAGAAAAAGCTAGCAGATGTAGCGTCAGATAAATTCACAGATCTAGATAAAAAGGCTAGATCAACCATCATATCAAATCTCTCCGATGGGATTTTGTAAGAAGTTGCCGGTAAAATTACAGTCAAAAGCATGTTGGAAAAGTTGAAAGCCATGTACAGGAAGAAGATGGTGGAAAATCGACTTTATTTGAAGCAGAAGTTGTATATGTTAAAGATGATAGAAGGTACTTCTATTCTTTCACACCTGAATAAATTTGATTATCTTATTTTACATTTGAAGAATGTAGATGTGAAAATTGAGGATGAGGATCAAGCTATATTATTGTTATGTTCCCTTCCTCACTCTTTTAAATATTTTCGTAATACTATGATTTATGGGAAAGAGTCCATCTCATATAATAGTATTAAGTTTGCATTAAAGTCAAAAGAGCAGATTGATAGAGACATCATTAGGGGGACTAGTGGAAGTCAGGCAGAGGGACTATTTAGATGGGCAAGATCTAAACATAGAGACTTTGAGAAGGGTAGATCCAAAGGCAGGTCTAAATCCAGACACAAAAATAAAAATTGCAATTACTGTAAGAAAAAGGGTCATGTAAAGGCTGATTGTTATAAATTGAAAAATAAGGAGAAAATGAGAAGAATACAGCAACATCGCCGAAGGTAGTGTTGTAGCAGATGAGAATGAGTGAATTATCTTTGTAGTCATATAAGATAAAGTCAAGTCTAATAAGGAGTGAATTTTAGATTTGGGATGTTCTTACCACATAAGTCTTGATGGTGGAATTGTTTTGATGCGCAATAATGTTGCTTGTAAAGTTGTTAGTAAAGACACAGTCCAGATCAAAATGTATAATGGTATTATCAGAACACTCATTGACATTAAACATGTTCTTGATTTGAAAAAAATTCTCATCTCTTTGGGCACTCTCAATTCTCAAGAGTGTAGGTTCTTAGTTGAAGGTGGAATTTTAAAATTTTCAAAAGATGCTCTTGTACTGATGAAAGCTTGCAAGTTTGGTAGTTTGTATATTTTGTAAGGATCTACTATAACAGGTTCTGTGGTATTCTCTACATCCTCAGATGCCATCATCACCAAATTTTGGCACATACGTCTGAGTCACATGGGTGAGAAAGACTTAACGTTATTAAGCAAGAGAGGCCTACTTTATGGTCAAAGTACTAGTAAGATGGACTTTTGTGAGCATTGTATCTTTGGAAACAAAAATGAGTCAGTTTCAGTTCTCCAGCTATTTACAAAACAAAAGGTACTTTGAATTATATTCATTATGATCTTTGGAGCCCCTCTCGTGTTCCTTCTAAAGGTGATGCCCAATATATGTTGACTTTTATTGATAATTATTTAAGGAAGGATTGGGTGTATTTCTCGAAATGTAGGAATGATGTTTTCTTAACCTTTAAGAAATGGAAAGTTTTGATTGAAAAGCAGACAGGGAAATATATCAAGAGGTTGCAGACAAATAATAGTTTGGAATTTTGTGGAGGTGAATTCAATGAATTCTGCAAAAATGGAGGAATTGCTTGGCATCATACTGTCAGAATGACTCTACAACAAAATGGAGTCGTCGAGTGCATGAATCGGACTCTTTTGGAAAGGGCTCAGTGTATGATCTCTAATGTAGGGTTGACACTTGATTTTTGGGCAGAAGCCATTACTATGGCTTGCTACATCATCAACTGCTCTCTTTGTGCTCCTCTTAATTTCAAGACTCTCAAGAAAGTTTAGTAAGGTATTCCAGCTGATTACTCTAATTTAAGAATATTTGGGTGTCCATCATATATGCATGTAAATGAGGGAAAGTTAGAGCATAGGGCTAAGAAATGTGTTTTCCTTGGTTACGCTTTAGGGGTGAAAAGATATCGATTGCGTTGTCATGATCTCGAGTCATCTAAATTTGTAATTAGTAGGGATATTACATTTGATGAGTCCTCTATGTTGTATCTTAGAAATGAGTCTTGTAATCCTTACAACTTTGAAAAAGAAGATAGTATATAGAAGTAGATGGAGTTAGAGATTGACAGTTCATGTCCTTCACAAATGTCTTCTACACATCAGACATATCAAGTTGATGAACCAGATCCTGATCATGTTGAAGATGAACCAGATCCTGATCATGTTGAAGATGAACCAGTTGAAGAAGAATATTCAATGGCCAAAGACAGACTAGGAAGGGATATTAGACCACCACAGAGGTATACATATTTTGTTGCCTATGCTTTATCAGTGGCACAGGAAACAGGAGGAGACAATAAACCTTGATTTGATATATAGAGGCAGTTTTAAGTGTTAATGCAGATAAGTGGGTGGTAGCTATGAACGAAGAAATGACATTTCTGTACAAGAATGGTATTTGGGTTCTGGTGATGCGACTAAAGGATAAGAAAATTGTTGGCTGCAAATGGGCCTTCAAAAGAAAAGAAGGTACTTCAGGTGTTGAAAAAGTAAGATTTAAGGCACGTTTAGTTGCAAAGGACTATAGTCAGGTAAAATGTGTTTATTTTAATGATGTTTTCTTTCTAATGGTGAAACATAGCTCTATACATGTATTACTTGCGTTGGTTGCCATGTTTGATTTGGAATTAGAACAACTTGACATCAAGACAACATCCTTGTATGGCGAATTAGATGAGCAAATTTATATGGAACAACCTGAAGGTTTTGAAGTTGCAGGAAAGGAAGACCATGTTTGCTTATCAAAAAAATCCTAGTACGGGTTAAAGTAGTTTCTAAGACAACGGTATAAGATGTTTGATTCATTTATGTTAGATCATGATTTCTCTAGGAATGAGTATGATAGTTGTGTTTACTTCCAAAAGTTGGATGATAGCTCATTCATCTATTTATTGTTATATGTTGATGATATGATCGTTGCTGCTAAGAATGTCACAGATATTAACCATTTGAAGGCCTTATTATGTGGTGAATTTGAGATGAAAGATTTGGGAGTAGCAAAGAAAATTCTTGGCATAGAGATAAGACGTGGTCGAAGAGTTGGTAAACTATTTTTGACATAGGAGAGTTACCTCAATAAAGTCTTGGAAAGATTTGGTATTCAAGATGTCAAAGCGGATAGTACTCCTTTTGCTAGCAATTTTAGACTATTTGCCGCTCAATCACCACAGTCACAGGAAGAAGAAAATTATATGGCGCATGTTCCTTATTCTAGTGTCGTCGACATTATTATGTATGCAATATTATGTACTCGTTTTGACATTTCACAAGCTGTTAGTATCGTTAGCAGAGATATGACCAATCCTGGTAAAGAACATTGGCAGGTGGTGAAATGGATTATCAGATAGCTGAAGGGTATTTAGAACTTTTGTTTGGAGTTTGGTAGAATCAGCAAAACCTTGGTTGGTTTTGTAGATTCTAATTATGCTGATGATCTCAACAGACGTAGGTCTTTGACAGGTTATGCATTTTGCATTAAAAGTTATGCTGTTAGTTGGAAAGCTATTTTACAACATGTAGTGACTTTATTTACTACTGAAGCAGAATATATGACAGTCATTAAGCTATCAAAGAAGCATTACAGCTGAGAGGTTTATTCAGTAAATCATCTCTACATCAAAAGGTTACTATTGTTTATTATGATAGTCATAGTGTTATTCATTCAACAAAAGACCAGATGTATCATCAGAGGATGAAGCATATTAATGTGAAGTATCATTTTATTCGAGATACTATTGCAAAGAAGAAGATCCTTATTCAGAAGATCAATACTAAGGACAATCCTATTGATATGTTCACAAAAGCTCTTCCAATTTATAAGTTTAAGCAATGCTTAGACTTGATTGGTGTTTGTAGTTGGTGATATAGCACTTTGGAGCAATGTTGGAGGTGTTGGCGCAGATCACTAGTTGTTTGGGACCAAGTCAAGGTGGAGATTTGCTAAATGTCTTGGCTCCTCCACCGAGTTAACAAATGTTGGCTACCAAACATTGAAAAAAATTGGCCACGTGATGCATTTTGCTTTGGCAGCAGAAATCGCCTAGAGATTGCACATTTTGGACGGGAACTGAGAATTGGCCTATAAATACAGGCATCCACCAAAGGCTCAACAGCACAAAAAACCATTCTTTCAATTCTTGAGTGATTAGTGAGGTTTCAATTCCACGAGCTTATCTCTGATAACTCTAATTATTTTGGGAGTTGTTGTGATTGTAAAACCTTCTGTGCCAACTTTTGTACTTTTATACATTCCCCACATATTAGGAAATTTGACTCATCCGCCGGCCGTGGACGTAGGTTACATTGACCAAACCACGTAAATTTTTTTGTTCAATGTCTCATTTATTTTGCTCTTTCTCTATTTTTCGTTACTCTTTTACGGGTTATTGAATACAACCCGAGTTAGATCCAAGGTATTTTCGCTAACAGCATCCATTTAAAAATTTGGTGAATTAATAAATAAATATCGATATAGTATTTAGTGAATAGGTTATATTATAAAAAATAGCTTTTTGGTCTAATTTATACAAGTTAAAAAGTTAGCCATTAAATTAAAAACTTTAAAATATTTATCATTAAATTAAAAAAACTTAAAAAGTTAAATGTTTTTAAATATATTATTCCTTCTCCAATAACAATGTACACTAATATGTTCTCAGTACGATGGAACCTCTTTTTTTCTCTTCAAATATAAGTAAGACTAAAATAACAGTTTAGCAAGATTTTTATGGTTAAATAAGTAAAAATGTTAGTATAGTTTTTATTAACATAAACAAGAGTCTGGAGCATCACGTGGACGTAAGGTAGTTTCACATATTCAGGTCAACATTTTCAAGTGAAGAAGTCGAGGAAACAACTTCGGATGAAGGATGGCAAGAAGCCAATCAAAGGGGACGATCAGGTAATACTAGTGGCAGGAAATCTGGTCTCAGGCGACCTGCTTTGGCAAAGCTAAAAACAAGTGAAGATTATCTAATGTAATTACAATTATCAAGAAGAGAGGAATCCAAAAAAGGGAATATATTATATTGGAGCTGTGTTTTCTGCACGTATGAATGTTTTGCAAAACACACCAATGGCCCAACTTCTTCTTCTTCCACCCAGGCCCAGCCACCACTCTCTTCTTTATTCTTGATATGATTCTATTAAACAAAAGTTGCAAGGAAAATGAGTCAAAACAAAAGTGCAAAACCTGGAGTTTACATTCGAGATCATTAGTCAAACCCTTAATGTCCTGATTTAGAGGAAGAAGTCTGCCTGAGACTTTTGAAGTTGAGAGGTCTACGAACAATTGAATTGAACAATCTGAGAAGATGCAACTTCTGAAAGGAGAAAGGTCTCTTCCTCTAGGGACTGCAGAAATACATCACAGAGTAAGTACATGTTCTTCCTACTTGAATCTTCAGACTTTTCGAATCTAAAGCTCTAGATAATTCACTTATAAATTAAAGATACGGGACAATGACCTTTTCAGTTAAGTCTCCCCAAACCATTTATTATCTCGTGTATAATATATGTATTTTTATAGGGTAAGGTTGTAATTTAATAAACCTAATTGGTATTAAGAGGACATCATGTTTGTTAGAGATAACGCGTATTTTTCAAGTAATGCAATTTCTCCGTTGGTTTATTAACTATTATTGGGTTTTTTATTGCTATTAAATTAATTATAATAAAGTGAAAATGAGATATTTAATTAAGTGAGGTGAAAAGGGTTGGAGGCTCGGTTGGTTGACCTTCAACGTCTCGCAGCAGCAAACTCACCCACCAAAAATCTATCATCACGTCTATTTTTGTCATTTCACACAAGTATCGCTTTATAATCTACGAAAAGAGCAATACAGACACAGGAAGAGAGATCAAAAGACAAGGCCGAGGTCAAGGGCATTATCGGAAATTCGTCCCCGAGTTCACCGAGTTTTAGTCGCTTTCTTGTTCTGCCACCACTACGAGTTTGAATCCTTATCAGACAATTATAACGCAAATTTGAATTTACAAAGAAATATATTTTTTCGTTTTCCTCTTCTGCTTCGCATTTATTACATAAATCGGTGCTTCTAGTTCTTCCTCTTCTTGTGTGTTTGTGCTCAGAGTCTCAAAAAGAGAGGAGGTGTTTGGGTCCCGATTAAACGCCTCATCTCTTCATTAACTAAATTTTGTGTCTGTTTATTCAATCATCATGGCGTCCGAGAATTTCACCGACAAGAACGCTGTGTTTAGGAAGCTTAAGGCCAAATCAGACAATAAGGTTTTTTTTTTCAAAAATCGTTTTTGGTTCTTTGCATGTCGATCTGGTTCAGATCCTACAGTTCTTAGATCTGTGATCTCGATCTTGGGTTTTTTTTTTTTTGGCAGATGTGTTTTGATTGCAGCGCGAAAAATCCTACTTGGGCTTCTGTTACCTATGGGATCTTTCTGTGTATCGATTGCTCCGCTGTTCATCGTAGCCTTGGCGTTCACGTCAGTTTCGTAAGGTGGTTAAAGTTGTTCTCCTTTATCTTTTCTGGTTTGAAGTTTTCTGGCGTCTGGGTTTGTTTTATAATGGCTAGTTTTGATCGAAGATTGTGTAAATTTAGGAGTGACCTGGTTTGTGTCATAAAGTTAATGTCCCTTGGAAAATTGGTAGTTAGATTCATGCGTAAAGATCGTTAGGTAATCGGACTTGGGCTGGGGTTGGGATGGATTTGGAAATGTCTTGATTTGGGGAATCGTAGGAACATGTTCGATTTGTTTTCTGGAGAAATTACCATTTGTTAGTCGTTGTTGTAAGATAGAAGGTGCATATGGTGAAACGATATTCTCGTCTACGGTCTCTGATGGTGTACTTATAAACGTGGCTGTAGTTTTGAGGATTCCACAACCGCATTAGAAAAAAACACAAGTGCGTTATTCTATCGATTTTGTTTTCGGTGGAATCTGTTATCTTCTCTTGTTCATTTTTCCTAGTTGTGCATGTGATGCTTGAGCTCACTAATCGAGTCTTACCATCAGTGCTTAAACTGTTCACAATATGAAATGTCTGTTACCCAATTGGGGGAAAGATCTGTTTTGTGTTTAGCTTCGTTCTGGGGATTTATGCTTTCAGATGGTCCGCAAAACATTTTTTGATCAACATGTACTGTTGAGTGGATGCAGGAGTCATGCGTTCCTTTTGTATCATTTATGAGAATATATAGTATTATTTCCTTGTTGATACTGTAATTTGTCTTAATAGATTCATTGGATAGGAAAAGGAAATGTTGAATTTGGTTGAAAATGGAGCCTATGTATTGCAGTACTTGTACAAATGCCTTTTTATGTCTCTTTTACTTTCACTGTAATCCCGGTGCAGAACTTACAAAAGCTGTAAAGGGAGAAACTGTAATTATTTTACTTGTTTGTTGGTAGGTCAACAAACCTAGACTCATGGTCTCCTGAACAACTAAGAATGATGAGCTTTGGGGGAAACAACCGTGCACAGGTCTTCTTTAAGCAGCATGGTTGGACTGATGGGGGGAAAATTGAGGCCAAGTATACATCCAGAGCTGCTCAATTGTATAGGCAAATACTATCCAAAGAAGTCTCCAAAGCCATGGCTGAAGATACAGGCTTGCCATCATCACCTGTTACTTCTGAATCAGCCGAAGCAGCAAATGGAATTTCCAATGTCAAGGTCAATGATACTCCTAAAGAAAGTTCAGTAGCAAATCAAGGAACTTCTGATCCTCCTTCACCTAAAACTTCTCATCCAGTTATCAGTACTACAGTGAAGAAGCCTATTGGTGCTAAGAAAACTGGGAAAACAGGTGGTCTTGGTGCAAGAAAGCTCACTACGAAGGTAAGAGGTCTCTTTCAGCTTTTTGAGCATATAGTTTTATGGATATTCAATGTATGCATAATTTTCTTGTTGTTATATGGCTCATTCCTGATTGTATGAATCTATTGATTGCAGCCAAGTGAAAAACTTTATGATCAAAAGCCTGAAGAACCAGCTCCTGTTGCTTCTTCCTCGAGTGGCAACACTCCAAAAGCTGGTGCATCTTTTACTTCTCGCTTTGAGTATGTAGATAGTATCCAATCTTCTGAGCTCATTTCTAGTGGTCCACAAGTAATTAGCCATGTATCTCCACCAAAGTCATCAAGCTTCTTTGCTGAATTTGGAATGGATAGTGGTTTCCAGAAGAAAGGAAGCTCTAATTCTTCAAAAGTACAGGTAAGATATGTGCTCACCCTTATTGTATAGGAATGACTTCAGAAAACATTTTCAGTCTATGTGGCCTTAATAAGGTTACTGTGCATGGTGTTAATCATAAGTGACATGTAAATAACAGATATCTGGCAGGATTGCGGGGCATGTATTTTCCATTAAATGTATTTTAGCTGCATTATGAATAAATTGATGCTGACATGAAATGGAGATATTTTGCACTTGGCAACCAAAATATTTGTGATTCAAATCTTAAAACACATTCATCTTGGATAAATTTTCAGTTTAGTGTTTGTTATATGAATTTATTCATATAGAAAAATAAAGAAAGATTATATAATACTTAAGATTGTTTAATTTGAAAATAATTATCTTGACTACTCTATGAACCTGTTTTTAACAATTGGGAGAAGCATTTATACATCAATAAGCTATTCCTATATGTTATGGAGTTTTAAGTTGTAGAATCATACGCATCAGTGGTAGTCAACAATGGAATAAATTAAGCTTGCACTGGTTGAAGTTGCCTCATATAGTCTTGATTTCAAAATTTCTGTGGGGGTCTTGATTTGCATGCTTGGTGCTACTTGCTTCTTGTGCGTACATGATACCATCATTTTGAAGCTCTGGGTTGTAACTGGCAGGTCTCTGTTTTTGTATTGTTTGCACTAGAAGTACTGATCTTGTAACAATTTTTGTGTGTGATCACATGCAAAACATACTAAACATCACGTGGAAAAAATAATAATTCATTTAGTATGCAGTTTCTGGGGGGTTTAACTTATTTTTCATTACCTTATACATATGCTATGCTGTTTGAGATACGTTATTTACAATACATCACTATAAAACTTATTTTTCTATAAATTTAAAGAAGGAGGTAAACAATAGCAGGATTAACCATTGCCATTGGAGATACTGTGCTTCTAGAACATCTTTAGTTAGACAAACAGAAACAGTAAAACCATGTTATTGCAAAATTTTCACAACTATATGGTGCAAATTGGTTTTCCCATTTAAACTAAAAAAGAGGGCTTTGTTCTTCTGATTTTGGAGCATGGTGAATAGGATGGACCAGATGGTAATAGATACACATATCTACTCATTTTCTCTCTGAGATTAACTGATCCCTGTTGTTTAATCATTTGGAAGATGTTAAGTTCTTATCAATACTCCATATTGCTATTCATGTGCATGCTTGGCATGGCATATGTGGTTCTTATCAACTGTCTGTGTACTCATTCATCTTGTATATTATGTACATCAAAACAAAACTCTTGAATTAGCCTGAAAGTTTTGGAGTTTAAAGTGATTACTTTTTCACTTATTAACGCTGTGATGCCCTTGCTTTTTACAGGTGATATTTCTGTTCCATTTTCTTATGTAGTCTGACTATATGTTGTGACTAATTTTCAGTGTAGGGTATCTGGTTGTTGTACTTTTAACTATGGCATACTGCTTTACTTTTCCTTTAGCTATAGGCTAAAATTTGCGATGTGCAAAATTACTGGAATCTATTTTTGAAAGTTACATTATTTAGTATCCTACGCATATGATGTGATTTTACATCATGTTATTACAGATTACTGAAACAGATGAAGCAAGGAAGAAATTCTCAAATGCAAAATCAATCTCATCTGCCCAATTTTTCGGTGACCAGAGCAAAGCTGATGGTGATACCCAAATTTCTTTGCAGAAATTCTCAGTATGTGCTCTCACTACTTTTATCTGGGATTAGTTAGTTTTAATTTTCTTATTTACATGTTTAGAGAATTTGCATCCATATATTCTTTCATTTCTAGAGCTACTTGTTTCTAATATTCTTGTACCTTTTACGTCTTGAATTGCTACCACTGCCTAGCATTAAAGATAATATAGTTGAGAGTTTTAGGCAAACTCAAGTCTTTTCTGGATGGAGTGAAGGTGAGAATTTTTAGGCTCCCCCATTCACTAAATAGAAGAATTTGAAAAGAATATGATAAAGGAAAAAGTGGTTTCCTAAGAACTAGTTTGGAAGCTGTTAGAATGAAAAAGAAATCGAAGGAAGATTTGACTAATTGAGGCTCTTGAAATCCAATTCTGTGTTCCAGTTTTCCACATGTATATTTATCGTCTTAGTTTTATGTTTTACGTTTTGGTATTCCTCAGAAAGTCGTTTACTCGTAAATTTTGCTTAATACTTATTGATATAAATAACACGCTCATTCTCATTTATATATACTTATTTGCTCACAGCGAACATTTATTATCAAATATGTTGTTTATTAATTCCCATGTTTCTTCCAGGGATCATCAGCTATATCTAGTGCTGATCTGTTTGGTCATAGCAATAATCAATCTTCCGTTGATCTTGCTGCAAGTGACCTCATCAATCGCATCTCCTTCCAGGTATGCTATGTGAATTTCAAATATATCTATACCCTTGTTCGTTCTTGGCTTGTGCTATATACTGATGAGTGGCATCTTCTTGTGGTCTTCCAATATCAGGCACAACAAGATATATCTTCGCTTAAGAATATTGCAGGAGAGACTGGGAAGAAGCTTGGTTCGTTGGCGTCCACCTTGATAACTGATCTTCAAGACAGAATCCTGTGATGCTGATGGGTTTTCAGTTTGCAATTATCTGAGCTTGTCACATTACCTGATGATATTTGTGTAGTGGAATGTAAAATGTTTCCATTATAGAATTTTTTTGGAAGAGAAGAGATTTAAGACTTCTCCAAGCTTATGACGGACAGGTGCTTTTTTATTTTGTAGGACAGCTGTTTTAAAAATCATATGATTTAGTTTCCCAGACAACAATGGTCTTTTTGTAAACATTATCCGGTTTCTTGCAATGAATGAAGAGATGCGATAAAGATCCAATAGCTTTGGTATGACCTTGTTAAGTTCAAAGTATAAAATGAAGTATGATTTCTAAATTACTGAGAAGCTTGATTCTCTTTTAAGTCAATGAAGCAAATAAGCTTTGGGAGACTTTTGCCTCGCTTATAAATTTATTCCATTTGAGTTGAATTAATTAAAATTTATTGTGATTTCTACGTGATTAACATCTGAAAAAGTGATTTTTTTAAATTAATAATTAATGATTAAACTAAGAGAAAAATTTAAAATATTTCTCTATGAATTTATTCAATTTCAGTTGAATTGATTAAAATTTTAATTACAAATTTAATTGTAATTTTTAGGAATTTTAAGAAAATATTATCTTATTAAAAGTTGTATAATTTTAAAAGTACTAAAAAGCTTGGTTCTCTTTTAAGTAAGGTATTAGATTTAAACCTTGTGAATGAAGTAATTAAGTGCTTTTTCTTATTAATTTTTGTCGCTTCTAAATTATAAGATTTTTAGAAAGAAATTTTTTAAAATTAAACTATTATAATAAACTAAAAGAAAGACTTTTAAAATGGTTATTTTATATTAAAATTTTCTTGTCATTAAATTTAAAATTATTTCCATATTAAGACTAAAAAAGCAAAATCTAATATTTAAGGTTAATCCCCTGTAATTATGTTTTTTATTTTTTCTTTTTATACTTTCTTTCTTTTAGTTAGGAGTAAGGTTGTATATTACTATACATGATTTTTATTTGATGTTGTTGTTATTATTATACTTGAATAATATTTGATATCATTTATTAATTAAATAGAATTACATAAATTAAGATTTGAATCTTATAATATTAATTGGTAGTGGTTATATACTTAAAAAGGACAATATAATTAATTATGGCACCGACATATACACTCAAATATGAAATTATCTATTTCCTTGAAGAGATTGAATCCATTGAAACGGTAACTACTAACAGTATATTTTACTCGAACCGACCACTAGAAAAATTTAGAGTCACATACAAACACTCTCACCTAAAAATCCATATTCATTTAAGATTTCACAACCCAAAGAAAATTCGATTCGTTGTAGACTTCCAATCTTGTTTGGTTTCTCGGAGACTGTTTTTACTGAGAAAATTTTACAGTGGACGAGAACGATTTGTCTTCCGTTTTTGACTGGGGCTTTGTCATTGTCCCTTTTGATTCCAGAAAACTTCCAAAACGGAAACTGGCGCTTCACTTTTCCCTCCCTTTTCAAAAACATTTGTTTTGGAGCTTATCTTGTAAAATCTTTCTCAGCTTCCCTTCTCCTTCCTTTAATTTTCCTAACCCAATTGGGAAACCCAAATCTTCTTTTGATTCCTGCCTATTTTGCATAGAAATCCCTCTGCTCCCTCTAAATTTTATGTCAGTTCTTATCATATTCGGCTCGCAGAATTTTCTCCTTTGTGTTTAATTAGAGAAATTTCCAGGTTTGGAGCATTTACTTGAAGTGAGTCTCCCATTTTCCCTAATAATGGGTTGTTGTAGTGAAGCTGTTGATGGGTCGTCCACATCTTGAACTGAGTCGTTTATGGTCAATAAGTGCAGGGTTTGAATTGCGGGAAGTCTTCGCTAGTCTTGGAGGTTAAACAGTTCGTGCTTTGATTCGATTGGTAAGGAATCTTCAATAATTTCGGCTATTACATCTGATTCCGCTAAAACCCTAGACGGGCTTATGACCTCTGTGGAAACCCTAGGTGGGGCTTCGTGTTCTTGTAACCAATCGCCTATCTCTGCGAAGAGTGAGCCTGTTGGGTCTCCAGCGTCTTCAATGAAGAATGCACAGGGGTCTTTTCTATCTTCAGATTATGATAATTTACTAGAAGAAAAGGAAGAGGAAAAAAGGGAAAAGAAAGGGGATAAAGAAGAAGAAGATGATGAAGAAGGTTTCGTTAAAACCCTAGATTATGACTCCGTTGTTTCTGTGTCATCTTATGGAACCACCTCTCCACCATCTTCGTCGATTGAATCAGATGAAAAGAACTGCTTTCGTGTGCCAATAGGGCCGGCTCCTAAGGAGAAGCTTTGTGATTACTCAACAAGGCAAGGAGAATCCGATGAAGGCACTTCAAATTGGTGCGATTTGAGTGGCTTTGAAGCTTCTGATGAGAGGATCTTTGATGATTCTAATGATAGTTTCTTTGATTGTGAATATAATGATGTAACTGACCTTGATTATAGTTCCTCTCATCTGGCTCAACCCATCGACAGTGGGTCCAAATGGCTCCAGTCGCGGATGTCATGGCCATCGAGAGAAGACAGACGGAACATATTAGATAGGCCTCCAGCTTTTTCATGTTACTGGAGGGAAACTGGACCTACTGGGGTGGTATGCCTCTTGAGATATTTGAAGTTTATCAAGTAACAATATATATTTGCTCACTGTTTAGTTGTTGAGCTCTTGTCCTTGGCTTGGTGTTGCAGGGAGCTGGGCTTTTCAATCTTGGTAACACATGCTTTCTAAACGCAATCTTGCAATGTTTTACACATACTGTGCCGCTGGTCAAGGCTCTTCGTTCCTGCAATCACACGGCTTCCTGTGAGCATGCTATATATGCTTTAGTTTAATTGAATATTCAGTTGTATCTGTTTTTTTACGCACATCAACCGGATTTTTGGTGGATTGTTATTTTTGTTAGTTATATCTGGTTTTTTAAAAAATTGGACTTTGCTTTTGACTCATTGGTTACTTTTGGGTGGTTTTCAGGTGGTAATGAAAAGTTCTGTATTATTTGTGTCCTTCGTGATTTCATTGAAGATTCGTTGGCTTCTTCTGGGAAAGTTGTCTCACCTTGGAAACTTGTGGACAACTTGAACTGTATCCTCTTTTATATATATAAAAAAGGGCAAGTATGTGTTGCAGGTTGATCTATCATTTTGATATGTGACACCTTCGAGTGCATTTCTTGCTTGTTATTCGTTGTGTAAAAAATGTTTTCGTTCCATTTGATTTGAATTGCAAATACCCTGTTGTTCATCCTTGACTTGTGAATAATTAGACATTTCACCTAGTTTTCAGCGATACCAGCAGGAAGATGCACATGAATTCCTACAATGCTTATTAGACAGACTTGAGAGATGCTATCTGGATATGAATTCTACTCATGAAGGCTCATCTTCCCAAGAAGATAACATAGTGCAGCAATTATTTGGTGGTCGTCTTGTAAGTAAGGTATACTGGTTAAAAAGCTTTTCATTTTGGATCTACCGAGTGTACTATCTTACAAGCTGGTTTAGAAGTGAAATGATCCTTTTTCAATTCTGTTTTACATTTTCCCCTACATTGTTTTTTTTTTTAAAATTGTGTTTTTACTGATAAATTTTACTCATCTTTTGGCATTTGGACTTTAGCTGCATTGCTGCAACTGTGGTTATTCTTCAGATAAATATGAGCCCCTGATTGATTTGAGTTTGGAGATTGAACATGTGGACAATCTTCAAGGTGCTCTGGAATCTTTTACCAAGGTGGAAAAAATTGAAGATCCAGATTCAAAGTTTATGTGTGAGAACTGCAACGAGGCATCTCCAAAGTTGAAACAACTTAAACTGGATCAGGTCCCTTCAGTTGCTATTTTGCAATTGAAGAGATTCAAGACTGATGGATTCTATATCGAGAAGATTGGCAAGCATTTGGAGTTCCCGTTGGAGTTAAACATGAAGCCATACACTAACTGCTGTGAAGATGATGATGTGAGTGTATTGATTACTGAATATAAATGTTTTTAATCACTTCGGTTGGTAATGGTAATAGATGATACAAAAGTATAACTAGGTCCTCTTGTCGATTTAATTTGTCATTATTGTGATGGATAACTGCTTGATGTTTCCCTAAGAAAAGATTATGTGAGGTTAACAGCTTGTTTGGCTTCCCAAAATATATATTCTTTATGATGCCTTACAACCTGGATCTGCTAATTACAAACTAAAAATATCTTTTCATCGTTGTTCCAACAGGTAGACTTGAAGTATCATCTATATGCTGTTGTGGTGCACCGGGGATTTTCTCCTACTTCGGGACATTATTTTTGCTTCATACGGTCATGCCAAGACATATGGCATGAGTTGGACGACTCAACAGTAAGATTTGTTAGGTTCAACTTCTGTTTGGCTAGTGATTATTGTTCTTTGTATTGAAGGATTGAAATGCTACTACCTATATGATTGTCGGGACTTGATCCTCTGGTCCATCTACTCTGTACCACCCTTGTCCCAGATGACCCCACCCATCCATTTATGTGGGACCCACATAAATGGAT
>JAOSBN010000001.1:24316954-24352883 GCA_027563595.1 Erythroxylum suave | reverse complement strand
ATTATCATTTAGCTTACATTTTATTTTAAACCCTATTTTCTACATGTATGCATGATATGCATGTCACTTAATACAATTAATCAATTTATGCAATCAATCCATTGAACACATTAATCACATAGCATATTGAACACAATAATCACGTAGCATAGAATTCATAATATATAACATAACATATTCTAAGCCTAAGGACCCTTGAAAAAACCTAGTGCTCTGATACAAAAAATGTTAGCTCTGGTCCCTGTACGTAATTTATGACAATGATGTGTCATCATTTGGCAGTTTGTTCCCAATTATTATTATTATTGCAAATAAATTGCCAAATGATGACACATCATCGCCATAAATTACGTACGAGACCAGGGCCAACACTAACAATACCAAAAATTTATGTTTTATGCATTTATAAAAATCTTTGACTTCCTTTTTTTACATGGACCATTAACTCTTTTAATGTTCTTAGTTCTAAAGAGCTATACTATCCATGACTATCAATTCTCATACCTCTACTAACTTTAAATTTGTCTACCATCCTATTATTTTGAGAGGAATTACCTGTACTTTTTAAAGCACTCATTCTTTTAATACTTTGTGCATTGCATAGGCTTCCATTCATATCTAAATTCTCGCTCCACAAAATGCCTTTTTCATTTTTAAAAAACATAACATCAGACATATTCTTCTTACTTACCTCTATTAAGACTCGTGCAAAATTAATCCTCTTCTTCTGTTGAGTTAATCTATAGTCATTACAGGAACTTCAATGAAGCTTGATATTTTCCCGAATGTAGTTAATCCTAATATTTTAATTCCATATTAACAAATTAAACCCACAAATGAACCTTTTTAACCTTACCTTTCATCATTTGTAGGTATCTAAACCAAGGAGCTACAATGATATGTCTTATCAAAATGAAAAATGCCCACATCTTAAACCACATCTCTAGCTACGACTGAAGTGAATTGAACTATAAGTAAACTAAAATTCATGGTTAGAACCTTCTTTATCCCATATCCTAAAGTTCTTCTGAAAAAACTATTAAGTATTGAAAATGGCAAATTCTCACCAATATAATAACAAACAATAGCCGAACTCCAATACTCTTTCTCAGACTTTATATCTTAATCTTAATTTTCCTAACATTCACCCTCTCTGATAGATGACTAATAAAATGACAATTTACTACAACCATTTCTAAGTATCGTTATTCCAAGAATTCCCAAATTAAACTACTTTGTTTTTCCATGGTTATTGAAATATTAGTCTTATGCTCTAACTATTCTACTAAGGAATTTTGCACCCTAGCCTTCATAATAGCAAGCAAATCCTCCATTTTCTCAATCTCTTAGAAACTAGCTGCTTCCACATCTTAAACCTCATCTTTAGCTGCAGCTGAAGTGAACTGAATCATAAGTAAACTAAAATTCATGATCAGAACCTTCTCTACCCCATATCCTAAAATCCTTCTGAAAAAACTATTGAGTATTCAAAATGACAAATTCAATCCAACATATAGATAACAAACAATAGCCGAACTCCAATACTCTTTCTCAGACTTTATATCTTAATCTTAGTTTTCCTAATATTCACCCTCTTTGATAGATGACTAATAAAGTGACAAATTACTACCATGATTTCTAAATATTGTTATATCAAAGGATTCCCAAACTAAACTACGTTGTTTTTCCATGGTTATTGAAGTATCAGTCTCATGCTCTAACTATTCTACCTAAGAATTTTGCGCCCTAGTCTTCATAATAGCCAGCAAATCCTCCATTTTCTCAATCTCTTAAAAAGCCTGTTGCTCGTAACACCCAATAAGTTATCTACAACATTGACTGCCGCAATCTCACTTAACACTATTTGCAGTTAGGGAGGCTTCAAAACCTGAGAAGAATACACACCTCTTTGACATTTTGTTTTTTCACTTAGAATCTTTAATGTTCTTTTTTGATCCACCAATATCATCAAAACCCTAGAAGAACTCACAGTAGTCTAAACATTTTGAGTCTTTTCTATCTCTCTGATCTTCCTTTCTAAACCATCAACATTCTTTACAGAACTCGAAGAAGTCTCTGTCATTGCCATTTCCACTCGGATCATGCATTAGTCAACTTAATTGGTTTTTAAAAAACATAAAAGAAAATACAAAGAGTAATTTTACTGAGAAAATTCCATGTAAAATGGTTATAATAAACGAAAGTGGAGAGGCTTATATATTAGATGAAATATTAGGGAATAATCATTCTAGAGTATTCATTAATATGAATCTTTCTAAGCAAAAAAGAATTAAGACCATTAAGAAAATGGGAATTAGAGGGTCATTAGGAATACAAAACCTTGTGTTGTTATATTTGTATACAACATTAATAATATACCATAATTATAGTATAATCACACCAAGTTCTCCAATATATAGGGAAAACTGAAGTCTCAAATTTAACATAATAGTTACATTAAAAAGAAGATTAAATGTATATAATAGTTGTTATTCACATGATAATACGCCATTGAGTATGACTTGCACCGTAACTTCCAAACCCTATATTTGAAAGCTTAGATGTTATATCTTATTGTATTCATTTTAGTTCAATTTGTCAGCCATGACAGTCAATTGCCTTGCATAAACTTAACAAGAAATTCCCATTGCTATCAACTCTACTGAAATCTAAGAAGAAGTTTATCTCGTGTTATTAACCAAAAGGTATATCAATTCCAATCGTCTATACCGTTTAATGAGTAATTTTATGGTTCTTTAAATTGTTAGTTATTAATTGCTAATTAAATCACGTACATTCTCCTTATTGAATTTTGTAAAAGAATCAGTTAGTTTCCATCCATTATACTATATTACGATGAACGAGCAGTCTATAAAATTGAATAAGATAGAGTACTCGTAATTTCACTTTTTAAATGATTTCGAGTTTTACAAGGATAATGATAACTCCAACGAGGGTGAGAATGACGATGATGATAGCTCTAAAGAATATGGAGATGATATTGATGAGAACTCATGCGAGGAAAATGGTGAGAATACCGAGAACGAAGAACATGATGAGAGTTGATCAGTTGCCAAACGGAGAAGTAACGATGATTTTTAGACTATTAAAAGAATGAATGTGGATGACGTGATTATATGGTGGTGAAATTAGATAATAGTGGGTTGAAATAAGAAACCTTGATGAATGACATATGATTGTATGGAAATGACGTTAGAGAATTCAGAGTGGGTTGAAACAAGAAATCTTAATGGTGCTATCCTCTTTTTAAGAGAACCATTCTTTGTGTACTTATTAACGTATGCAATAGTCCGCAAACTACGTATTTTAAATAAAATATTTAACAAGTGAGCGACTCAAATTTAAGTAACGGACTTAATAACTAATATTTATAGATCCTAATATATCTTATCTCCTAGACAACCATCCCCTTCAAAGTTTTATGCGTGTTCAAGCTCCCTATATACCGTTACTCGAACCTACATCCTCTTAAGTTGGGAGAGTCCTTTTGGTGGCTTGTTTCATCAATTAAACCACATTTTATTGACAGAGTATCCTCATCCTCTCACTTCAAAATGAGCCTATATGTGTCCCCATTCATTAAAATTTTGTATTTATAATTGATTAAAATCTTTGTCCTGCAACAAAAACATGGCCCTACAGTTGTCCCCATTATATTATCTATATATATATATATATATATATATATATATACATATACTTAATCTATCATTTCTGCAGTACTACAACATCCTTGCTTCCTCCGACACAATCATCCACACTCATAATGAACTGAAAAAAGAACGGCAATGACAGGAAGCAACATTTAGCATCCCCGCCAACTTTAGCTACTACATGCATTGCATGAAGCGTTTTAGATTATCACTCCTCGAACAGACGAAGAAGATGCATGGACACCATCATGTGCTTTGGTCGATATCTTCTCATCTAGGGAGATTTGCCAATAAGGCAGAGTTGAGGCATCATTATGAGGGTTCACCCTCTCTTGAAGTTGAGATGTTAGCACTTTTAGTTGTAGTTGAGGATTTCCCCAGTCACTTGAAGCTAAGGGTTTATGTTTTTTCTAATTTTTATTACTCATTTTCATAGCTACACAGGATATAATGGTGATATCGAAGTTTCGATGGTTGATGAGATGTGTTAGTACCACACTGAAGTATTTGATTTATCTTTGATATTTGTCTATAATTATAAGAATGTTAATCTTTCTAATAAAAACTTTTCACCTTCCTAAGTTTTACCTCACCAGTGATTTTCAAAGTTTGTGTATATTAGGCATGCCATAATATCTTCATGATAATGAAGATATTCCTTGTGATAATTAGATCTATAGCATAGAAGATGGAACCCTAACCAAATATTGTGAAGCAGAAGTCTTTGACAAACCGATACCACTTCCAGATTGGATATAAATGGAAAGATAAGAGCGTAAGGAATACAATTTTTTTAAAAAGAAATTAACATAGCTTAGATTCTTCATATTTTTTATTATGTAATGCTATGCATGAGCTACCCTATTATTAATCTAAAATTTTGAATTAGTTATAATTGTTGTCCTACGTTCTAGAAATCTATAGGAGAACAATTATAAAAGTAAATATATCAATTTCCAATTATATGAATGAATCAAATATATATACATATAGATTTCTAGAACATAGGAGAATAATTATAAAAGTAAATATATCAATTTCCAATTATATGGAGAACAATTATAGAAGTAAATATATCAATTTCCAATTATATGTATGAATCAATGATGTGGTGCTGTTATATCTCGTATTATCATAAATGTTTCCTTTGCACACCTCTCAAAAGCTAGACACTTCCCCAATTTTCAAATAATTAATTAACATTGTTGATACATACTTTGAGTAAGTATTATATATTATTGAGTATTGAATCCTTCTTGGTAATTGTGTATAGACAACTCCATTAATAAGGTTGATAAGAAGGTATAACCTAATTAAAGAATAGTGATTCTAAAGTATTCATTATCATTAACCTTGGTACATAAAAAAGAATTAAGCATGGGAAAGTAAGGTTCAATAAGAATATAATTTTTTTGTAGAGACATTTATACACAACAATAACAATGGATCGTAATTATAATAGAATAATACTAAATTCTCCCACATATACGTAAAACCTAAGTCTTAAATTTCACAGAATAGATATACTATAAAGAAAGTTAAACATATGAAGCTATTATTTTATATTATAATAATGATGGTTTGTCACTCGTATTTTTACTTCTCGCCAATCACACGCGAAAAAGACGCAATGACGAGTTCATGTACTTTGCCTTATATCTTTTTGCATAAGGCAGAGCTAAAGCTTCATTTACAGAGAGTTCATTATTGCTCGAAGTTGAGAGTAAGTATTTCTAGTTGGAGCCGAGGGTTTACCATCATTTGAAGTTGAGAGTATATGGTTTTCTAGCTTTTACTACTCATTTTTGTAGTTTAAACATGGTACAATGGTGATATGAAAGTTTTAATGGTTGTTGATGAGATGTTTTATACCATACTTTTATATAACTATGAGAATGTTAATTTTTCTCAAGTCGTTTTACTTCACTAATGATTATCTAGGTTTTTATGCATGTAGGATATGACATCTTACCTTCTTGATAACAAAGGTATTCCTTGTGATAATTATATTTATAACTTAGAAAATTTAAGCCTAAAGTATTATGAAATAAAAACATTGGACAAACTGATACAACTTCTAATTTGGATATTACATAAGTTTATATGAAAAAATAAAGTAGGAACATAAGGAATGTAGTTTTTTTTAAATAAAAATTAGGACAATTTAATCCATAAGAAGGAATTAGCCTAATTAAGGAACAATAATTCTAAAGTATTCATTATCATGAATCTTTTTTAAACAAAGAAAAAGAACAATAATGACATATCGTAATTATAATATAATAACTCCAATTTCTCCTATATATAGAAATGACTTAAGCTTGTTCTATTATAATATAATATCTCCAATTTCTCCTATAAATTGAAATGGCTTAAGCTTGTTCAACCAATATAATATGAATGGCAACTGCATCTTTTGTAGATATATTGATATTTAACAATAATGATGCATCATAATTATAATATAATAATTCCAATTTCTCTTATATATTGAAATGACTTAAGCTTATTCTACCATTATAATAAACGTGGCAACTACATCAAATAATATAGAAGTACGTCAAGACTACACTAATATGTTGAAATTACATATATGGAGTTGTTGGGAATAGATTTACAAACATCTGCATATTATTTACAAGTTAAAACACATTAAATATGTAGGAGATAAGGATAAAGTGGGATTGGAATATAGATAGAGTTAAAGTGGGATTGGAATATCTACAAATTATCTATAACTTAAACATAACATATATGTAGGAGAGAAAGATAAAGGAGAAGACTTCTCGAAAGATATAATTTTTGTATTAGTTCCCCTTAGGCTAAGAGTAGGGAAACTGTCAACTTGTCTCATTTGTTGAAATGTCCCTTAGATAAGGACTTAGTTAGGGCATTTTCCATTTGATAAAGAGTGGAGATATACCAGATATGTAGACGACCTTTTTTTAACTAAATCCCAGACAAAATAAAACTCTATCTTAAAATGCTTGGACTGAGAGTGAAATATAAGATTAACAGTAAGATACGTTGCTTCCAAATTATCAAACCAAAGCATAAGAGGTGTAGTGGGTGAAAAAACAATTTCATAAAGTAGAGAATAAAGCCACTAAACCTCACTAGTGGCAATGGTGAGTGCTCAATGTTCAGCCTCAGTAAAACATTGAGAAACTACTTATTGCTTTTTGAAGCCTAGGAAATAAAATTAGGTCCAACAAAAATAATAGATCCTGTGGTAGACTTACGATCCTCAGGAGAGCCACCCCAATCAGCACCAGAGTACTCAGAAAGTGAAATTGTAGAAGATCAACAAGGAAGAAGATCATGGTGAGAAGTGCCAAGAAAATAAAAAATCCTTTTCACTTGCTTCCAATTTTCAACCAATAGTTGATGACTACACTAAGACACACGATTAACTAGAAAGGCAAAGTTAGGTTATGCAATACTAAGATACTGTAAACTTCCAACCATTTGTCGATAAAGAAAGACATCTTTAAATGATTCAATGGAGGAAGTTTTATGCACGGAAGGATATATCAGTGTAGAGATCGTGTTCGCATTAAGCATCTTGGTCTTAGATAAAAAATCATTGATGTACTTTTATTGCATAATTAGTAAGTCAATTTTAGTTGTTATAATTTGTAACTGTAATTCTAAGAAAATACTATAGGGGACAAGGTCATTGACTACAAAATGAGATTAAAGTGCACAAACAACTCCCATCACCATTTTATTAAAACTACCTATCAAAACAATGTCACCTACATATAAAAGACAAAAAAAAATGAGATTTACGGTTAACAAAAATAAAAAGAAAAGGATTGGTATTAGAAGCTTTAAAAATGAATGAAAGAAATGCTTCTTCAAGACAGTGGAACCAACTTCATGGAGCCTTCTTAAGACCATAGAGAAATTTATGCAATAAGCATACATGATAGGGCTAATTTTTGTCTACAAAATTGCGAGGTTGAGACAAATAACCTATTCATGAAGTGAACCATTAAAAAAGCTTTTGAAACATCATGTTTTCTAATACATTAATTTTCAGTAACAACAATGCTTAAAATAAATCTAATTGTGGCAAGATAAATAGTAGGACTAATAGTAGCATTATAGTCAATTTCGGGTCATTTAAGAAATCCCTTAGCAATCAAACAAGCTTTATAGCATTAAATTGTTCCATTAGGATTCTAATTGATGCAATACACCCACTTGCACCCAATAAGATTTGTTGCTTAAGAAGTTAGTACCTCCGACATCTTGAGCATATAAGGGCACTAAATTCCATAGTCATTGCGGCAACCGATTTAGGATCTTTTATAAGGAATTATTCCAAGAACACGTGAGCATTGATTGCGTTGAACTAGTTTGTTTCGATTGTGAATTATGAGTAGAAAGGTCAACATTCAAGCAAATTTCAAGTGACTCTTAATGAATTATAGGTAGTGAAATATCTTGGTTTGAGAGCTTATCAGGAGCCATATGAATTTTCAAGAAGAGGGAAGTTCGACATGTCATCATATGGAATCATGTTTGTATTCTAAAAAGCCAGTGAAGTAAGTCTTTGAGATGGCGGGGAAGCTTAGTGAACTAAATGTGTGCGAGAGGTTAAAGGTATAGAAGCTAGTATTATAGGTACCAATAAAGAAGTTGTTGCTACTGGCTCCAATTTCCTTAATATTGGCAATATTGAATTTTGATGATGATTGTTAGTACCTATAAATAGAAAAAGATTCTCATCGGCGAGAAATGTACACTTTATTAGTGACAATGTCAAACCATCTATAGCCTTCTTGCAATTTACTATCTTCTAAAAAGACACGCTTAGCAAGCATGGTTCCAATTTATCCTTTTTATAAGTCCGAAGCCAAAGATATACAAGCAACAAAAAATCTTCAAAAAATATAATAAGGTTTCTCATTAAATAGAACTTTAAAAGGAGACCTATTATGCATTAAAGGTGTAGGAAGTCTATTAATAATGTAATTTTGCAGCGTCAAAAGCGAAATTCCAATATTTAGATGGAACAAAAGCATTGTGCATCATGGATAAACCAGTTTCAATAATATATCGATGCTTTTGTTCAACACATCAATTTTGGTCAGGTATGTGTGGATATGAAAGATGATGATTAATTCCATTTTCATCAAGATGTTGGTGTAAGGCTTGATGCTCTCCCCCAAAATTGGATTGAAATGTCTAAATCCTTTGATTAAAAATTTGTTCTTTAAAATATTGAAATTTAATGAAGATACTCGTGAGTTCTGACTTGCAGTGAATTTAGTAAATATGAGATTATTTACTAAAATGATCATAGAACAAAACATAGTATTTGTTTCCACCAACTGATTCTTATAAGGAAGGTCCTCATAAATCACTACAAATTAATTCAAGTTGAGCATTTGACTTATGAGTATATAACAAACAAGATAATTTATAAATCTTACTAACATTACATCCATGCAAATTTGATCTAACATAATTAGATAAAGATAAATTATTATTCCTAAGAACTTGATGCACTATTTTAATACTAGCACAACCTAGACGTTGATGCCAAGTGGAAAGGTCTACTAAAGCTTTAAAACCCTTGGTGATGAAGGAACCGCCATTGGTAAAGTATAAATGCTATTTTTACTCTTTCCATAATAAATTACTTGCCATTTTCTCAAATCCTTAATAAGAAAACAATTGTTAAAAAATTCAATAGAGGCCGAATTATGCTTAGTCAAAGCATAAACAAATAATAAATTTTGATGGGCCTTTGAAACATTCAATATTTGAGATAAATTAAGAGGATAATTATTGAAATATGTAGTAGAATTTCTTATATGAGAGATGGGTAAGGTGCTATCGTCACCAATAATTACTTCCTTAAGACGGTAATATTCTGAATGAAGGACAAGATTGTCTAATTTAGTTGTGAAATGGTGTGTAGCTCCAGAATTAAGTGTGCAATTGTTGGTTTGTGTTGAAGATAAAGGATGCCACTCGAGACATTGGCTTTGTTTGAAGTAAACCTTTCTCAGTTGGAAACTGATGTGAGTAATGCCTTATGCCCTTACAATTATACAAATGATTGTAGATAAGTCCACAATTTGCTTATCACATGAAACATTGTATAATTGGTTCTAAAATTGAGAATTCATAGGTCAATTGATAGTTTATCAGCCTTGAGTTACGCTACCTAGTCAGTTCCTGCATCTTTTACCATATCCTTGCCTCCATTTTGCTTGAGAATTCTTCTTTGCTTCAAAATTAGCTCACACTAAGAGAGTAAAAAAAAATGATTATCATTGAAGTTGCATCTCTTTTCTAATTAAAGGCCTGTAACATCAAATGAAACATAATGTAATCTTGCTTCAATAGCCTAAACAAAGGACAATAAGCCATTCTAAACCCATCCATTATGTAATTTACTCGATCATCCTCTACCAAAAGACTTCTGAGGACTGCTAGCTGATTCACCATAAGCTTGGCGCATTATATATACACAGTGATTGAGTCATTACCTCTTTGTAAGCTAATTAGTTATTGTTTAAGCTATCAAATTTGAACTTGTGATCCAGATGCATAGGTCGTTGTAAGCCTTTTCCAAGCACACGCAATGTTAACCCCATCAATCTACCACAGTAATTGTTAAGATACAAAACTTACAATCTAACTCAACACAAGTTGATCGTTACAAAGCAAACAGTAAAACTTTTCATTGAGTTTACCATTCATTTCCAGAGGTAGAGGATCGACATAATCATCAATGTGTCTTACTAGGTTGTAAACATGTAGCCTTGGTATGAGTTGCATTTTCCACAACAGATAACTTATAGAACTTAGTATTAATGGAAATTGTTGTAAAAAGTTGGGAAAAAAATTGGTTGGTTTTTAATGGGGGAATAGGGATAATTGAAGTGGTTGTGCTTGATGTTGTCATGATTTTTATGATAAGAAAGAGAAAAGACAAGAGGAACATAAGAGCTAAAGGAAAAAGGAACAATAAAAAAAGTTTGCTTAGTAAAGAGGCTTTATAGCTATGATACTGTGAAATGACTTAAACTTACTTGACCAATATAGTAGGTACAATGATTTCATTAAATACTCTAGAAGTACATCAAGACTATACTAATTTGTTGAAATTATATAGATAGAGAGCTATTGGGATTATATTTACAGACGTTTACATATTATCTATAAGTTAAACACATCAAATATGTAGGAGATAGAGACAAAGAGGGATAAGAATGTCACACATTATCTACAACTTAAACATAAAAAATTTGTAAGAGATAAAGATAACTAGGAGACTTTTAGAAGAATATAATTTCCATATTATAAACACATAAAGCTAAAGTCTCAAATTTCACATAATACTATGCTATCAAGATCATTAAACATATGAAGGTATTCTCATATGTAATAATCATGATAATTATCATTCAGATTTTCACTTCTCTTCTCATTGATTATATGAAAATGATGCATTTACAACTTCATATACTTTGCTTGGTGCCTTCTTGTCCAGGGAAGTTTGTCAATAAGGTATAGCTGAAGTTTCATTGAGAGAAGGTTAACTTGCCCTTAAAGTTAAGGGTATAAGAATTCTAATTGGAGCTGAGGATTCATTGTCATTTGAAGTTGGTCGTGTATGCTTTTTTTATTTTTATTGCTCATTTTTGTAGTTTACAAATGATACAGTAGTTATATAAAAGTTTTAACAGTTATTGATGAGATGTTTTAATATTACAGTGATGTTTTTTATTTATATTTGATAGTTATATATAACAATCAATGTAAATATTTATAATCAAAACCTTTAAACTTCCTAAGTTTTTACTTCAATAATGACTATTTAAGTTTGTATATATTGGATATGCTAGATTACCTTCTTTATTACATAAGAATTTATTGTGGTAATTATATCTATAATGTAGAAGATTGAAGATTAAGAAAATATTATGAAATAGAAACCTTTGTTGATGCTAATTCCAAATTGGATATTAATTAAGTTTAAAAGAAATTAGGATGATAAAAATGCAAAGAATGCAATTTAAGAAAATAACATAGCTTAGTTTATTTATATTTTTTAATTGGTATAGTTATGTATGAGTTACATATTATTAATTCAAATTTAAGTTACTTTTGTGGTTGCTTTCCTATGATCTAAATACTTATTTATCGATACCCAAGTTTACGTATGAGTCGATGTTTTAGTGCTGCTCTAAGTATCTTATGTGATTATTTTCATTTCACACCACCTAAAAGCTAGAAACTTTACTAAATTTTAAATAATTAACTGATTTTATTGGTGCATATTTTGAGCAAGCCTTATATATTATTGAATATCATTGAATCCTTCATAATAATTGTATACATAACTTCATTAATAAGATGGATAGAAAAGGAATAACCTAATTAAGGAACAATGATTCTAGAATACTCATTGTGATGGTTTTTTTTAATAAAAAAAGAACTATGACCTTAAGACTATGAGAATATAAGGTTTATTAGGAATATAAAATCTATCGTAAATATAAGGTTTATTTACGTATATTGTAAATATATTTGTATGCAATAATAGTGATGGATCGTAATTATAATAGAATAGCACCAAATTCTCTTTTATACACGTAAAACCAAAGTCTCAAATTTCACATAATAGCTACATTAAATAAAAGGTTAAACATATAAGGTTATTCTTATGTTATAATAATGATGTTTTGTCGTTTGTATTTTCACTTGTCATCGAATTCTTGAAAAAGATGCATTGACACCTTTATATGCTTTTCTCAATATCTCATTTAAGGACGTTTGCTAATAAGCAGAGATAATGCTTAATTGAGAATCACCATTGTTTAAAGTCATTGGTCTAAGCATTTCAAGTTAGAGTTTGAGCATTGATTTTGTTGCATATGTGCAAATCCCATATTGGAGAAACACATAAATGGAAAGCCTCCTTAAGTTATAAAAGGAGGGTTCCTTCACCTTTGTTTAACATCCCAAAATTGCCTATCTTTCCTTAAGACAAAAAATTATCTCTCTTTGTAATATTTCACTTGTATTATTTCTTAAAATAATGAAATATTAATTTAGTAATAGTGTCCGAGGAAGTAGGCATAATTGGTCTAACCTCGTTAAATTCTCGTGTTCTTTAGTTGTCTATTTAATAGCTATTATCGAGTATAGTTGTAGTGAATTATTTTGCTACTAAATTACATGTCTAGGAAAATTATGTCTAAAGAGATTGGGTTTTAAGTAGGACCGTTTGTGACCCCTCTAGTCTTTCCTAGGAATTAACCTTGTGTAATTTTACAGTATAACTGTTCATACTCTATCCATTGATGCAATAGTGCTCGAGGTGAATTTGTTATTATTAGTGAAAATTAACCTGAATTTCTATAACAATTGGTATCAGAGCCAAGATTTTTTCTTAGTATGCTTTATGGTTGCAGCGTAGTCTGATCTTTCACATCAGAAAATATTTCCTTAGGCTTTTGGCATTCTACATCAACATTTATTAAATAGAAATGGTAGTAGAGATTACTGAAGACAAAAAAATTCCATACCATCTACGTCAACTACTTCTTCCTTGTCCATTCTAGTGAGAATTGCAGTATAAAATGCATGATTTGCAGTGGAGATTTTGGATGGTATAAATCATTTCGGCATGTGGTAAAGTGTGGTCCAAGACGCTCTTTTTCAGCAAGGTTTTGACATTACCATTGAAGAAAAGAAACTAGATGATGTTGAGGAGAAAGATTGGATGATTATAAATCGTTTGACATGTAGTTCAATTCGATTGTGTTTTTCCAGAGAGCAAAAGTATGTTTTCTTGAAAGAAACTTTTACATATAAATTATGGAACACATTGGAAGAAAAAATCTTGAAGAAAAGTGGTCATAATAAACTCCTTATGAAGAAGAGATTGTTTCGTTTATCTTATGTTTCAAGTACCAATATAAATGATCACATCACTATTTTTAATCAGTTAGTTACTAATTTAATGAATTTGGATGTGATATTTGAAAATGAAGATATGACTTTGATGTTGCTGAGATCCCTTTCTGAGGAGTTTGAATGTCTTAAACTACTCTACTTCATGGGAAAGTTACTTTGTCTCTTAGTGAAGTTACAACTGCTTCGTATAGTCATAAATTGAGAAGGAAGACAAAGGAAAAACTTATAAGTGCAGCGTTAGACACTTTGGTGATCAAAGGTTGTTCGCAGAGCCAGACTAAAAGAGAGAAAGGGATAAAAGTTGAGGCCCAAATTAAGTAAAGATAAATGTGCCTTTTGTAAAAAAGAAAGGGCACTGGAAGAAGGATTGTCCTAAGCTCAAAAATAAAAGCAAACTTGATAAAGGAAAGGTGGTAGCATATTCAAATATACCTGAGTGTAATGATGAAGACTCAAAATTTTCATTTATTGTTAAGCCATCAACTAGCTCTTCTAGTGCATGGCTGCTTGATTTAGAATGCAGTCATCATATGTGTCCCAATAAGGATTGGTTCTATGATTTTAAAGAACTAGAAGATGAAATTGTTTACACAACAAATGAATTCCTTCTTGTCACACATAAGATTTGTCCCATCATTTGAAGAATCAAGATGGATCAATCAGAATATTAATAAATATTCGTTATATGCCGAGTCTGTTGAAGAATCTCATTTCTGTAAGGGCATTAGAAGAAAAAGGCCTTGAGGTGGTAGCAAAATATGGAGTGATGAAGACCATCTCTGGTGCACTTGTGGTATTAAAGGGAGTATAGAAGAATAATAGATTGTACCATTATCTGGATACTACTGTTATTGGAACAACAACAGCAGTAGTAGCTTCTAATGATGAGAAGGTATTAGAAGTAATCATGTTATGGCATATGCATTTGGGGCATGCAGGTGAAAAATCCTTGAATCTCTTAGTAAATAAAGAATTGTTGAAAGGGGAGAAGACTTGAAAATTGGATTATGTGAGTATTATATCAAAAAGAAGAAAACAAAGGTAAAATTTGGAACAAGGGTACTTTGGATTATGTTCACTTTGATGTGTAGGACCTTCCAAGACAACTTTTCTAGGAGGAAAACACTATTATGTAACCTTTGTTGATGATTTTTTTTGGAGAGTATGGATGTATACTATGAAGACTAAGGATGAAGTGTAGGGAGTTTTCCTCAAATGGAATAAAATGATGGAAACCCAAATAGGCATAAGGATCAAGAAACGGTGGGGAGTGTAGGAGTGATCCATTTTTAAAAGTCTGCGAAGATGAAGACATTGTCAGACACTTCACAGGTAGGAATGCACCGCAACAAAATAGGATGGAAAAATGTATGAACTAGATTGTTGGAGAAAGTTCGGTGTATGTTGTCCAATGTTAGGTTAGGCAGAGAATTTTGGGCCAAAGTCATTACATATGCTTGCTATTTTGTCAACCGCCTACCATCTAGTGTTATTGGTGGTAAAATGTCATTGGAGAAATGGTTTGGAAAGCCTGCTATAGATTATAATTCCTTACATGTGTTTAGTTCCACGGCATATTATCATGTTAAGGAGTCAAAGTTGGATCCATGTGCAAAGAAATAAATTTTCATGGAGATCACCTCTGGTGTGAAAAGATATCATCTTTGGAGTCTAAAGTCAAAGAAAATAATTTTTAAGAGGGACATTAGCTTTGATGCATCTATTACGATAAGAATGGTGAAAACTGAAAATATTGAGTAGACCAATGATACTCTAAAACAGGTGGAGTTTGTAAGAAAAATTATTACCCCATCAAATGATAAAGCAAATGCAGAAACTCTTGTGGCAGAAGAGGAGTTAGATGAAGAAGAAGTTCCGACCCAAGAGCCTCCACAGCAATAATTACCAATTGCATTGAGAAAGCCAAAGAGGAACACTCAAGTACTTGTTTGTTATGTTAATATGGTGGCTTATGCATCTATAATTGAAATTGATGACAAACCTACCATTTATAAGGAAGTAGTTTGAAGTTTAGAAGAAGATAAGTGGAGGATAGACATAAATGACGAAATATAACCCCTTTATAAAAATCAGACGTGGAAGCTAACTAATCTCTTGAAGGGAAATAAGGCAATTGGATGCAAATGGGTAAATGCAAAGAAAGATGGATTTCCAAACAAGAATGATGTTCGCTATAAAGCAAGACTGAGGCCAAAGCCTACACTCAGACAGAGGGAATTGATTATAATGAAGTTTTTTCTCCAGTTGTAAAACAATCCTTCATTCGAATTTTGTTGGCTTTGGTAGCATAATTTGGTATGGAACTAGTTCAATTGGATGTAAAAATTATGCTTTTACATGGAGACTTAGAGAAGGAAATCTATATGAATCAGCCTGAAGGTTTTTAAGTTGCTAGAAAAGAGAAAATAGTGTGCAAACTTGAAAAATCATCGTATGGATTGAAGCAATTTTCGAGGTAGTAATACAAGCATTTGACAAATTAATGATGGGGCAGAAGTACATAAGAAGAAAATACAATCACTGTGTGTATTTGCACAAGCTACGAGATGGATCTTACATATATCTTCTTTTTTATGTTAATGATATGTCGATAGCCTCCAAGAGTCTGACAGAGATTAAAAAATTAAAGACTTAGTTGAACAGGGAGTTTGAAATTAAGGATCTAGGTCAAGCTAAGAAGATTCTCAGCATGGAGATTATAAGAAGAGATAGGGAATCAGGGAGAATTTGTTTGATTCATAAATAGTATCTAAGAAAGGTAATAAAATGTTTTGGTTTGAATGAAAAGTCAAAGCTTGTCAGTTTTCCGCTCGCTCCTCATTTTAAGCTCAGTGCATCTTTATCTCCAAAGAATGATGTAGAATGGGAATACATGTTAAAAGTACCATATGAAAACGTTAATGGTAGCTTGATGTATGTTATGGTGTGTACAAAGCTTGATATTTCATAGGTAGATGGGGTTATGTAAAGGTATATACATGATCTTAGAAAGGAACATTGGTAAGTTATGAAATAGATTCTACAGTACATTTTGAACTCTTTAGATGTTGGTTTGGTATTTCAGCAGGACAAGCAAGATGGTCTGTGTAGTTGGATATTGTAATTCTGACTATACCAGTGATTTGGACAAGCGTCGATTAACTAATGGCTACGTGTTTACTCTTACAAAGACACTAGTCAGTTGGAGGTCTACCTTATAGCCAACAATTACTTTGTCGACTAGGAGGCAGAGTATATGACAGTTACGGAGGTTGTGAGTGAGGCAATTTGACTTTAAGGATTGCTTGGTGAATTAGGGTGCATTATGATAGTTAGAGTGCTATCCTTTTAGCAAAGAATCAGGTTTACCATACAAAGACGAAGCTTATTAATGTCTGTTATCCCTTTGTATGAGAGGTTCTAAAAGAAGGTGGAGTAGCAATCCAAAAGACTAAGACCACTGAAAATCCTGTTGATAGGTTGACAGAGGTGATGACTACGATCAAGTTCCAATATTGTTTGGACTTGATCAATATTGCAAAAAATTAAAGATGAGCGCTTTGAAGCATATTTGGAGACATTACCGAAGATAGTTTCATTTGTAGGAGGATTTTGATAATAAAGATTTGAAAATATGCTAAGATGGAGAATTATTGACTTTATGACATATGTACAAATCTCATATTGTAGAAGCACAAAAATGAGAGAGCCTCCTTAAGCTATAAAAGGAGGGCTCTTTCACCTTTGTTGAACATCTCAAAATTGTTTATCTTTCCTTAAGGCCAAAAATTCTCTCTCTCTCTGAAATATTTCACTTGTATTATTTCCTTGAAATAGTTAAATATTAATTCAGTAGTGTAAGAGGAAGTAAGCATAATTGGTTGAACCTCGTTAAATTATGATGTTCTTTATTTGTCTATTTAATAGTTATTATTCGATATAGTTATAGTGAATTATTATACTATTAAATTACAGGTTAGGAAATTTGTGTCTAAGGAGATTGAGTTTTAAGTAAGACCGTTTGTAACTTCTCTAGTCTTTCCTAAGAATTTACGTGATATAATTTTATAGTACAATCATTCATACTTTATTCACTGACACAATAGTGCTCGAGGTGAATTTGTCATTATTGGTAAAAATTAACCCGAGTTTCCATAACATTGAGGGTGTATGTTGGTCATTTTTGTATTTGGCAAATGGTACAGTGTTGATATAAAGGTTTCAATGGTCATTGATGAGATGTGTTAGTACCAAAGTAATGTGTGTTATGTTAGTAAAAAAAATCAAAATTTTAATGTAGTTAATGCTAATAGTTAGTAATTATGTATACAGTTGTTCGTAACATCCTTCAATATGTTGTAGAACAAAAAGTTACTAAAATAATTATTATGTTATCCAAATAACTAATAAGTTAATTATTAAAATTCACGTCAAGAGCTGTAATGAAGTTATACTTATCCAGTGAAAGTAGTTCAACCAAGTAGCTGTGCTTCTTCTTAGACAAAATAGAAAGAACCCAAATCTCATTTCCGCGGAGAACAAAGCCAGAGAACCAGTAGCTAGGTGTGTGATTCTTAAGTTTGAGATCTTCCCACTTGCTACATAGCCCTTGTACATAAAGTCACCAAGTAGGGAAAAGGACAACTCTTGAGCAAGTACACATCGAACACGACATCATGGAATAAGAACAAGTTCATCGGCCCGTACTTGTCGTGATTGAAATAGTTTTGCGACAGGCAATTGTTGCTGGAGCGGAAGAAAGTCAACTCGAACATACGGAAACCATTACAATGTCGATTTGTTACTTTTTACAACGATAATATCCTCTGTTTAGTCCCACTCTGAGAACAAGCTTAGCTATTGCCATTTTGTGCAATGTGATATTACCGAAGCTTTCTCGATTTTTTACGTGTCATTGATGCTTATTCTATTCTTGTTTCCTGGAGGTATTATACCCATTTGCGAAAACTTTGGATGAGCATCTTCAAGTTGCATAGGCCTTGACACAAAAACTTGACATTATTGTATCGGGCTGAAGATTGACTTGGGTTACATCGGAGATAATAAAGCAAACCATAGGCTTGGGTTACGTCGGAGATAATAAAGCAAACCATAGGTTGCATCTGATGCTTCTGATTGTTTGTCTTCTATAATTACATTTTTGAACTAAGTATAAATATATATATCAATCAAAACGAATCACCAATGCTTCTCTTCCTAGCTTTTGCTTTTCTGTATTAATAAAAACTTATCACCAAAACTCCCTTCAGGGATTGGCTACTGATCATATGTTTAGTTTGCTGGGTGCAGATATGCAAAACCCCTTGAAAACAAAGAAACGCGGAGCAAGATTAGTGGAAGATCGGATACAACCAAAGTCTTCACCATCAGGCAGGAATAACAAACATGTGGTCATAGTTATGGATGGTCTCAAAGAATTCAATGCAGAGCCACTTCAATGGGCGCTAGAGAATGTGGCGTTCGCCGGATGCCCGGTCACGCTCGTCGGTGCGATGCCTTGGCTTAATATTCCTTGTGAGTATATTGCTTAAACTTTTATTTAGAGTGCCATATAGCGCTTTGCAAGTGACTTGAAATGATACTGTTTTTATTCCTAGAGTTCTGTAAGCAATAGCTGACTGGGATTTGAAAGAGCAAGTGGAGTAACCTTGTTCTTGTTGTCTGTCTTGCATATCTGGTCTACAGTATTCACAAAGACGTTGCAAGATGTTTGGTCAGGGGAATTTGAAGAATTATATGCTTCAAATGAAAATGGTGAACTGAGGAGAGATGTTAGGTATCAGAAACTTCAAGCGGTGCTGGACCTCTGCCAAACATTTGGGGTATATCCAAGGAAACTCTTCCTCCTGAAACAGATGTGGCTTTTGATTCCACGATCTTTTGATGCAGGTTGTCCCACAAAAAGAGATCGTAATGGGGTTTCCTTTGAGAACGATGGTGGTAGACAAGATCACAAACCTCCAAGCCACATGGGTGGTCTTTGACAGGCAAGAAAAGCTTAACGAATGCTAACCTTGTCATAGTTGTTGATTAAGTTAATTGTTCCCTGACAGGTATCAGAGAAAATACAGAAAGTTTTTCGCAGAGAAAATACAATGTAACATGGTTATGATGAATGAAAGTGGTGAGGCGGACGTAATTAGAGGGAAGTCAAAGTACTCCACAGGTCTTGGCGTCTAAAGATTGGTGGCAGGCCGAGCACTGGCGAAGCATGATTGTTAGTATAGGATCTCTTTATTAATGTCACTTGAAGATGCGAATTCCCTTCTTGCTAAATTTTATAGTAATAAGACAACTGAACTACCACCGTTGTGCCTTTTGTGTTACATGAAGTTGAATCCATTGATGTTAATTAACATGTTCACTTTATTCCATGAAGACGTCTAATTAAGGTAAACATAAATAAAGATGGCAGTCATCTTCCTGACGTAGAAAGTTACATTAGTCAACCTTGAAAATTCGGAGCATTCGTAAAATGTATTGCTCCTAAATATTTTTGGTCATCAACTGCCTAAATGGAATAATTATTGAGAAATACTTGGCGGAATAACATATGATTCATTGAATTATATATAGTTTGGTAATATTACTCACCTTTTTATAATTTCAATCTTTTCGTTTATTATTTGATTTACTATTTGGAGAATTATATAAAATCTAAAATCTTCATGCAATTAGACTTTCATGGAAAATTATGTTATAGGTATTAATTAGTACGAGGAAGGAACTTCAAAATATCATAAACTTAATTGACAATATTGTTCCCCAAATCACAGTCGATACATATATTAACTAAATAATTAAGCTTTATTTCGAAAATGATGGTAGAGATATATAAGTGAAAGTCGCGAGGGCTGGGTGTGAATATCTCGACTAAGGAACATATCCAACACCATGGCCACCTCCTGCACCTCCACCACCTCCGTATCCAACTCCAGGGCCATATCCCCCACCTCCGCCACCTCCAGAGCCACCACCACCGCCACCTCCAGCCCCACCACCATGACCACCTCCTTCTCCTCCACCATATCCACCTCCACCTGCCCCTCCAGCACCATAGCCTCCTCCACCACCGCCACCACTTCCACCACCTCCTCCGTATCCTACACCATGTTCTCCACCATAACCACCACCTGCACCGCCACCTTCTCCTCCTCCATATCCTGCACCATGTTCGCTTCCTGCACCGTATCCACCACCACCACCAGTGCCACCCCCACCACCCCCACCATATCCAGAACCATGCTCACCACCACCACCACCGTATCCAGCTCCACCACCTTGTCCACTGCCACCTCCATAACCAACACCATGTTCCCCTCCATAACCCCCACCACCTCCCTTACCTCCGCCACCTCCACTACCATAACCAACTCCATGTTCACCTCCAGCACCATATCCATGTCCACCACCTTCGCCGCCGCCACTTCCGTATCCAACTCCATGCTCACCTCCAGCACCACTACCGCCCCCACCACCACCTCCACTACCGCCCCCTCCGCCACCACCACTAGCACCCCCATAACCCGCACCACCACCTTCTCCACTGCCACCACCACCTCCATAACCTCCAACATTGCCTCCTACACCAGCGTACCCCGCCCCCCCACCACCACCGGAGCCACCTCCACCTCCATAACCCTCAAGATGACCACCATAGCCAGCACCACCGCCAGTTCCGTGTCCAGCACCGTAGCCACCAGCTCCTTCCAAATTGAGAAGGGTTCTAGCTGAGTTGCAGACGCTTAAAACTAACAAAAGAATGAAAGCAGAACCCAAAAGTTTACAAGTAGCCATTAGGTTATTTGGTTAAGTTCCTGGTATCGAAATGGAAATGAAGGGCTGGTATTAATAGCAATGAGACTGGGGTCCAAAGCCGCACTCTTTGCAAAGAGAGTGGTTGAAGCACATGCAAAAAGAAACTTTGTGTGCCCCCACAGTCCCTCCCAATACACAATGCAGAGACACGGACAAATTACACTACTACAATCACTTGCACAAAGTAACAAGTCTTATTCTCACGCTCTCCAGAGTGTGCTTATTTGCTGTCTTCCATAACCAAATACGAACCGTTTCTCCATCTCTAAGTTTGGGAAGTTTAGACGTGACCTAACTGTTATTTTCTGCACCTTCAGCTTTAGCTATCAGACTTCAGATAATAACCAGGAAAATACCGTCTATTGTGTACCTTACTGGTTAAGTTAGCAAAGGGAAAATCAATCGGTTTCATTGTAACACTTAGGCATTAATCCAAAATATACATTGCTCAATTCATTTATTTGTTTTCTTGTAAATAATGTTTTAGTTATGTTTATTTTTCCAGCTCTGAGTTACGGCTCTATGTTTCATCTTTAGCTCTCTTTTCTCTGCACTGCTAAGAAAAAAGTTCGTGTGGGACGTAATTACCTGATTATATTCTAAGAGTATTATTGAGGCATTAATACTCTTTCCCAACAATTTTACTAACAATATATCTTATGCGACTGATAATTTTCCATGTGTGAGATCAATAAATATTAATTTATAAAATTGTGATAATTAAACAACTTTTCTTCTGATAGTCAAAATTTGGTATTTTTAACTACCTATCCATTATAAAATCATGAATAATAGAACAGATGTACCTGCAGCCCAATGATTATATTTTTTTTCTTCGGTGCGATGAGGTAACTTTGGGGATAATAAACTATTATACCATAATGTCATTAAGCTTTTTTTTTTTTAGTACAAAGGAGAAGCTAAATCTAGGAAAAGTTGAACCGCAGGGATCTACGGTACACATCGCCAGTCATGTCGTTCTAAATCTGCTCCCAAATCTCATTCGGAGGCTTCTGGAGGATGTGAACCCCTAGTTGGGAGTAGTACGCCAACTGCGCCAGTTTGTCAGCACTCTGGTTCCCCTCGCGGTAGGTTTGTTGGAGTTGGACCTCCCAAGGACGGCGCAATAAATCCCGAATATCCTGCACCAAAGAAAAATCCTCCATCAGTTGAAAAGGGGAAGAAGAGAGAATGTTAATAACCTGGAGGGAATCCACTTCGAGAACCGCCCGGCAAAAACCAAGGACCCAAGCCAAATTAAATCCCGAGTGGACTCCCCAAAGTTCAGCGGTGGTGGGTATATAGCTGCCAATATTGTGAAAAAACCCTCCACACCAAACGCCATTAGAGTCCCGGATTATCCCGCAGCGGCCCTGGAAGCGCTCGAGCTCACTGTTCCATCAGTGTTTACTTTAATCCAACCCTCGGCTGGCGGATTCCACCGGACTGAAATATTCATCTAGTTTCATTGATAATATTATGCTAACTTGTCGAATCCATCTCTTTACATTGGTCAAGGATAAAGAGTCTACATTCAATTAAAGAATCAAGGGACGGGAGTACATTTTCCTTCTCCCTAGTCCCTACCCAAGGTGACTTGCTTATCTCTAACAAACACAATTTAAACTTAAAGTGTTGCTAATCTATGTCTTTATATAAGTTTGGCAATGGGTTGAGATTATGGAGTCTAAATTCCCCAACTTAAGAAATTGTTCCGTTTGCCAGCACCGCGTGCAGCTTTGAGAAATAAACGACCAAAAACAAAATAACATAAAGAGGTAGTAATAAGTCGCATCTTGTCCCTAAACTAAGATTCAAACTTTATGGACCAGTTTAAAGTTTAGGATAATAGGATATACATTTTATTCAGAAATTCAACTACATCAAATGCGCAACTAAACTTTTTTTTTTTATACATTTTAAAATTGTACAGCTTGAAACCCAAGTTAGCAAAGTTAAAAAAAAAAGGAAAAGAAAGAGAGAAGGAATTGCAATTACCAATTATATCATTTACTACTAGTGAATCATGGATAAGGAATTGAAAGGAAATATCACCTCCACTAACGTAACTTGGAACTTGAAGATGGGTTAATTTGAATTAGCTAATAAAAAGAAGAATAATGTGAAATAGGGCATGCTAACTTTTAAACAATTTTTATTCGCTAATTTGTTGCAATTTATTATCCATTAAATTAACTACCACTTAATTAAGGCGGGTGGAAACTAGTTTTGTTTATAAAAGTGCACATATCCGTAACCTTATCCTTGAAAATAATGTGTAATTGAACATCTGATTTTAATTTTTAAGTTAAATTTTGATAATTCTAATTAAATTGGGTCAACTTTTACTATTTGCAATTATGTTATTATAATCCATTTGTCCCCTAATCAGAGATAGAAGGGTTTAGGGACAAAAAGTCTTGGAACGCATAGAATGTTTTTGAAAAGATGATTATGCATGTACTTCTGGTCGTGTGGAAGGCTAATTACATCTTATAATAATATGGATAGGATCTTATTAGTAATCATCTACCAAACTTTTTCCATATTGCTACCTCCACCACTCTAATCTCTGCCTCCATACCCAAGGTGATATTGATGTTCGGATTCGTCACCATCTCGAACACGGTCAAAACCTCAAACCCCGCCTCCTTTGGCGCCTACCCCATGACCAGCTTCTTCACCTACACTGCTCCATATCCATCTACAGGAGCTCCTCCTTTGCTGCCACTGATTGTTTCACCACCTTCTCTATATCTCTCCTGCCAGCTTCTACTCCTCCATATCCACGTTCGGGGCAGTTACCATCTCTAGCAAGGGCAGAATCTACTCAGTCAACACGTTGTCCGACTCCACCCGCGTGACAATTTTCTTCACCTCCTCCACTTCCGTACTCGGATTAAATTGCCCGACCTTTAGCACCACCGACATTGGCACCAGCGTCAATCCCAATATTTCCTGTAAGGAGGGACTTTTTAGCATAAATAGGGTATAAACCAAGCTACAAAAGGAGACTAGCTACCAGTAACTTGTGATTAGGCACGAGTTAAGCTTGAGACCCATTACTAATGAAAGTCTATAGACATTACAACAAAATAGACCTTTGGTGACGATTTCCAAATTGTCGCTAAAAGTAGGATTTTCACAACTAATTATATGTTTTATATAATCGTCGCTAAATTAATATATTTGGCAACGATTTTCACAAATAGTGCAAAAGAATAACACTTGACCACAGATCAGTGAAATTGCCGCCAATGCTAGACCCTTTTGTGAAATTGTAGCTAAAAGTCTACTTTTGGCGACAAAATTGCAAATTGTCATCAAAAGTTAAAATTAAAGATTTTATATCTTATGTATTTCTTCGGAAAATTTTGATAAATTTTTGTATGTAATAGTATTCTTAAAAATAATAATGTTAAAAAGATAATTTTGTAATGATAAATGTGCTTAATAATCCTAAGGTTAATTGTAATTGACATTTACATGATTTTTCATATTTTTTCATTTTCCTTCTTTATAAATTTGTTTAAATAACCAATGCATTTATAAACTCTATAAATTTGTTTAAATCTATGGATTTATATATAAATGATTCTTTAATGATGCCTATTGTATATAGTACTACATCTCCGTTTATACAAAAATTTCATGGAAATAGAGTGGATCATCTAAAAATTGTAAAATATTTTAAAGTTTTAAACATATTGGTGAAAAACACGTGCATAGTAGATAATTTAAATTTTGAAAAGAAAATATTTTTTGGATATAAAAAGATAAACATACTTAAAATTTTAATGTTAATAAGATCAAAATATCATATATTTAATTTTACTACTATTCTTAATCATTAAAATTTATTAACAATAAAATAATAATAAATATAAAAATTGAAATATGGTAAACAATATAATATAATGATATATGGTATATAAGTATTACGAGATATTAATTAGAAGTTTAACAATTATTACAGACAAAATAATAAATAAAGTTTCACGCATAATATTCCATTGAAAAGGAGAAAAATAATTATTTTTTTATTCCAAGTAAATTAGAGTCGGTAGAAAAGGTAAAGTAGTTTTCAGTGTCTGGATTCCCAATAAGGTTCTTTGGACGTTCCAAGCCATTAATTGAAACAATTAAAGATCTTCCCTCATGATCTGGTTTATTGACACCCTCTTAATTCCAACAACTTCTTTACTTTAACTAAATTTGTACAAGATGCAGCCAACTATTTCTCATATGCAGTATGGATGATAGTATTAGATGAACCACATGTACTATGAGCAAACAGTATAAAACAGTCAAAGCTAAATCAAACAATAGTAAGAACCCAAATTCGAACACATTGCATATCTGACTGATAAACTCCATCATCGTCTCATTGAACAAACATAGGTTTTGCAATTGACCACTATTCTAAAACAACTTATTTCCCTAATCATGTAAGGACCATCAGGACATTGCCACCATCTTCATTTCCATCCATGTTCTTTTGAAGATTCGAGGAAGCTCAACATAACATATAGTATATAAAATCAAATGTTTATATAATAGCTTCCTTATAGAAAATGAGATACAGATAATAACAAAAAATAGGTAGTTCAGATGATACTAAAAATCTTGAAGAAAAAGAAGATCAACTTGGAAGGCAAGCGGGGATTAGTGTTTGATGAGGAGATTTGTTATGCATCGATTTGTTCTTCATTAGGGAGAATTTTGCCACATTCCTACTAGCGAAGCTCATTTCTACCATCGGAAACTAGTCACCACGTCGACATTCCGTGATGAATTAATGTTAGCAGTTTTATTCTGAAAAGTCAATGGAAGACTTCTTATTTGAATGTTCCAACATTCTAGCAACGTTAATTTTATGATCTATAATTACGTGAGTCTAAGTTTACTGATAAGTTTGACAATGTTAAGTGTGTATGTATTATATTTAGGGGATGCATAAACATCCGACGCAGCTCCGAAATATGATTGCTTCTATATACATAAACATTCCTTATAGAATCCTCTAATGTAAATAGTTGTGTAGTTGTGATCTAACTTTAATTTATATTAATTATTAGATTGTTAGTTTTAAGGTAGTCCATTATATATATGGTTTTATAAAATATATTTTCAATAAATTCAAATGTGTGTACGCTAAAAGATTTGGTCTTTTGACAATAAAAGTAAAAATATGACAAACGGTTAAATTTAAAGTATGTTATCTTATATTAAGATATTTCTCGAGAACTTGCCTGGAACATTTGAAGACCTAATCGATAAGTGCATGTATAGAAATAAAAAAGGTTGTAAGAATAAAAAGAGGATTCCATTGGTTTACAAGCTTTAAGTTAAAAACCTACCTCAATTCTATATCCCTAGTTAGCTTCTTTGAGTCATAACCTTACTCTTTTATTTTATAACTATATTAAAATTCAAATTCTCTATTTAAACATCCTTATTTATTATGTTATGGTTTAAAGAATTTTGGTTTATTGATATATTTATTCATAAAAAAGTACCAAAAAAAAAAGAAAAAGAAAGAAAGGTAGCAACAAGAAAACTCATTGTAATGAGAATTGTTCTTCGTATGAAGTAATGTTCCATTCCCAAGGGAGTTGAATATAGGAGTTGAACGAAATATTATATATATATTCAACTCCCTTAGGAATGGAACATTACTTCATATGCCTTGCTAGTATTTCTGATTTTGACCATTTCACTTATAATTATTACGCCTAATCATAGCCTTAATATATATTGAAATAAAGTCATTTTGATGGATACATCTGTATACTATAAGTGATAGAGATTTGGTGTTAAAGTAATCATCTGGTAAATATATGCATAAAAATTTGTTATAGAAGTAGCCTTTATTCTCTAACAGACATTTCATCAAACAATTAGTAGATTTTCCTCAAACAAGCATGGCAGGTTGAAAACAAACATCGACCCATACACATGTAAACAGAAACACAATTCACCATTTTCCAAACACAAAAAAAAAAAACAAATCCATACACCATAATCATAACACAAAACTCACATAAACTCATAATCGTAGCTGTAAGATGGTGAACGAGGAGGAAATATGATAGTTACCATGAAAATGAAGAGAGTTTTGTTTTCATGTTAATAACTTACTAGAAAATGACGTCGTTTGTGGTTAAAGAACGATGTCATTTTTTATTAATTCGGAAGAAATATATCATTTGGTGTCGATTCAAAAAATCGTCACAAAATGTTGGGTTATTACAATTTGGCTTGACCTTTTTAATGACATTAATATAAATTATATTAATTACCATATATAATTATATTTATTATAATGTAATTAAAAACAATTGCAATATAGTAATAAATGTAAACCAATATTAAATATTAATATCATATTCTTAATAATCAAATTTAATATTATTGACAATGATTGTAAGTCTAAAAATAAATTTAGTTAACAACAATAACAACAATGTCATTTTAAAAATTTTAAAAATTTAAAACACAAAATTAATTTTATTACATAAATTAATTCTTTTTATTAATTAATGTCTTTAAAAATATATGATTTGATAATTTTATGTGGTGTCACAAAATTCTATACACTATATATAAATTCCATACTATTTTATAGAATTTATATATTACAAAAAAATGCGGTAACTATAAAAGTCAATAGGATAACTATTTGGCGACGATTTTAGAACTTCTTCGCCAAATATGTCATTTTGCGATGATTCTTGTAGATTATTGCTAAAAGGTTAGTGGTGTATATACATTTGGCGATGTTTTTAGAAATTGTCGCTAAATGTTGAAACATTTTTAAAAATAAAAACAAAACAATGTCGTTTGTTGTGTAACAAATGATGTCATTTCCTTCCTTATAAATGGCTGGCAGTGTACATAAATTTGACAACATTTTTATAAATTGTTGCCAAATATTGGAACGTTTAATAAAAATGAATGTAACAAACGATGTCATTTCATTCCTTTTTAAATGGTTGGCAATGTATGTACATTTGGCGATGTTTTTATAGATCGTTGCCAAATGTTGGAATGTTTAATAGAAACAAAAATGATGTTGTTTGTTCGATGAATAAACGACATCATTTCCTTCCTCTTTAAATGAAAAGGAAGAAGCTTTTCATCTTCCCCTGCTTAAATTGTCATTTTTACTCTGCATTTCTTCTCGCCCTCGAGTCTTCTTCATTCTTTCGCCTTTTTCGTCATTCATTTAAAGTAAGTGTTACTGTGTCTTCTTCACTACCACCTGATTTTTTGTTTTGTTGGTGTTTTGTTTATGTTGTTTGGGTGATGTAATAGAATGGGTTTTGTTTTGTATCAGTGTGTGTTGTGATCTGGTTGATGGTAATAGTTTTGTGTGATAATAATGAAGTGGGTGGCTTGTGTAATGCATCCAGAATGGGTTGATTGAACCCATTTGAGTACTACATATTAGATGTTTATTGAAAGTTCTACTAGAGTTTTTTTTTAAATATTTTTGTTGAGTGGAGATTGTTGCTATCATATTCTTTTCCTACTTTTAAATCAAATTATAAATTCATTTGAAAATATAGGTACTAATAAAAAAACCTCAAGCATAGCTCTAAGCATTTTCTCTATTTTAATCTCTAACACTAAATTTTAAGCATTATATTTTAACTTTTAAGTTGTAGTATTCGTTCTAGTTATATTAATTCCAATTTGAATTCTAAGTTGCAACTCCAATATTTTATTTTCATTTCAAGACAATAATTTATTATAAGAATTTTCTTTATTTTAAAACCTTAAGATCTATTCTAGGCATTTTATCCATTTCCCAAGATCTAATACTTAACCCTAGGCATTTGTTTTCTTTTTAAAGTCCTAAGATTCGCTGTAAGCATATAAATTTCATTTAAAACCCTATCACATAGTTAAAAGCATTGTCTAAATCTTAAGACTTACGACCTAGCTCTATGAATATCATTTAATTTCAAAGCTATAAGATTCATTTTATGTACATCAATTTTAAAGCTATTCTAGGATTTTTTATTTTAAATCTTAAGATCCTTTCTAAGATATTTTACTTTTATTTTAAGGTGTACTAAGTAAAACATAAATTCTTGGGCCTTTATTCATATGTTTTAACCTCATTTCAAGTTTCAAATATGAACTCAATTATTTTATTAACAGTAGGTAAAATAAAAAATTCTTAGGCCTATAATCATATTTGTTTTTTCAATTTTTAATATACTTTTAAACTCACTCCTGATATTTCTTTTAAACTTTCCAAATTTTCATAATCTTTTTTATACTTAGCTAATCACTTAGGTAGGTAAAATAGAGTCCTAATACGTTCCTTATTTTAGAACATTCAGATCCTTCCCCACAACAACCATATCTTAGCCAACAATAACAATCGATCTCATCCTTCAATGAACCAACTCAGCAACAACCTTCATCAGACTCAACTAGTATTGAGGGATCTGCAGGTGTGTTAAACTTTAACACCTATAATTAGACTTATACTCAAATGTACATTTGCATGTTTAATGCATATTTTCTTATCATTATTCATTTTTTGTCAGATACCAATACTACCACTAGAAAATTAGGTAGAAGTATAACTAAATGTTATGAGTTGCAATGCATTAATGTCGCAATAAACAGCAGGTTGTCTGTATATATTGATGACTTGCAAGGTCATTCTGTAGAGAATATTCAATCGGCAAAATTGTCTATTGAGTTAGGCATAATTGTCAGAACTAAATTACCTTGCCTTAAGCATGCTAAATAATTCAAGGAAGACAACTCCTACAGAATGTTTTGGACAAAATTTCGATAAAATTTCAATTTATTTAATTATATGCAATATAATTAATTAAACTTCTAATTACTATTCACAAATGAAGCTGAATATCGTCAATATCGACAATCTTGATGTTCCAAACAGTGTCACTTCACTTTTGAAACAAAGGACCAAAGATCGTCATTACCTACTACTTAAATATTGCAAATATTTTCCTTCAAATGAAGAGGTAAGCATACATGTTCCAGAATGAATGTCTCAAGAAAATTAGAACAGTTTGCGTGATATTGGGCCTTTTCAAATGTTCAAGTTCGTTTTCTTTCACCTCATATTTGCTTCCATTAATCTTGTTTCTGAAATGAATATGTAAAGTCTTTGCTTTCAAGTTATATTAGTACATACAATATTATTTATTATGTTTTGAATTTTTTCATATAAAACAGAGTCAGAAGGAACTACATGGAAAAGAGTGTGTAGGATCACACTTTATGAATTGACACACTATAAGGAAGGTAAAGGTTGGATGTTTGAAGAATAGCAAAATAATTAAGTACAAAAGTTTGTTTAAATTTTAAGTATTTTTATTTATGCATTACTAACTAATAATATTTTAATTGAATATTGATTTTTTATTTTAGAATAAGATGCAGGAGTTGTTACAAACATCAATGTCTGACAGGAATGAACCCAATATAGATGACATTTGAAACAAGGTACTCAATACAAGATCCCGCTATATCATCAAAGGTCTTGAGTTTGAGCTTAAGCCAACTGCTTCATCCTCATCAACACCAGCATACATTGACCATTTCAAGATGAGAACCAATCGCTTTAGGCTAAATTAGAATGTAATGAATGAAACTTACAACATAATGAAAAAAAGTTGGTCTAACTTGAAAAGATGGTCAAAAAATCACTTAGCCAAATTATGTAAGTAGTGACAATAAGGATGAGTCTTAGTCACTAAACTAATATTTCTATTTTTTATTTTGTACATAACTATTTTGTTAACGTTTGTAATTAACATTTAATGATATTTAATTTTTAATAAACAATGCTTCTAATTTCTAATTATTTTATTATATTTTTGTATAACAAATTATAAAACAAAAGATCTAAACATTACATACAATAACTTGAATTAAAAATGTCACCAATAACTATAACTAACATATCAAAATATTTAGTAATTAGGTAAATGATCAAAATTTTCAAAGCATAGCGGCTACCTTTTCTAAATTGTCTCCAACAATTTTTGGCTATGTTTTCAAAAACATTGCTAAAGAAATTTTGCTACGCTTGTCCATTCGTCGCCAATAACTTTTGGTTATGCTTATCTTTCATCGCTAACAATAATTAGATATGTCACAAAAAATGTTGCGAAAAATTTTTCACTACATTCCCAGTTTCGTAGCTAATAACTTTCTGCCACGAATATTAAGCGTACCAAAAATTATTGGTGACGATTGAGCATATCATTGCCTATCTCTTTTGGCTACACACACAACGTGAAGCAATAAAGGGTCAGCAACAATTTGACAAAAATGTCGCCTATAGTCTTTTCCAACGGGGATTTCGTGAGGATTTATGTACAAATTAACGACGATTTTTCGGCTTTTAAGAAAGAAAGATTTAGTCCCTAAATATCCCTTCCATTGCAGTGAGATGGAGATGTAGGTTGGAGTCAGAATTCGTAAAGCAGCAAACACAGTCTGCACATGCAAATCAAAACGTCTGGCGTTACGTCACCAGAAGGTGGTCCATTGGATAGACCAGTAAGCATACACTAACTCCCACTAGCAGACGCACTTGTGTGTTTCTGCTGTCTTCCATATTAATTACCAGCTTCCACTCTCCATGTAGCCACTACTCCTAGTATACTCATGGCTGAAACTAACTAGAAAGATAATATTATCAACATAGGTGATACCAACTGCCTTCCAATGTCGCCCTCAATCTTAGTGGCGATGCCTGTGATCTACTCGTGAAGGTCTTGCACATAATGTTATGGCCAACCAAACTTTTATAAGTGGCTTTCTGCTTTATTATAATGTACATTAATTCATGAATGACATAGCTTTCTTCAATGTCTAATATTAATTAATCATCTTTTTCAGAAAAAGTACAGATATTTATGAAAAAAATTAATATTTCCTAAAATTATTATACAATCTATTTACATTAAAAAATCATTCAAGAATGCTAGATTTAGAATTCTGGATTGTGGACCAATAATCACATCAGAAATGTTAATAAAATTTTTTAAATTAATAAAAATTTGATATATTAGTCCTTATATTTCCTCAAAACTCAATGTAGTGTAAAGAAAATAGTTTGTGTTTGGAAACAAATATATAGGCGAGACAGAATTTTAAAATCTTGGCTGATACAAGGATTTTGAGTTTTCAGACATATATAAATAATAGATGATTCTGTAAGCTATCCCAACAACCACTTTACAATTATGATTAATTTGAATCCTTTATTAATGGAATTTCTCATGTAGTATGTAATAATTCTGAATGCCGTTGCCGTTTATGAACTCTTGATCAGACAATTCATATCTGGTGTTTTTCTCTATAATAGGTGTTCTTTGATTCTTTCGATTATGATTCACCAATGGCCACATATCTTTCTCATACTTCATGAATTCAATTTTTATTTCATCCTAGAAATCATTTTCTTCAACATTAACTTTGTCATCTGATCAAATAGACTCACTACAAATAAATAAATTTTTTTATAAATAATGATCAACCTTAGATAATACTATTCCGTCATCTGTTTCTTTAAGAACGATAGTCCTCTGACACGCTCACAAGAGATGATAAAATACACATTTCATGAAATATTATTAAGGGTTTGGGTTGCAAACAAGCATTGACGTTTTTCATGAAGATCCTTCTACTTGCTTGTCCATACTTTGAGGTAAACGTGCGACGTGAACAAATTGGTACACAATTGTGAGCATATCAATAAGTATCAAGGAGTGCGATTCTACCAGTAGGGACGGCAGTAGGACCGCTAACTTTTTAAAAATAATTTTTTAAGATTAAAAATATAAGACAACACAATTTTTTTATTAGATTTAAGTTTGAGCTGTTCAAGTTTAGGCTTATCCGAGACCTAACTTTTTTAAATAAAACGATATTTTTTTATTTAAAATAATTAAGTTTCGAGTCATTATAGGTCTAAGCTTAGCCCATTGGCTAATCTATTAAAAACAACTAAATTTAAACCATGGATCAAAAATTGTCATCTTTATCTACCAGTCAACAAGACATTTTGGTGTTTTTAATATATTAATTCTAGTCTACAGCAATTCCAAATTCAAAGTTTAAAAGAATGGCTTGAAAATGGTTATCTAAGAAATTGATTATTAATATTTTCCACAAATTTTTAATATAAAGTTGTAATATTGAACTTTTATATGAAATTTTGAAATCCTTCAATATAATTTTTTATTTTTCGTTAAGGTCTAATTTATATTTATAATTTTTTTTCTTCTTTTGATATAAAAACAAAAACTTTTGATAAAATTCGTCCATTTCTCACACCTTATCCCATCACTCTTTATTTATATCATCCTAATCCAATATTATACTAATAAGAATTTTATTTTAATACCATTTATCAAGTCTCATATACAAATTAGAAAGGTATTTCACTATAATATGATAAGATTACAATGGTTTCTTCTCTAACTTAAACTAGAGGCCAATTAACTCAACTTCTCACTCTATTTAGGATGGATTATGATTCTCAAATACCTCAACAATTTGTGGAGGACCACTCACATATTCAAGTTTAAGCAATTGGAGATTTTTTCAAGCTCTTCACTTTCTAAAGTGGCTGATTTTTCTCTCTTGAAGTATGACTCCCATTTATATCATGAATACTAAAGACATCTTTAAATACTCCTATTTATAGTAGATTTGATGCACCTAAAGAATTCTTCTAACAAATCATCATTAAATATCTTATTCCTTATACCTTTTTTATATTAACAAATCTGCACTAACATTATTAACTTATTCCCTATGCTTTTTTATATTAACAAATCTTCATCAGAATTATTAATTAACTTGTGATGTCCCACCAAATATTAATAAATCTCTTCCTTTTTGACTTAACCGGAGATCATCACATTGACACCTTGATCATAGTCATAAAATTTCTTGATCAATGTCACTTTGGTCATCATGTCCATCCAATTACCATCAGTGTGTACATTCTTAAATTGTAAAAGTCTCTCTTCCAACACATCTTATATCTAGTGATAGCGAACATTAATATATCTTATACGAGAGTGAAAGGTAAATTTCTTGGCTAACTATATTACACTTTGATTTTCATATCACAACATATATTTTTCTTATTCATGACCCAATTTATGAAGGAAATTTTTTGTCTATAACATCTCCTTACACACTTCCATAGCTGAGATTTATTTAGCCTCTATAGTGGAAAGTGTTACATACTTTTGGAGCTTCAACTACCATGATATGACTCACTTTGTAAAAGTAATCAAACATCCTAATGTTGACTTTTGAGAATCATTGTCTCTAGCCACATATACATAATATATATTCTTCTAACACAAGTTTTCCTTTATCAATGAATAAGCACCTAGTGGTTATACCCTGGAGATGTCAGAGTATCACTCACAGTTGCCTAATTTTCTTTTCTAGGATTAGACAAGAATTAACTCACAACATCAACAATGTAAGAAATGTTGACCCTAGTCACACCATGGTATACATATGGCTACTAGTTAAAGATGAATATGGGACTTTTCTCATTTCTTCCTTTTCCTTCTCACTTATTGGACTTTACTTCTTACTCAGTTTGAAATGTTTCGCAAGTGGAACGGTAACTAGATTCAATTTGTGAATGCTAAATCCCTCAAGAACTTTCTCAATATATCATTCGTGAGATAGAAATGATGTTGAGTTATCATTATTCCAAGTAGAACTTCGCTAGTTCCAAATCTTTCATAGTGAATGATTTTCTCAATGCCTTATTAAGTGCAACAATTTTCTTCTTATCATGCTCAACAATTAACATATCATTAACATACAATAGAAGTACGATAAAATTACCACAAATGTTCCTTTTCTTAAAGAAACAATGGTCAATGTGATTTTAAAGTAATATTAAGCCATGAAAGAGTCGAACTTCTTATACCATTACCTAGGTGCTTATTCTAAATACAAAGACTCTTTTTTCAATTAGCATAATAAATTTTCTTTTCACAAGGATATAAATCCTACAAGTTGCTCTACATGTATCTCCTTTTCTAGGTCTCCATGTAAAAATGATATTTTAACACTAAGTTGTTCAATCTCTAAATCTAGGCTGGTGGCTAGATCAAGAATTACACAGTTAGATGACATATTCACCATAGGTCAAAAGATCTCTTCAAATTAACTCACTTTTTTAATTTTACCCTTTAACAACGATGATTCTATCATTGTTTCTCAATTGTAGTTTATTCTTAATTTTTAACTTGTGCAGATATTTGTTCTTCAGGGCTTATCTTTCATTAGACCACTACAAGAAAAAAGAGGTTTAGCGACGGAAATTACCGACGGAATAACCAAAATTTTCGTCGCTAATAATGTTGCCGACGGAATATCACGACAGCACGAAAACGTCGGTGATACGGCCGTAGCTAATTTTA
>JAOSBN010000001.1:24306479-24316854 GCA_027563595.1 Erythroxylum suave | reverse complement strand
ATTCAAACTATTCTCATTTATAGCATGCATTTTATGTAAAAAACACAATAATAACAAAGTTTACCTCAAGAAGCTCAGAGTAGAGAGAAGACAACTGAGAGCAGTGAGTGTGGTGAGAATGAGAGGGGGGTGTGGGCGGCCTTATAAAGCCTCCCGGGTACCGACGGAATTTCAAATTCCGTCGGTAATTGGGCGGGAATTTTCCCGCCCACTCCCCAAATTCCGACGGAATTCCTATTTCATCGGTACCCTCACCGATAGGTGCCGACGGAATAGGAATTCCGTCGGCACCGTCACCGACAGGTACCGACGGAATTACTATTCCATCGGCACCTTGAAGCCACTCTAGCGACGGACACGTCTGTTCGTCGCTAGAGGATACTCCATTTCACCAACGGACACGTCTGTCCGTCGGTGATTTGTTTAACCGTCACCGACGGATTTGTGAAAATCCGTCAGAAATCGATAATTTTTTTAAATTTTCCGACGTTCTAAATAATTCCGTCGGTGATATTTCAATCAACTCCCCGACGGATTGCTCTGTTCCGTCGGTGATAATTGTTGCTGTTCAATTTTTCGACGAAAAATTAGATTCCGTCGGTATAAATACCGACCGTATCGGTACCGTCGGTGTGTTGCCGTAGGTGATAAAACGTGGGAGAGTTTCGCGCATTTTTTTCTGACGGATCCATGTGGGCGTCGCTATATTCCGTCGGTAAAATTTGTAACAAAATTCTGTTCCGACGGACGTTTTTTTCGTCAAAAATGTTGCCATTATAGCGACGGAATTAGTATTTCCGTCGCTAGTTTCCGACGGAACTACTTCCGTCGGAAAATTTCCGCCGCTATTTGTCCATTTTCTTGTAGTGGACAACTCCACTATATAATAAATGTAGTTCTCATACAAGAATTGCATCTAATTATGCATGGCTTCCAACCATTCTTCTTTGTGAGCATCAACTATAGCCTCATTGTAGCTATAATGCTCCCTCTCAATAATGAGTTTGTAATACTCATTTGAAGGATATTTAGTGGATGATTGTCATGCTATAGATAATTCCTATAATTGGAGTTGTTTTATAGATTTTACCTCACTAGACTTGATAGGCTCTGTGTTAATTGATGAAGATCCTCTATTGAAGGCTCGTTGTGATCATAAACATAACCAACTTTATCATGATTAGTCTTACTGATTTGTCCCTTTAGATTATTATGTACCATAAGGGATGAATATTTTCAATCAGAGCATATGCTAACCTTGTGTTTAGGTTTCTTTGGACGCTAGTAATCTTCAATGGTTTGATTTTCAAAAAATATAACATCTCAATTTTTCACTCTTTTTATTCACAGGGTCCTACAATTAGTAGTCAAACTCATCCTATTGAGCTAAAATATACACATAATTTTATCTTCCAATCAAGTTTGAAGTATTCATTTTTAGGGGCATGGACAAATGCTCAACATTTGAATTTTAAAATGGTTATATGAGACCATCTTTCTCATCCATACTTCCTTTAGTATACCTCCATCCAAAAGGCTTAAGGGAGAGTGGTTGATAATGTTGACAGTTTTTTTATGGATTTTCCCCTAAATGACTTAAAGAGTTTCATATGACAGAGGATATATAGGACCTTTCCTTGATAGTCTAGTTTATTCTTTCAACTACACCATTCAATTGTGGTGTCTTTGACGTTAATTTTTCAAGGCTGATGCCAAATGACTTGTAATATGCTTCAAATAGGCCACAGTACTATCCTCCGTATCAACTTTGACACATTTTAACTTTCTTCTTATATCACGTCCCACTATGGCTTTGAACTCCTTGAATGTCTCGAGTACCTAATCTTTTATTTTCAATAGAGATAACCAAACATTTCTTGAATAATCATTAATAAAAGTAACAAAATATAATGCATTGCCAATTAATTTTGTAGTCATTGAGCAAACATTACTATTCACTGCTTGTTTTATACTATGTGGCTAATTAATTCTATAGAATGTTGTTTACCAGTTAAATGATAAGTTCATAGTTTAAGTGTTTTACATTTCATATAAGAAAGGAGTTCTTTAAGAGGTCGGATTTATAACCCTGCTTACTCATGCGCTCTAATCTTTTTTGCCATAGCTCCAAGTATGAGTTATCATAGCTGAAATTATCTTCTTTCTTACACAACTTTGCTTACGTAACGTATTCTGAACATTCTTTTATTCCTCCTATGATGATTATGCTGTTAATTGAGAGTTTCCATTTTCCCACACCAAATTAATTCATATAGCCAATATCATTAAGCTTTTAGGCAAAGATAAGATTCAGCACATATTAAGGACATATATCACATCTCTCAACGTAAGCTTGCACTTTGATTTTGTAATCAACATGACATTGTAAATCCCTACAATCTTATTGGTTACTTGATTTCCTAACTTAATTGTACTAAACTCGCCATTTTGGTATGTTTGGAAGAACTCTCCATATAGGGTGACATAGAAGGAGGCACCCGAATCAATAGTCTATGAATTTTCATCATAGGTGATGTTAACATAGTTTTCTTCTCCAATAAGGAAGACATTAACATAATCTTTGTTTGCCACAATGAATATGCTCTTCTCTTCCTTCTTCTTTGGGTCAATCTCGTTTGACTTGATAGTCTTATTCTTATGATCTTTCATGTTTGACGTTCAAATTTCTTAAGACCAGGCTGGCTATAATAGTAGCAGTTGACTATTAGATATGCCCTAGACTACCTTTTTGACTTATAACAACCTTTGCTTCTATTCCTTTCATGGGTTTCACTTCTTTTTCTGTTATCAACAAAATTAGCCTTAGATTTTGCTAATTTGCCATATTTCTTTCTCCTAGTTTTCTAGTCTAATAGTTATCAATGACAATGCCTATGGTCAAATTTTCTTATAGGATCAAGTTGCTAATTGTAATAACAAGAGTATGCCAACTTACAAGTAACAAGCTAAAAAGTAACAAGGCCTGTAACTTATCATCAATCTATATCTTTATCTTCATTAGTTGATTTATGAGCCCCTTGAAGGTGTTTAAGTGCCTAATTATACTTTGACTATCCATATATTCTAACTTGACCAACTGTCTTACCAAGTGGGCTTTACTTTGAGGCATCTTATTTTGAATCATAGATTTGAGTTTTATCTATAATTCGTATGTATTGATGAATGTTGATACGAGTTCGAACAAGCTTAGGTCAATAAAATTATAGATCACAGCCATCGTCTTTTGATTTAAGATTTCTCGTTATTTATCAAAATTTTCCTTTAGCTTCTTCTCATTCGTGATTGGCTTGTGCAAATCTTTGCAATATAGATGGTCCCCATCATTGACTTCTAATAGGAGTAATTCTCATAAGTGAGTTCAACCATGTCACCATTATGAGTGATGATATCCTTTATTTAAATTACAAAAGAAGATAATGAACCTTAAATCAGGCTTTAATACCACAACTGAGCAAAATAGATAGATGTTATAAAAGCTCTTTTTCTTATTTGTTTGATTCAAAATGGACAAGAATAAATTGCAACAAAAAGAACAGGAGGGCATTGAAATTTTTAATTAAAAATTTCTCTACGCAAAGAAAATAATATTTTAGGATCACATTGATTTCTTCTCTAGCTTAAACTAGATGTTAATTCATCTCTTACCCTACTTTGAATGGATTACAATGGTTAAATACCTCACTAATTTATGCTGGATCACCCACATACGCGACCTTAATAAATTAGAGATTTTTTCAAGCTCTTCATTGTCTAAAGTGACCCTTTTCCTCTTTTGGAGTGTGGCTCTCACTTATATTTTGGATACAAAAGACATCTCTAAATGCTCACAGTTATAATAGATTTGATGCACCTCCCAAAATTTACTTCTCATGTTTTTTAGAGTACTCTAGTAAATCATTAAATGACTTATTCCCCATGACTTTTTAATATTAGTAAATATTTACTATCATTATTAACTTATTTCCGATCCTCTTTATAATAGCAAATCTTCACCATCAATATTAACATATTCGTTATGCCTTTTTGAAATTAATAAATCTTCATCGAAATTATTCATTAACTTGTGTTGTCCCACAAATTATAAAGGGAATCCTAACACATATATACCTTTTACACACCTTTCCTAATGGATCTTCCCTTTCAAAACCATAGCTATCATTTTTTCGTTATTTTTTAACATTCTCCTTCTCTCCATTATTGTTGACCTCTGTCTATTGTCCGTTGGCTACCCAGCAGTTTCCTTCTGATGGGTCGTCTCTGTTGTTTTTGAAACCTTACGACCTTCCACTACGAACCTTCATCTCCTTTTATTGTTTTGATGGAAGATAATAGAGAGTATAAATTCTGTGAAATTGTACTAGGTCCTTAAGCTTAACATTTTTATGCACATATTGATTGCATTTTTATGGGAGATTTACATCATGGGCCTAGCAAGGAAATACACTTGTAAGCTTTGACACTACACTTTAACCCAAAACTTTAAGGCATTAGGTTTGTGGTCCTTTATTCTTATATGTCCTTTGCAAGTTCTATCTCTTTCTACTGTGGGATTTCTCTTCACAGACATCTCAACAATCTCCCCCTCTAGTGTGAACTTTCACATTGGGCTTGAATTCTCCCTTGAGCGAAAGCCTTTTTCTTAATATCTATAGTATATGGCATCACCAAGAATCTTTCTACTCCATTGGTCTGAGCCGACTAGGAGTCTTCTTGTTCTTCTTTGCGAGAAAGCAACCACGGGATCCGACTACCGCCTTCATTCTTGTCGTTTGCAAACCATTGACTCTGATACCACTTGTTGAATCTAAGGAATCTATTTTAGGCGAGATTTGCATCATGAGGGAAGATATTTGTCGGCCTTGACACCACACTTCAATTCAAAACCTTAAGCTATTACGTTTGAGAGTCTTGTATACTTATATGTTCTTTATTAGTTTTATTTCTTTTCAATGTGACATTCCTAATCACATTTAACATCTCAACCGAAGACATCGTTGACGGTAGACCGCCTTTGTTGTTGTGCTTTTTCCTTTCTGGAAATTACATTATACACAGCCTTGATTATTGCCGACTGCGAAATTGAGAATGTGACAGAACAATTGCAACGGTGGGGCGCATGCAACGCCAAGCAGGAATTTGGCAACTTTCAAGTGTGAAACAGAAACCCCTTCCCAAGAGTCATATAACCTCATCTTATCATCTATGGTACAATATTAGCTTCCTCTTTTCGTTTTGAGACAATAAGCATGCAGAGGATACAGACAACAGAGTGGTAGGAAGGAGTTCACATGGTGGTTCGAACCAGGCTCTCTCTTTTATTATCATGAGTGGGACCAACCCATCTCATTTTGCTTTGTCGGCGCTAGTGGGATCCTATTTTTCTCCATATATCATTAAAAAAAAGTTTATTTTCTCCACTGCGCTCCTTCTGACGCATGCAACAACATTTTCTTACAAGCAATTAATCTCCAATTTATTGAAAATATAGAAAGAAATTCGTAAGCTGGACTTTTCAATAAATAGTTCCTGTAACATCTAGTAATCTAAAAGTATTGATTGTATTACAACAGACCTTAGATTTGACGTAGCATAAGATTGCATTCGATAGAAATCAACCATAATCTGGACGAAAGTTAAACATCTTGGCCTGAACATTTAGACAAAAGCAAATGGATATCCCCAAGAAAGCTACTACCTTTGGGCCTATGCTCTCTTCTCACGTACCCAGAAGCATCACTCGCACTATTCTCCACAAGCCCAACTCTTCCTCTTGCCTCCCATAGCCTCTCTCCAAAGCTTCTGTTGGCATAGTACGTCTCTGCTTCCATCAAGATCCGCCCTTTGACATCCAAATCGCTTTCTTTGACCTTCATTACCTGAATTGGAAGCCTCTCGTAGTGCCCACAGTTTTTACCTTCCAGTTCGTCAACTGTGCCGAGCCCACTAGTAGAAACAGAGTAAAGCTCGCCGGTAACGCGGTGACCAGCCCCGGGGAGGTTGATGAGAAAAGGGATTCCGTGGGGTCCAATAACGAGAGGATATGGATGGTGGGTAATGTAAGTGCCGAGGTAGGAGGCTTGGTTTTGGCTGATGAGATCATTTGGGAGGTTGTAGTTTGGAAAATCTCGCTTGAGAGTGCCGTACGTGAAGATTAAGGTTTGCTTCAATTTGTCGATTGTTGCTGTTGCTGAGTCGGTATCAGCCATAGCCATTAGGATTTTAGGAGCAGTGTCAGATTTGACGGAGAGCCTAGTATTAGACTGATCCCGACGCACTCTTACCCTGAACTGTCTGGGCGTCGAACAATCTATTCTGAATATTTTGAGGCCTACATCAAACTCTACAGTGCTAGAGTCCGTAAACATATCCTGAACGAAGGTCCTTGTTCAGTTAGGTCCCCCGAGCAAAAAGACCAAGAAGAAAATTCCAGCACCCCTAGTCCCTTTCTTTGACGTGTCTTGATAAAGGACAATTAAATCTGCGAGGGACCGTAATCATTTTTGTTGTGCAGTGAAGTTTTAAATTCTCCCTAGAAATGTCAGTCCATTTTGAAAGGGAAATTCGTTGATTCAACTTTTAAATTAAAAAGAGAGACAAAAAGATATGTTAAAGATTTCAAGCATTTTAAAATTTAGAGGCCTCAAATTGTAAGTGAGATGAATAAACCTTAAACTTAATTACTCTATTTTAAATTTTGACAATGAAAAGCATTGTCTTTTCATTTTTGACAAATGAAATCATTAACTTGGTGAGTTTCCTTAGCCGTCCACGAAGCAATAGAAAAGATTGGAATCGGCGACTGTGGGGTGTGGGCACAGCACAGTTGACAGAGGTTGCGCATAATTCGGGCAAAAGCAGTGCCCTGTCACTTAGCTTGACTTTTTTGCCTGCGATTAGATGCCTCATCGAATTCATCATGGCATAATCACTCATCGTCCTGGTATACACATGATGTGAATGCTAAGATATATGGAAATCTTTTCTGCTTCTCCCTTTCTGAATACTGTTTTTTGACTTTGGCTTCGGGCATTAAATTTTCGGCTTTCTTTAGTTTTGTTACATTAAATTCTTCTAATCAGAATCACAATTATAAACGCAACTACCGTAATCTATTATTTGAGTTTTTTTTTTTAATCCATACGTTTTGAGTTCAAGGAATTTGGGCGTCATGCCACCACGTGATCAAAGGCGTGAATGAATGAACTTGAAAAGGATTCGTCAGTGCTCGTGGGAGATTTTGTCAGAAGCCAGGGGCTTCTGTCGCCGCTATGCAAGCAAAGAACGACAATGCCGTTTTGAATAGGTTGCTAAGTGCTTCACGTGGCGTTGGCGTGGGAATGTTCTCTCACTTCCATGTAAGACTCCTAACCTAAGTAGTGTGGAAATGGTCTAATTGGAAAGGACGAGTGCTGATATAACTAATGAGAAGAAAAATCAAACTCAGGTTTTACTAAATGTAAAAACCAAACAAATCAAACTCAATTTAAAAATATTTAAATTTGAATTTTATGATTCTTTTAAAATAGACCAATCATAATAAATTAACAAAAAATATATTAGTTTAATTTAAAATTAAATTATAATTTAATTTCAAATATTTAAATCTGATTAGATTCATTTTTAACCTACAAAACCCAAAAATAAAACTAGAATTTGTTCAATTTATTATCAAACCTTTTGAATAAAAAAGTAAACAGCCAATGCAACATTATGATCTATGTAATAAAATATCCATCCATAGAAACAACTGGAAGTTGACGCACTTGTCCCAAAAGCATTAGTAAGCGATTTTTAAAAATCCTTATTGCCAACTTATGGTAAAATATTATGGTATGATCAACTTATCGATATTTGTTTTTATAAAACTATGAAATTCATAATAATTATTATTACATACATATTCAATAACTTACCATATATTTGTAACAACTAATAAATTGTTTAATAAATTTTTCTGAAAGTTGAATAATAATTAAATTAACTATAGCAAAGCTATGTCAAAATTACAATGAGCTCACCATAAGCAAAATATCAAACTAAGGTAGAAAGTTAAAATCTAATAAAATTACAAAAGGAAATAAATTGAACAATTGGCAATACAAATTCCATCTGATCTTCATGCTAACGGATAATGCAAGCTGATTGGAATTAGTTATCATAAGAGCCCCGATTCAGTTAACAATTTTGTTAGCTAAATTGAATTTGTGAACCTCTTCATTTATGTAAATGCGCTTGTTTCTCTCATTCCATACAGAATAGGTTGTAGTTGTAAAGGCAGTTTTGTACAAGGAGACATCATTCAACCTTAGGTGGATAATACGGATGATCCAATTTAGCGATAAATTCAAATCGTAATTTGAGAAGATATCAGGCAACAAATGTAAAACTCTGTTCTAAATCGCGTTAGGGTAATTGCATCGAAAGAACAAATGCTCTCTACTTTCTTCCAGCTCCTTACAAAGATCACAAATTGAGTCATAAATTCCATACCTCCTATTTTTCGTACGAAGCCTATTTTTAAAAATAGAGGTTTTGTGATTGAGGTCGAGAATGTTTCCAAAGAAGATTGAACCAAAGAATATTTCTTTCGCCTTCCTACAAAGCTTTATAGCAAGACTTGTTGGTAAACTTACCTTAGGCATCTAGGAACCAAGTGATGGAATCATGTCTGCTGACATCATCAATCTGAGGTAGAAAGTTCATTAGTAAATTGAATCCTCTAAAATTGTCGTTCCATTGCATTTGATTCATCAAAGACGAAACTTTAGGGTTAAGAGGAATTCTGTTAAGGAGCCTGAATAGTTTAGTCCTTTAAATGAGAGGACTATAAACAGTCTGATTATCAAACCATACCCAAATATTGTCTTCGTTGCCAAGCACATGCTTAATCAATGAAAAAACTACCCGTCTTAAGTTCAACATATGCAAGTGATGAGGTAGACAGTTGTCAGAAGCTTGCATTACTGAGATATATTTCATGTAACTATTTCACCTAAATAACATGTTTACCAAAGAATAGCCTCCAAATACTTTTGCATGAAAGCACTTTTTGCATAAGAGATATAGGGGTGATCCAAAGTCCCCCTTGTGTTTTAGGAACTGTCACTTCACCTCATTTGTGAAACTATTCACTTAAAGTGATATCTTCACTCTTCACTACCCATCCATCTCAAAATTTTAATTAAATTATAATCATATTTTAGATATTTAAATTTTTAATCTTTTGTTGGTAAATTGTTGTTATCTTTTGAATATGGCAGATATAAAATGTCAAATATAATATTATAAATATATCACTTAAAATAATAATTTAAAGTCAATTGAAAATTTTGATTCGACAGATATTTTGCAATTTATTATGAATAGATCATTTAAAAAATATAATTAAAAATTTTATTCAATTGTTATTGACATGTTTCTGTATATTTTTTCTATCAATCAACCATGGTTTTTAAAGTTTCAAGTAAAACACAACATGTTACCTGATTTTAATATACAATTTATTAAATTAAATGCTACTTATTCCACTAATTGAATCGTTTCTTCAGAACAGTACTACCATAGATTATAGCCAATGAACCATCCCCTCGGAAACAACACTATCATAAATTATAACTTATCACTGATCTTTTCCTTTTGATTCTTACCATATAAGTGATTGCATGCAATGTCTCTAATTTAACAAAGGAAGTTTCGTGTGGTGAACAAGTACGTACGCTGTTTGTCGTATGTCTGTCGCAAATGTGTGGATATAAGAGAAAGAGTTGATGAGCTAATCGAAACATCCCTTTCTTCCAGCCTAGAGACCACAATTCAATATAATAATGAAAATGAGAAATATTAAAACCAAAAAGTTATATGCTTGTTTGCCTTCTCGAACCAAGCCGAAAACGACAGCGTCACGTGGAGGGTTGGGCATTGATTCTCACGTGGGTCCTCGTTATGACCTTTCAACCTTATTCTTACTTGGGAGTAATGAGGTTCATGCATACATCACTTGCTGAAGAATATTCAAAAAACAAACTATGATGATTCATATCTAAAATTAATTATAATTCTTATTTAACAATGTTAAAAGTGATATAGATATTCACAAGAATGTGAAAAAATGAGGCATAAACAACAAAAACTTAAATATTAAATTACAAATACACATAGAATTAATTTTTTGTAGAATATCAAAACAAATATATACTATATAATTAAAAAATTTTAAAAATAATTTTGCAGAATGTGTATAAAATTTTTGCGTGATAATTATAATGCTAGATTAATCTTTAAGTAGTAAAAAAAGTAATAATAAAACTTAAAATCGTGTTAAGTACTTATATTCATCTTGTAGAATATTCTAATA
>JAOSBN010000001.1:24256533-24274321 GCA_027563595.1 Erythroxylum suave | reverse complement strand
GCCCGGGACCCCAAAAGGGTTGATCCTCCTCCAAACCGCCTTGAGGTGTGGGAGTCGACGCAATGGACAGACAGACCTGCGTTGGGAGATAAGGTTGGAAACGGTCCCAGTCCCAGCAGCCATTTCCTAAGACCATGTCGTGAACTGAATCTCGCATTAAATCCTCCGGAGGAGGGGTAGTCACAAGAAGCAGGAGAGGTCCCCACTCTTTGAGCCAACTATCGGTCCAGCATTTTGCTCGCCGCCCATTACCGAGGTGCTAGGAAATACCTAGACAGACAGAAGCCCAGGTATTTGCTATCCCTCTCCAAATGATCGAGGCTCCAGGCTTAGAAATGGAGAGAGGCATGTTAGACGCGTCAAATTTGTATTTGACGCGGAGGATTTGAACCCATAGCTCCTCCAGTTTAGTGAGCACCTCCCACCCGAGTTTGGCTAGTAACGCATCATCGGTGATACGAACCTTCTTGAGACCAAGGCCCCCAGCAAGTTTAGGCCGACAAACTTCGTCCCAATTAACCAAATGGATTCGCCGCCGTTGGGGATGGTCGCCCTAGATAAAATTTCTCATGATCTGCTCTAAGTCATCACAGAGTTGGCGCGGCAGTCTCACTATTTGCATGGTATAAATAGGGAGGGCCGAGAGAACCAATTGAGTGAGTGAGAACCAATTGAGTGAGTGTAACTCACCCTGTAAGAAAAAGCTCACAGGCTCGCCACCCTTTTAATTTACGCTGCGCCTGATCCAAATTATATTGATATGTACGCCGGGATGATCTTTCATGGATGAGCGAGACACAAAGATATTTTCCCAAATTTTGCGTACAAGTAAAGCGCACGGTATGGCTGAGCTGGCCGGCAATTGAGCTACAAACGTTCCGGGAGAAGAAAATCCTGGTTTTGGCTTGATTAACCTGTTGTTTGGCCGCCACACGGAATGTCTCTAAAGTCTGGAGGGTTACCTGGATCTGGGCAGGCGAAGCTTCGGTGAAGAGAAGAATATCATCCGCAAAGAATAAATGTGATAGGGGAGGTCCTGTTCTGCTCATGCGAAACAGACGTCATCGGCCATTCTATACCTCGCCTGAGATCAGATGGCCCAACCTTTCTAGGCAGAGCATGAAAATATACGGAGATAGGGGATCACCCTGGCGGATGCCCCAGGTAGGAGCAAAAGGCTCCGATAAACCCCCATTCCAGGACACTTGCATTGAAACTGTAAAGAGGCAACGCATAATGAGTTGAATTAGGGGGGCCGGCAGGTCAATCTCCCTTAGGGTGTCCTGAATGAAATTCCAACTCAGACGATCATAGGCTTTCTCTAAGTCAATTTTAATGGCCATGATGCCACTACGGCCCGTCTTCTGTTGCATGGAATGGATCGCTTCTTGGGCAATGATGATATTGTTGGTAATGTGCCTGCCCGGGACGAAACTACATTGGTGGGGGCCAACTAAGGAAGGCAGGAGGGGCTGTAGCTGATTCGTAATGATTTTTGAAAGGACCTTGTATAAGACCGTACACAAGCTGATGGGCCGGAATTGGGGTAGGGTCGCGGGGGAGGGGACTTTAGGAATAAGCACCAGCACTGTTTTATTGAGCTCTGAGTCCCAGCGGTCTTGCCGAAAGATGGCTTGGATGTGTTTGACCATTACTGATCCCACCATGGACCAGTGTTGTTGAAAGAAGGAGGCCGTGTACTCTTCCACACCTGGGGCTTTGTTTGGATTGATGGCAAACAGCGCGTGCCGGATTTCCCCCTCCATCAATGACATCGATAATTGATGCGCTGACTCCTGGGAGAGGGGGGGAAGGACCCCGATAGAGGAGGGATGGGAAGATGCTCCCCAGAAGCCGTGAACAAAGTAGCAAAATATTGTTTTTCCATGTGTCGGATCTGAATCGGGTCGATGACAGGCTGGCCATCTGTAGCGATTAATCGGGTGCTGCGGATTTTCCTCCGTTTTGTTAATGCGAGAGTATGATAATATTTGGTGTTGCGGTCTCCATGGGTCAGCCAGTTACTTCGGGACTGTTGATTCCAGTATAGCTCTTCCTTGCAAAGGACTTGGTTGAGCTCATCCCGTAGATGAGATTCCAAGTCCTGTAACGATGCTGATTCTCCTAGAATCCAAATGACGTTGTATGCCATCCAGACGTGCTAGTAGGCGCCGCTTGCGGTGGAAAATATTACCAAACACGCTCTTATTCCAGTGCAGGAGTTTAATCGAGAAAGCATCTAAGCAACTGCGAAAATCTGTCACGTCCGGGGCCCAGTGATCTACAACTACGTTGGCAAAATCCACATGGGCTAGCCAGGTGATTTGAAATCGAAAGGTAGGGTCCGGTGTCATAGGGCGTGGGTGGCGATGAAATGTGACTAATAGTGGCCGATGGTCCGAGCCTAAGAAAGGCAGATGGGTAATAGTAGTAGAGGGAGCAATGTCGCGCCACGGCGAGGAACATAACACCCGGTCCAGTCTGGCACGGACGGACCCTCGCCTCCAGGTGAATTTAGATCCGATATACCCCATATCATGCATCCCACTACCTTGCACCCAATCTTGAAAGTGGCGATTCACTATCGGGGATGTCGAAGAACCCCCCCGTTTCTCGTCATTCACCAATTTCGCATTAAAATCCCCGCCGACTATCCAAGGCGCTGTAATCACACTATTGAGCCAGTAAAGATAAGGCCATAGCAACCTCTGCGTGGCCGCCTGAGGACTGGCATAAATAGCAGTAAAATCAAAATGTAAGGTGTCATGCTGGATCGTCATATGGACAAATTGTCGGTGAGCCATCATAATGGAAACATCAAATTCGTCCTTCCATAAGATCCAGATACCGCCAGCAAACCCATTAGCTTCGACTCGAAATGACTGATCAAAACCCAATTTTCGCACGACCGCAAGAGTTCGGGTACCACTAATCCTAGTTTCGACTAACATAGCCATTTAAGGCTTATGGATGGCTAGATGATGCCACAAAATGGTAAGGAACTGACGTCCGCCAGCCCCTTGACAATTCCAGATAAGGATCGACATAAAAAAGGATGGAAACCGGACATGCTCCTAACGCGGAGAGAGCGGCTGAGGTGGGTGGGCCCCCTCGGAGACGTGCTCAACAGGCATAGGCATGGTGTGGTTCGCCTCGACGGACTGAGACAGGGTGTCTACCTAGCTTGCATCCCCCGTGCCGGGGCCCGGGCCCCCCGCATCTGGAGGTTTGGAAGGTTGGAGGCGTTGGGCCTCCGTAGTTAGGTTGGGGGCGGGGTCAAACTACATCAGGTCCCCCAGAACTAGGGCAGGCCCGGGTCGAATCAATGTAGTGACGGTACGATCATCGCAAACAAGGTCCGAGGGGGATGGAATAGATATAGCCGAATGTGTAAATTTGGGCCTGTGCAGGGGACGGAATTGGATGCTGGTATCCGAACCAAAGATCATGGGGGGGCTGGGGGCCCAGGTCGGCCCACTTGCACCTAAGGGGCTGGAGAAACCCCTGCAGGGCCGTTGGATCCAAGCCTAGCCGTGGGCCTTGGCCCCTTTGCAGAGGCCCACCCACCTGACCCCTTACTGCCGTTAAGAGTGCCGTTGAATACAAAGGTCAACTGACGCATCTAGTTAGTTTCCAATCCATTCTCGTTGGGCGAAAGGGGTTGGCGAGATGTCTCGTTCCCAACGGTCGACGCAGCTATCGGGGAGGACTCCTCTGCTCCCGCGGCGTTCCAAGGCCTGGCTGGGACGTCCCCGTTGAGAGAGCAATGGTAGCGGTTGGTCGAGTCGGCTAGACGTCCCGTTCATGACCCACCAATCCACACCTGAAACATATTTGTGGAAGATTTTCGTACGCAATCAACAGCGTTTCTCCGTCCAAGTCCACGTGCGGTCGGAGTGGCTGGCCGAGATCAATTTCCATCGCTAGACGGGCAAATTTGCCCCGTTGGGTATGCAAGGTAGGGGTGTCGATGCGCACTATCCGCCCAATCAAGTTTCCAAGTGCGGTGAGTATTTGGGGGTGATACCTGGCAATCGGAAGTGTCAGAAATCTTAACCAAACGACAGCTCTGGTAATCTTCCCTTGCGATGCCCGAAAGTCTGGAGTCCACCTTTGCACTGATAATGTATGCCCGAGTAGAATCCATGGCCCCTCTGTTAATGCAGAGATGAAGTCTGTTTCCTCTATAAATTTAGCTAAGAAGAAGTCGCTGTCTAGATCGACAATTTTCATGGGACCTTTTGGCTTCCACATGGATTGGAGGCGGGTACTGAGTAAGGTAAAGCCCACTTTCCAGTCGATGAGCTTGACGACAACTGCCCTCTCCCACTGTTTATCAAGTCGTGATTTGAGCTTGGAGGATAGGATGAGACCATGCCCAGTAGCATCTTGGAAAGGAGTGATGTCACCTTCTTGGATTTCAATCTATGTCTCAGCTGGCCATTTCATCAATACCTTTATATGAAAGAAACATAATATATGTTAGTTTGACCATTTCATCAATACCTTGTCTTAATAAACTATAACTAGGAACAATTGAAAATAACATATAAATATAAATTGAATTTCATACTTATGATATCATAAAGAATGCACAACCAACCGATTGACTGCAAAGTCAAAAACTAACAATATAGTCACCATATTAAAGTCTTTCTTTATTATGAGTTTAATTATGTATGATTAATTTATCATTTAAAATTTATGAAAAAAAAGGCAGTTCATAATATAGCTGGTGTTGTACGTTATATTTCCGGTTGAAGCGATGAAAAGTGAGTCAAAAAGTTACTACACGACTTAATCTTGGAACAAATCAAACATCTTAAACTTTTATAGGAGAATGTTTATTGTACATTTAGCTATTAGATGGGAAATGATTCAATAATGATAACAATAAACCATGTCTCAAAATTTCTTCTTAAACATGTCTTAATCTGATAACCCGTTCTTTTGAAAACATTACAAAGGCTATTTGTCTTGAATGTCTTATTTTAATGTTTTGACGTAATTGAGTAGAAAAAATCTTCAAAAGCATAAGGTCATGAAAAGTTGACCCTCGTGGGTGGAAGAATAGGCATTATAGGCTAGCCAACTTGGCCGGCCGCTAAACGGCAGTAAGTAGTAAAACGGGACCCACAAAGAAAGTTACGATAAAGGTGGGACCCGCAAAAGAGACGTCGTAACAGTCAACGCACGCATCCAACACGCTTCAATTGAATGCCGCAATTTCTTGGTCGTAAATGGCGTGCCGTGGGGATGGAGAGTTTTTACTTTGACCGCATAAGTCCATTGTTCTGGACCAACTCACATATACACATTCCTTTCCTAGCCCCTGGAGAAATAAGAATTGATTCCATTCCTTTTACGCCTATAATTTCTATTAATATTAAATTTTATAAATATTGTTTATAAGTCTATTTTGAATTCAAAAAAACTTACAACTTAAGTTTGGGTGATAATAGAAGTTTAATTTCACTTAACATTTTTTTTTTAATTTGCTCTTCAATATTAGGATTTAATTTTACTTAAAAAACTATATCACAATTTACTCAAATATAACATCATCATTTTTTGTTACTTATAAAAATTGGATAATTACAAAAAGAATAATTTATTTTATATAAGTAATTATAATATATTATTATGTTTTCAAATTATTTATTGTACAATAGATAATAATACTTCATATAATGACAATGTAAAAAAGTTTTAATCTTGTTCAAAAATTATAAAATAGTTAATATTACTTAAGTTATTATATCTTATATCCTTAATTTATTTTTCATGAATTATGCTTATATTATTGGAAATATCATTTTATTTAATAATAATTATATACTTTATTCATATTTATAAAACTGATAGAAAATGAAAAAAAGCATGAGATCGTGATCAGAGTTAATTTTGAGATTTTATAATAAATTACATTTGGATTTAAAAATGATATACGTCTTTGAGAATAAACTTAAATTTTTAAATATTTTAGATTGGATTTTTATTTGAGATTGATTCAGCCCAACGCATACATACATAGGAGACAGACCCATACATGTGTACATCTGGCGATATGTATACATCGCACTTGGCTAGTTGGTGACCTGAAATTTGTTGCCATAGGAGTAGTTTACAAACAACGACCGAGTTTACTTGGAAAATGTGACAAAAGTTAAATAGATATTATGAAATACCTTTTCTTAATGCTATGATCACATAGAAATTTTTGTTAATCATAGAATTGCCTAAAAAAACAAAAACTTTTAAAAGACATTTTTTATTTTTTATTTTAAATTAAATTAAGTTTAAGTAATATGGATTAAAGTCCTAAAATTTTTATTTTCAGTATGAAATCAATTTTGTATTCATCAAATTCATTTTTAGTCATGACACCTCGAAGATTCAAGAAAAAGGTTGTACCGTCTTTGGAAAGTTACTCGTTGACTTGTCAAAGACTCGTGGTGGTACGATATTGGAAAACCCCAATTTGGTTTCACCATTGGACATCCTTGAACAAGAAGAAGAAGGAAGACCCTTTCCAACGGAGTACAAAAGTCTTCTAAAGTGCTCCATGTTCTCTCTTCGTAACTATTTCACAATATATGACTATATGAGTGATTACCCTCACCAAAATTATAACAAATTCTCACTATTAAAATTTTAAATGAATTCAACCTTTTAAATAAATATTTTAGACCCTCCTCTTACCAATTTAATCACTAAAAGAGCAAATTAAATTTTTTTCCTACTTTAATAAGACTTTGGTATTTAAAGAGGATCGTGTTTGGATTATACTGTGGTTCGTAGAGTTGTTGCTTTTCCCCCTTTTGCGGATTGGAAAATAATGAACGATTTGGCCCCAATCGAACTCTATGAAATGAAAATTATTAAGGACTATGATTGCAGTTGGGGATTGAAAGTGACCCAAATTATAGGGAACCAAAATGAGCATTCGCTACCATGCTACTCGGAGTAAAAAAAACGAAGCTCATTGACTTGACTTGATTAAAACATTGAGATTGATGATTTTTTTAAGGAATTGATGACACAGTAAACCCAAAAGAGGAGGAATCAATGATAGATTAATTATTTTAATTAATTATATAATATTTTAATTAATTAATTAAAATATTATTATTCAAAAATCATCAATCTCAATGTTTTAATCAAGTCAAGTCAATGAGCTTCGTTTTTTTTACTCCGAATAGCAAATAATAATATTTTAATTAATTAATTAAAATACTATAATTGATTAATTATATTATAATTAATTAATTAATTATAATATTTAATTAATGAATAAATTATATTTTAATTAATTGTATTACAATTAATTAATTATTATTAAAAATGTTTTTAAAAAATAGCCACTACTAAAAAATAAATTCATTCTTTTATTAATGAAAGGTACGGAAGATTTTTAAAAAATAGAATATCAAACTATTACCCTTATAATAATAACCAATAATCAATTATTTATTTTTCATTCCTTACTTATCGACCCCTTCTTAAACCCATCAATCAAGCGCCAACCCCACAAAAAGAAGGAAGTTATGGCAAGTTGCAGTCCTCATTTTTATCAACACAAAAATGTTCTCACCTCATCATATTAATTACAACGTCAGACACCCACACAAATAAATACATTGAAGATATAAAATTTAACGTGTTTTGATGAATATATTACATTTATAGACATCCTTAATCCTTAGATGATAAATAGTATTATAACTCTTACTATAGCTTGACAATTTTTTCCTGCAGAAATTATTGGAGTCTCTATTAATAATATTACCCACGATTTAACATCATAAGAAGTTGAATTTGTAATTGAAATTTTCACTTAAAAACAGAAAGTTATAGATTTAGACGTAGATTAATTTTAATTTTAATTGTATTATAATTTTATCTTTCGCTTTTAGTTTATTTTTAAATAAAATAATTTGTATAGTTATTAATATTAATAATAAAATAGAAACAAAAATTCAAATAAATAAAATTTAATTGAATTTTAAAATATAAATAAATATTAAAAATTGCATTGAAAATAAAAGGACCCTTAATGACTTGATGTATAAGAGATAAATAAAATTACAAAGTTTTGATAAGAAATAGAATAATAAGCATTTGAGCCAGCTACGATATACACCTAAACAACCATTTCAGAGGTCCCAGTAAGTTTTTCATACTCCACACAAAATCGTTGGTAGTTGCAGCTATCAATTCAAAGTCGTAACCGCGACCCCGGAGTAAAATTGCCCCTACCTAGTAAGTATTAAAGAGTTAGGGCAAAGGACAAGCGGACAGACAGGTGCGTAAGTTGATTTAAAGATAATAATTCTCATGACAGATTTGACTGATAGAAAACAGGAGAAGATTCAATGAAGGCTCCTGAAAGTGAATGTCTATAAATGTTACTGTTTCAAGGCTTCGGATAAAAGATGATATGCTGTGCGTTATCTTGTCAAGAACAGGTATCAAAACCAAAAGAAGCTATAATTGTGATTGTTTTTGTACTTGTCCTAAAACATTACAACCAAGTATTCATGTTATATGGAGTAACGATAGCTTGACCCAACTTGTGCATACTAAGTGATGAATTTGGTATTCTAAATCCGACAAAACCTAATAGCCCCTTCAAAGCCCTAGCGCAGTTGAGGGTCTAAATTTCCAGTTCATTTCCATTTGATCGAAAAGATCCCATTTGACGGTTGAAAACATTAAAAGGATTTGCTGCACATCTTGTTTTATATTCCATAGTTTAGGAGGATTCAATCCTTAAACGTAACAGATAGAATTAATTCACTATAGTTTTTATAACAAATTTTAATTTAGGAAAATGAAATTTCCTTTAATTTCATATATGGGAATACGCAATGAATCTTAATCGAGTTTGTTGCATTAAAGAATTATGGTTGTTTGACAACCAATCCAACACTCAAATTTCGCTGTATCTCTTCCCATAACCAATCACTGATATGTCACTGAAAACTATAAATAGAAATTCTCAGCGAACCTGTTTGTATGAAAGACAGTCTCTCTTTTTTATTTGTATATACATATAAATAGAGAATCTCTCTTACAATCAGCAATCAGTAAACTGTCTTCTGACTCTTATCATATTTTCATGTTAAGAATTAGAAAAGAAAGCTTGCTAAATTCGACCATTCACAATTTCTGTTGGAAGCACCAGTAGGTCCTTTACGAATTGTCCTCCATCAATTTGCTAAACTTGAAAACTTTTTGTCTATGGTAAGTAAAAATGATTTATTGGAAGGTCTTGTCATGTTTGCTAATTGTAGATGATGCTACCGAATATTTTTGGCATTAATCAAAATTCGTTCTTTATTTAAAATGGTCATTCAAACAAGATTTAATGGTATTATATGAAATCTTCATTTTTAAAAATTCATAACTGAATGCTTGATTCATTAACTTACAATTGCTTACAGTATGCTCTAAAGTTAGAAAGAAAACTCTTTATGATAGTAATTTAACTGACTTTTGTATAAATTTAATAAATAATTTTTATAAAATAATTCCAACCATCTTTAGTACAAAATAAAATCTCATATTTGTTTTGGAATTTTGTTTGAAAATGATAATTTGATTATTAATTAATAATTGATAAATTTTTCATACTATAAGCATAAGAAATATGGCCTGATATTATGACTTATATTTTCTGTATGCCCATATTAAACTTAGTTTAAGATTTTTCTTAATTTAATAGGATATGAAATCTTGACCGTTAATTTGGTACTTGATAAACGTACTAGATTTAATGTTAATTAGAAATTGAAAGATAAATAATTCTTCTTTCTACCCTATTGAAGTACAATAAAAAAAGTACAGAACGAATATATTTTTGTATTGGGCTATCTATCAAGCTATCGTACAAAATAAGAGTTAAGAGAGAAAACCAACTTGTGATCGTTGAAAACTTTCTCTCTACATTATGACAAATTTCACTTAAAGTAATTGATTTATTATCTTGATCTATGTTGTTATTATTATATTCAAGATATGAATAAGTATGGATGATTTCACGTATGATTCATGATTTATGTATGATTTATATCTTTGATGTTTTTGAATATCAAGAACAAAAACTTACAACAAAAAACCAAATTAGTGAACATTTTGTGAGCATTTCTACCATTAATTAATCAACTGCTCTTATATGAATTATAAGACGATTTTTCATGAACTTTGGGAACTATAACTTTGGTTATTAGGATGTTATGTTACAATATGCAGGATTGCATGGTATACTGGCATTATTGTACCCATTAATTTTTCTTGAAAAGTGTTCATATTTGATTGCAACATAAAACTTAGTAGAGAGAAGCCTTAAATGTTAAATTTTCTATTAAATAGAGTTGACAACATAAACTATAATGCTTATTAAATTAAATACATACTAATGAAAATTGAGCATGAGTTAGTATTAGTCTCTAATCAAATTAGTTTGTATAAGATGTTCATTACAATATTAACCATCTGTAACAATTTAAACATTTTGAACTCATATATTTAATTTTTTTTGTATATTTAAATTAATAATTAGAATGAGTTTAACACCTAAATTCAATTTGTCTATTTAGGGTTAACTTTTCATAACACCTAAATTCAATTTGTCTATTTAGGGTTAACTTTTCATACTCTAAATTATATCAAATAACTATTTTTTTAATTTGTTGAAGCAATGTTCACAATAATTTTTTTGCATCCTTCAATTAATTAAACTTTTTAAACCATTCAAAAATAAAGGTCACTATGGGCAGTCTAAAAGCGTTAAGAGGTACATTCTATTCATAGACTTATACTTTATGCATAGACATTAAATTCAATGAATGTCTAAAATGTAAGAATTGCACCTTAAATAAATAAATGTTTGAATCTGGTCTACATCTTTCAAAAGCTACAATCTCGACTGCTGAATTAGAAGGCACTCTCCTACACTTTTCCTATATTTTTATTATATATGAATGAAGATTTGGAAAATTCCTATTCAGAATTTAAAATGAATTATAAACACCGGAATAATAAAGAGTGAAAACTGAAAGTGACTTATTAAATCACACCATAAAACCAGAATTATTTAAAAGAAAAAATATCAACATTAACACGATATAAGCCTGAGACAAACTAAGCACACGAAAATATACTAATAAGAATGCCCTAGTAATAATATATGCAAATTGTGATACTCATCTGTCACATAAAATAATAAATACATATATATATATATATATGGCATTCGAGTTTGATATGAAGAATCCACCTCTCTAGCACACTATCATTCATCCCTGTTTGAATTGTCTCATTCGCTGCCTTGTTGCACAAGTCCATGTGAATCATTCCCAAATTCCCACACGGCTCTTATATTTTTATTGTAGTCGAAAGAGATATGGAAAAAGAAATTATCGTAAAATTATTAGTAAAGTAAAATCAACAGTAACAGTAATGACGAGATAAGACTCGGACAAAATGAGCGCAGAAGAACATATCATTATGAATAATTAAAAATAAAAAGTGAGATGAGATTAGATGTGTATCCACTATAGCAAAGTTGGAGTACCTATCACATAGTATAATAAAATAGGCATGGTCATAAAGATAACAAGGACCTAATCAATAGTGTGAGGATAAACAGTAGCCATACGTAATTTTTATTATTGCAAGGATAACCCAATTAATTTATGTGTGATGTAATAATTTATTACTTTAATAAGAAATACTATATTCAATCACAATTTTATAATAATAACAATAATATGAAAATGCATTAAATAAAATTTTAAATGTACATAATTATTCACTTAGTTATACATTTTAGGCCATTTTCATTAAATAAAGAAAAGAAAAGTTGGTCTATTTTCTTCTTTTAATTTGAAATTTAAAAATAAAATTATTTTACTCAAATTAAGATTATTCCGAACAATTTGAGCTTATACTCAACTTAAAATTAAAAAATTAAAAAAAGTTGGAACTTAACTTAAGGTCCAATTAATTTTGGCCGAATTAAGATAAGATTCCAATTAAAATATGATCTCTAATGTTAAATAATTTATAAATGTAAACTTGAGCATATTTTTACTTTTCATCAACTATATCTTCTTTTTCTTGGTGCAAGTTGACTCGTAATTATTGTTAATCACCAATAATGAGGGACATGGCAGAACAATGAATTAGGGGAGGAAAAAATCATATAAAATGACGACAAGAACAAGGTTAGGAGGGATTGAAAACGATAGGGAAATAAAATTAAAACAAATAGAAAAAGGAAAGATAGAGGTGAGTTCCTTGCTCCCAAAGCAAAAAGAGTGCTTTAGGTTCGGGATTTTAGGTTCGGCGCAAGCAGAGCTTTTTCAGGATAAGAACGACACTTCTCTCTGTTAGTCTCCCTCGAATTGTTTCTTCAGCCGCCTCCACACCAATAAGCCTCTCTTTATATATCTACTATGTTTTTTGTGTCTCTCTAAACCTAGATATTCTCTCTCTCAATCCCTTCTTTCTCATTTGTGTTGTGTTCTACGCTTCTCTGCCCCTGACTCTGCGACTGTGTTGGTGGTGTGAAACAGAGTGCTCTGTTTTTCAAGTGCTTATTCAAGCTGGCGATCGAAAATCAGGAGACCACCTTTAAGCCTAAGAACAGGAGAATTATGGTATTTTAAAGCACTCATCTGTAGTATTGTTTTTTCTTTCATTTGGGTTCTCGGGAAAAGCATTCTTTTCTGAGACGTGAATACAGGGTCTCCTGTTCGTCAATGATTTATTTGGTAAGCTATCCTAAGACATTTGTTTCTGTTTATAGGGTGCTGGAGCTCCAGAAGACGAAGAAAACAGATGGCCACCATGGCTGAAGCCGCTTTTGAGAGAGCGATTCTTTGTCCAATGTCCATTACACGTTGACTCTCACAAGAGTGAATGCAACATGTATTGCTTGGATTGTATGAATGGTGCTCTTTGTTCTCTCTGTCTTGCGTATCACAAGGATCATCATTACATTCAGGTACCATACTCTTCATCCAGTTCATTTGCTCCATAATTCTTTTCTCTCGTATCCATTCCAATTGCACTCCACTGGCCCTCTGTTTTAATTCTTCTTCGTTCGATACACAATCTTTATCTTCTTTTTTATTCAGTTTTGTTTCGGTTCTTTCTGTGTACACCATTGTCAAGTTCTCTTCTTTGGCTATGGTTGGAAGCCGATAAAAATCAGCCCTATGTCTCATCTCATCACAGTGTATTCCCAGAATGAAACCGTCCTTTTTCTACATTTTTGTGAGCATATTACTCCAATTCCCAAAATTTGACTACACTTGTAATTCATAAAGCTCTACCCTAAATTTGCATTTTAAATGTTTACAATTATAGAAAAAGGTTGGTTCTGGTTGTAGGATCTAACACGGCCATTTTATGGTTTATAATTGACAGATAAGGAGATCTTCGTACCATGACGTGATAAGGGTGTCTGAAATACAGAAGGTGCTGGATATATCTGGTGTCCAAACCTATGTTATCAACAGTGCAAGGGTTGTTTTCTTGAATGAAAGGCCTCAACCTAGGCCTGGTAAAGGTGTCACCAACACCTGCGAGGTCTGCGAACGCAGTCTCCTTGATTCCTTCCGGTTCTGTTCTCTTGGCTGCAAGGTATTATCACATTTGCCACATGAAAATTTGTCTCCTTTTTTGACTTTTAATCTTTTTAGTTTTCCATTGTCTTTTCTCATTTCTTTGCGGGGCAAGTGGTTGGAAATTGGAGTAAGAAAATGGGGATCAAGATCAAATTGTTCTCTTCTTCATCATTGGTCTGGGGCAATGTAGAAAATTCAACCCTTGGTTCCAGTGGTTAACTAAAGATTTGACTTTTTAAGTTTCAGCAAGAGAAGTAGTAATGAAGAGACAATGTTGGGTTTACCTGACAATTTTCTTTTAAGAACCCATTTGACTGTTAGTTGGAGATAGCATTTGTCAATCTCCATTACAATTTGCAGATAATTATATGCCTATTCTAGATTTGATATTGACATAGATTCCTCCTTTAAATTATGATTTTGCAGATAGTTGGTACATCAAACAGTTTCCAGAAGAAGAAGAAGCAACAAATGGCATTCGCATCAGATTCAGAAGACTCTTACAGTAGCAGCAGTCATGGAAGGTACAAGGAAAAGAACCACAGGAATGACAACAGTAAGAAGAAAGACCACAGCTTCTCTCCCTCTACACCGCCACCAACTTCTGTTAATTACCGAACTGCCAAGAGAAGAAAGGGAATACCGCATCGAGCCCCCCTGGGAGGACTAATAATAGAATACTAGCACCAAGCCACCAATGTCCCAACTTTTTATCATCAGATCATCCCAGCTTTTATATTTGATAGTTTTATACCCAATCTTATGCTTTTCCTGTACAAGTAGTCCAATGCGTGAGAGCCTTTTAGACTAGAAAGGCCAGTATTGGTAGAGTTATAGCTGCTGTCCTTGTGTATATACAGACGCAGTAGATAAAAAGTTGGGAAAGAAGAAAATAAAGACGAAATATGGAGGACTGGATGAAGAAAAAAAAGGATGAATAAGCATTTTCTATAGACTTTTTATAGTGGTTATACATAAGTTTTGGTCCTAGTTTGGGGTTTTAACAAGAAATGTAAATAGGGTTTTCTACTTAAAAAGGGTAGTATAAGACCATGTACTCCTTGGAAATAGTTGAATGATGAAGACGATGTTTGTATAATGGGAATGGATGCATGTTAGTGCTTTGCTTTGTTTTATATTTTTTGTCTGTGTATAAATACCTATACGTAGAGCAGCAAAAGCTTGAATTTGTTTGCCATTTTAAGCAAGTTGAGGACTCTAGAAAGTGGTGGCGGTGGAGGACTGGATTCGTCAGTCGTCGATGTAAGTGCGGTGTTTTCAGGTGGGCCAACGTGAGTGGCGGAACGTGTAGATTGGGTTCTACTGGGAAAGTGACGTTTGAAACGTGGCGCATATTGATTGGTAGCGTGTCTTGATTCTCGGAATCATAAAGCGGTTTGAGCCGCCCTGGGCCTGCCTCTGGATTATTATTATTATTTTCCCGTTGAAAGAAAAATACAAGATGGGTTTGGTTTCTTTACTTTCTTTCCTCGTTTCTTAGGCAAGTGGTTCTGGTGGGTCTGGCTTGTGGTTCATTTTTTGACCGCACGATTGTTGGGGAAGGGCGTGATAGGCCATGATTTATGATTTGTCGGATAAGTGGTACGGTGAGATGATTGAACGTTGGATGTTATCTTACAGTTCGCAATTTGTAACTCTAATGAGTGAACTGAAAACTTTCTTAGCATGTAAAAAACGTGCATACGTTAACAGCATCTTGGATTGATGATGATGGAGTCTGGGTTGGGTGCGAATTAGGTTAAGAATGTACACGCACTGTAACAGATTATATACAAAATCTCAAGTTGGGTTTGAACCTAAAAAGAGTTTCTGATATGTCGAAAGAGAAGATCAAGGGAGATGCAGGTCAGATTTTATCTGCTTATAAAAACTTTTACTTGATGAAGTATTGAACCCATCCACGTGGTTATGTCCCCATTTATCCAAGCTTGCCTTTTTCCCAACCTCGTGTATGTAACTCTCGAACCGCACAAGACACTTAAAAAAAACCTTAACTTCATCTTGCCGTCCTTTTTTTACCGTCCGTCACCTCGCACGTTTCGCGGTCATAATGCCACCTTAAAATCAGTCACGTGCAACCTCTCCACACGTGACTAGCCAAATTTCAGTCATAATATTTAATTGCCATTCAAAGTAAATAATTAAATAATATTCATAATTAATCATTCTCTCTTCCAAGGTAAACTTCTCACCGGTTAACACAAAATTTTACGACTCATCTGCAATATTCCCTCATTAGCATTTAGCGAGGACAAGAATGAAATAATATGAAATGCAGGGGATAAATATGCAAAAGAGAAAAAAGAAATACAAAGGGCAGCTTTTTTCTAGGTCGATGAGTCAGCGGAGAAGGTGCTGATGGTACACGCACCCTCTGACGGATATGGGGCTGCCACGTATATTCCAATTTACTATTTCGCGTCCACGTAGGTTCCGACTAAAATTTTTTCTACTTTAGTACGAGCAGATAGTGACAAAATGAACTGTTCTGTGTAGAACATTGTGCGATGTGTAATCTGCCACGTGTGATTTACGAGTGACTAGCAATTGTTGCGAGCCATCCAAAATATCACAAGTTGGGTCACACGTGTTGCACCTCAACATGTCGGAACATCGCTTCAAGATTAGAATTATTGAACTCGGTATTCACATTAAAGGAGAATTTAAAGTGATTCTCTTGGAGTGAAAACTTTTAACCTCTATTCAGGTACGCCAATGCCACCGCCACATGAAATGATACCCTTGCGAATTTTGGGAATATATGGAAAGAAAGCTGACACCTGAAATTTTGAGATACGCATAGGACTGAAGACTGGTCGACTATAAAAAGAAAAATGTTCAGAAATTAAATAAAGGAACAAAATTCAAGTTTCTTATTTATATATAAAAAACTAAACCCTCAACTTTCCTTTTTTTAAAAATTCATATTAAATTGTTTTTAACAAAAATGAAAATATAAAGATGAAAACACCCAGAAAAACAAATAAAGAAGTGCTGCATTTGAACAGAAAAATAAGAAATCAAAATATTATAAGAAACGTTAAGTAAGATAACAATTATAATATAAGCTAAAAATATAATGTTTTTAAATAAAAACACGACTTAAGATTGAGAATCAGTTCAACACATTAAGAATTTGTTTTATATGTATAGTCCAACATAACATAAATTAAAGCAATGCTTTAAAGCTAAAACTTAGCCAACTAGGGTATACAAAACATGTTTTCGTATCCATCTGTTTAAGGAAGATATTACCCTCCCAGTCCCAGCAATTTTTCTCAGGCTGTTCATACATTCTAAAACTACAAGAAAAACATGTAGCTCTAAAACATCAATTTCACAAACTATATTAAATGATCATCATGGAAGCCATACTTGAGCAATTAAAATTTAGTATCAACTTTGCCATGTACCTATACTGCGTGCTACTGGGTTCCACTATTAACGTTTTTTAGCTTGTAATTAGTGTCGAACATGGATTTTGTAATGGATGGCAATACAAAAATATGGGCGTAATGCATGGGTTTCCATTTCAAGTGGCACCAAGTGGAGAAACCATTGAATTGGTAAAATATTCTAAAATCAAAATTCAATCTATGCCATTTTCGTGGTGGTTGCCATGTAAGAGCACATAAAGCAAAGACTTAAAAAAAGTGGTGAATATTGGATCTCAGTCCATAAAATACTTTTCTTTTGTTGATTAGCTTTTTTTTTTTTTCTCTCTTGAAGCGTTCTCCAAAACCCTTCTTTTTCTCTTCCTCTCTCCCTCAAAATCGCTGTTTCTATTCTTTTTCTCTATCTTCATTAATGTAGGTAAAATGTTTTTTCTATCATGCTTTTCAAATCCCACGGCTCGTCATCAGTTTTAAACAATATAGTAATAAAATAGGCGTTCCCATAAGTAGATAAGGACAACATCTTACCTAAGCCATGATGTCATTAGTTTACTAACCCTTATCTGGGATGATGCTTATTGGTTGTAGAACAAACATACATGATGATCATGCCCACTCCACGCTTTTGATCGTCCCCTTGTGGGCCTCGTGGAATCCCCTGTTAGGAATTTAATCCTCCTAAACCCACACCCAAGGATATTTCATAAACAAAATATCAGAAAATAGAGAAATAAT
>JAOSBN010000001.1:24192572-24208014 GCA_027563595.1 Erythroxylum suave | reverse complement strand
GATCAAATCGCGTTCCTTAACCGGTAATTTATTTAAAAACAAAATCACAATTAATATCGGTCCAAAAATTGAGACAATGACAAAATTGCCCTTTGGGGCTAAAATTGTCTAACAGTGGAAACATAGCCGTCGTTCTAAGTAAACATAACTCGAGAAAGAGAGCGTCAAGGTACAACCAAAACTAATAAGAACGTATATAACAAAGTTGAGTGGTCCAATAGTTAAAGGTCATTGGTTTCTTCTACAATTGGGTAGGTAATTTTGCTTCAGTTGCCGGGCTAACCTCACAATATAACACAAATCGTATCAAGTTGCCACCAGTCATCGTATATAGCTGATGAGTACTCAAAAACAACGTGATTTTTGGGTATACAGTATGGAAGGCTATACACTTTCCGTATAGTATACCCATGTAGCTTGCAAATTTCCGAAAGTAATATTTTGGCTGAGGTCAGGGCTATGTAGAGTGTAAAAAGAGAAAAAAAATGAGCACATTTCAATAATCTATCCATTGTGACCCGTATAACTGGGTTAGTTTGTGTGTAAATTGTAATAAAGGCCATTGTTAGATCTTTTCATAGTTGTTCTGGAATTGGGAGTGGTTGTAATGGGTCGTATGGTTTTTCTGTTGAGTATTTGTTTTCTTGGTAGATTGAAAAATTACTAATAAAATTTTAACATTTCTATAGAGCCATGACCAGTGAAAAAGAGTGGACATCCAAGCAACAAAGGCTTTAATACCTGAAAGACCCACCAATGGAGTTGCATGAAATCATGAAGTAGCTTCAGTCTTAGTCCATTCTCAACAGGTATATGGATTTTAACTTTAAAATATAAAATATTTTCTATTAACTGAAAAGATTGCATCTAAGGGTCTAAATGGTATTCTCACCTGAGCAAAATTCTCGAAGATGATGAAGGTAAAACTCCTGTAAAGTATTTGAGAGAGAAAACTGAGGAGCAAATAGAGCCAAGAAGGAGGTATAATCATTTTCAACGATACGTGATAATAAAATCTTGGGCCTATATTTTTTTTATGCTTTGTTGATTTATATAAGTAATAAAATGGCGACCTAATAAATAATGACTTTTTTTTTACCGATTTCGTGATTACGTAAAGTTCTCAAACTTAGGCAGAAGCACTACACACCTGTGGAACTAATTTCTTGCTGAAATACAAAATTGGATCTTGAAATAAGACTGCACCAATTGCAAACACTGAGACATTACATTCTACAGAAAATGGAATAGAAAAATTTGGTAGCTAGAGAATAGAAGTCGTTGTTATGGCTTCCTTTAATATTTGGAACGTTGTAGCTGTTAGTTTATTCCTTATAGCCGATCGATTGGTTATAATTTAGTAACAAAATAATTTAAAGACATTCTTTATATTGTACATGTTTAAATATATATGATAAAGTCCATAAGATTATTATACATTGCAAAATGAAATTATTATGAGATTATAATTATAAGATTTATATTGCATTTATGTATTATCCTTGAATTATTCCTTGTTATTGTTCTATTGAGATTGAACATCAATAGAACATAAAAAGGCTAGCAAACATTAAGTTTTTCCCTATGAAGGAAGTAGTCGATCTCATAAAATATGGAGATACTTAAACAAACGGGTGAGTGTTTCTTAGAGAAGATGTTTACTCAGCTGATCTGATATGAGAAATTTATTTGGAACATTACTTGTGTGTCTATGGAATTGTCATGTTTTGATACTACTTATGACTTACTCTAATTATAGGTAGTACAATCGGCAGTCATTGGATGTAACATGAACTATATAAAGGTCGTTGAGTGATCATAATATGATTTATCACTCTAAAGTAACTAGGAAAAATATTATGACGTTCTCGATTAGTATTGATTTGGAAAATCCTTGGTAAGATAGAATGATGTTTTATAAATAGTTTATAAATGTCATTAGTTGAATCAATATAACTAATGGCAGAGAACTAACATGATTGGACTCAAAATAAAATAGAAAATAAATTCATGTTCAATGTCTAATCAGAAGATTGTATGATGAAATGATTGAATTATACATAAAAATCATGCACGAAAAGGTTAGTCAGAATCATTTTGGCATTCCTAAATATTTAGATGGTTATGATGTGATGTTAGGCGTCAATCTTGATCTATGATTATAAATTGTTTAATTAGAGAATAAAGATATATTAAAAGAATTTTAATTTATTTAATTCATCATAATCATCACCCAGTCCGAAGTCCCGCAATGAAGCGGGGTCTGGGGAAGTTCGATAGTACGCAGCCTTACCCCTATATAGTAGAGAGGCTGTTTCCAGTAAACCCACATGTAATTGAGACAATATACGAATGATGCAGGTAACAGAAATAGAAACTAAAAACACACGAAAAAATAAGGAATGGTGAATACCTGAAGGAGTCCAGGTTGCGCGAATCAAATAGGCTACAAAATCTAATCCCTCCTTGTCTCGCAGTAGGTAAGGGGACCATCCTTAGAGCCCCTGCTGGGAGGACCTCCTACTGTCCTCCCGCACCTATCGTGCAATCTGCACAGCGAGCCCCAGCATCTCCTAAGAACTGCTATATTGATTTTGAGAATATGGAACGGTTTATCCGTTACACGGTTAATCCTTTACCCTTATTCGGTCACTCCAAGCTTTTCTATTACTAGCTACTACCTCATTAAGTGTCAATTCTGACATATCCTCTTTGATCACTTCCCACCAATTTTTGTAAAGCCTCCCTCTTCTCCTCTTATATACACTCGGTGTTATTTCCTCGCAGTTTCGTACCGGAGCGTTGGTGGGCCTCCTACGCACATGCCCATACCACCTAAGTCTGGTCTCTTTCAACTTGTCGGCAAAGTTGGCTACCTGTAGTCTATCTCTCACCACCCGGTTTCGGACTTTATCTCTCCTTGTAATGTCACACATCCACCGAAGCATCCGCATTTCTGTCACTAACAACTGTCTGACATGCCTGTGCTTGGCAAGCCAACATTCTGCCCCATATAACATTGTTGGTCGAATCACCGTTTTATAAAACTTCCCCTTGAGTTTTAAAGGAATCTTCCTGTCACGTAGAACCCTTGATGCACTCCTCCATTTGGCCTATCTCGATCTAATACGATGTACCACATCGGCATCTATATTACTATTATTCTGGATGACAGATTTGAGATACTTAAAACTTGTCTGCTATGGTATGATGTCAGTACCAAGTGCTACCGCCCCCTCATGCTCCATCTGGTACCCAGAAAAGTTGCATGTTACATACTCTGTCTTAGATCTGCTCATTTAAAAACCTTTAGACTCTAACGGTTCCCTATAGCGGTCAACTTGGCATTGATCCCTTGGTCTCCTCCACTAAGACAATATCGTCCGCAAATAACATACACCAAGGTACATCTCCTTGAATATGTTTGATAATTTCATCTAACACTAATGTGAATAACAAAGGACTTAGCACAGATCCTTGGTGGAGACCAGCATTGATAGAAAATGCTTCCATGTACCTCCTATCATCCTTATGCTAGTCAAAGCTCCGTCATACATATCCCTAATTACTTTAATATAGTTGAAAGAAATGCCCTTGGCCTCCAAACACCTCCATAAGAGTTCTCTAGGAACCATGTCATACGCCTTCTCCAAATCAATAAAAACTATATGCAAATCCCGTTGGCGTTCCCTATAACATTCCATGAGTCTACAAAGTAGATATATCGCTTCTATGGTGGACCTACCAAGCGTAAATCGAAATTGGTTGGCCGATACAGAAGTAGCTCTCTGGATTCTCTTTTCAATTGCCTTCTCCCACAGTTTCATGGTATGACTTAATAGTTTAATGCCTCTATAGTTGTGACATTCTTGGATATCCCCTTCGGTCTTGTCTACAGGGATCAACCGACATAGTCTCCATTCATTTGGCATTTTAGCCGACTCTAAAATCGCATTGAAGAGGTGAACTAACCATACAATATCGACACGTCCTAATCGTTTCCATACCTCTATGGGGATCTCGTCTGGTCCCACTGCCCTTCCACTTCCCATACCTCTCACCGCCTTCATAATTTCTCCTCTCGTAATCCTTACCCTTGCGCACCTGTCCTGGACATGCCTGGTCACAGAGGGTTCTCCTAGCTCTACGTTGCCCACTATCTTGTCGTTATACAGGTCTTGAAAGTACCTCTGCCATCTTCTTTTGATGTCTTGGGTCTCTGTGAGTACCTGTCCTGTTTCATCCCGAATACAACCAGCTTGGTTGAAATCCTTCGTCCCGTGCGCCCTATCCCGGGCTAGCTTGAAAATCTTTTGTGCTCCCCTTAGCATATCCAAGTCCCTATACATGGTCTCATATGCCTCCCCTCTAACCACTGCGATGGTTTTCTTAGCCTTCCGTTTTGTCAATCCATACCTTACTCTGTTAATTTCCCTCTCCGCCTTCGTTGGACTAGCTAAGAGATCTTTAAAGCTCTCTTCTTTGACTTAATCGATTCCTGTACCTCTTCCGACCACCACCAACCTTCCATCCGCCCTCCTCCTTGCCCTTTGGTAACCCCTTTCCCTTATGTGATACGCAACAGTTGCACGCACTTCAGAGGTGACACCCTCCCACATCAGATTTGCAACCCCTCTCACAGAAAATGTGGCATTTGCCTTAACTTATGACCTAAATCGTTCCATCTTGTCCCCTTTTAACCTCCACCACCTAATTCTACGACACTGCTGGGTAAAAGGCTATGACTTCCATCCTTTGATACAGAAATCCAGAACTAGCAATTTATGTTGAGTCGATATGCATGTTGTCGGCAGTACTTTGCAATCTTTGCACCATTATCTGGCACCGCCCCTGACAAGGAGGTAGTCTATTTATATCTTAGAGGTACTACTATGAAAAGTTACCAAGTGCGCTTCGTTTTTCTTAAAGAGGGAATTCACGATGACTAGCTCATACGCCATGGTTACATCCAATAAAGTACTCCCATTTTCATTCCTAATGCCATATCCGAGGCCCCAAGTGCACCGGTATAATCGTCCGTACCAGCTCCTATATGCCCATTAAAATCACCTCCAAGGATGATCTGCTCCGTATCAGCGAATTGTTGCAACACCCCTTCTAGCGCCTCCCAGAACAATCTTTTATGCTATATGTCAGAACCCGCTTACGGAGCATACGCTCACACGACGTTGAGAACCCCTAGCTAATAACAATTTTAGCCACCATAATCTTATCATCTATTTTTGTAATTCCTACCACTCTACTTATAAGGTCCGTAACCACCAGGATACCTACCCCATTCTTCTTCTGTGTACTTCCCGAGTATCACAGTTTGAAACCTCCTATCTCCTTTGCTTTAGCTCCTACCTACTTTGTCTCCTGAATGCAGGCGATTTGTATCCTATACTTGTATAAAATATCCACTAATTCTAAGGGCTTACCCATTAGGTTTCCAATGTTCCAAGAGTCGACTCTCAGAACGTTTTTTCCATTTTCAGTCCGACAGAATACACGCATCGACCCATTCGCACTGGTTCTGACCATGCGAATTGCAAACATCCTCCTGCCTGGGCCCGTCACTCATCTCTCTGGACTACTCCTAAGAAACCTCTAAAAACCTGAGCCTACTATAGGCACAACACTACAATATTGGAGAGGAACGAAACTATAAGCAGCACCTCCAAAATAATAAAATAAACAAACACTAAATAGAAATAGTGATATAAAAGCCCAAATGTCAAGAATATAGCTGAAATAAATTCAAGTAACACTAAAAGAGCTACACCTGGGAATATTAAAAATAATAATATAATAATAAGAAAATACTAATACTAATACTAATACTAATACTAATAATAATAATAATAATAATAATAAGAAAAAAGAAACATAAGGCAGCTCAATAATAATAATAATAATAATAATAATAATAATAATAATAATAATAATAATAATAATAATAATAATAATAATAATAATACGAAAAAAGAAACCTAAGGGAGCTCAGTAGTGTGCGACGCATATCAACAAGACATCAAATGTTAAGACTCATAAGAGCATGAAAAAAATGAATAAATAAATTAATTGATATAACTAAACTAAAATAAAACTAATAATAGATGACACAAAAGAAATGCGAGTGTAACAACAGAAATGAACTTGGTTGTTTAAGATGGAGAGTTTACTAAGAGAAATATTACGGAGACAGGCGAAAGCTTTATCAGACCGATGAATAGCGAGTCGATAGAGAGACAAGGTTTTGAAGGAATTGAAGGAAGTTGATTCAAACACGTTAAAGCCATGGAAATAAAATTCTAGACTTGTCTTATAGAGGACGACACTTAAGAAACGGTAAGCAGGGTAGTAATGGGAAGCAGAAAAGACTGAAGGTATCTGACAGTAGGAGACTTGTCAGGAGTCTCGAAAAAGCTAGGGGAGATAGCGTAAAAGTGAAAAATCTATTGTACTACTAGAGACAGCGTCCTACCCAATGTACACACACTAACGTGTTCAGTAGATCAACATACCCAGTCCAAGATTGCAGAAGAAATGCAAGGAAACTATTCAGAAAACAAGAAGACAGAGAAAGCATTTGACCCTCGTTGCACTTCAGTAGAAAATCCCCGAATTCAAATCACACATACGACATAGGAAGAAAATAAAACAAACAATCCAATCTATAAAGAAAAACAGATAAACGTGATCACAGAGAAATAGAAGGCCCAAATATGTCACATAGGGAATGAGTAAAAAAGAAACACACTTGTGTCGATGCTTGGGGTAAACCTACTGGTTGTGGATGACAGTGGCGTTGGTGGCGGAAACACGGTGGCGTTGAAATAGTGGTTCCATAACCGAAAAAAAAACAACGAAATCACATACAAAGTAGCACGTAGGTGGTGGTTTGACAGTGACTTACCGAAGTAGCAGCGACGAGCTTGCGGCTGCTGCTGTGATGACAACTACTGCTTAAAGTCGACGGAGCAAACATGCAGTGCAGTACTGGATCAAAGTCCTAAATCCCCATCCCTCTGTCTCCCTCTGCACTTTTAACTCAAAACTAAACTTGTATGTGCATGTGCATGTCATTCACATTTCCAAACCATTTATAAAAGAGTGAAAAGGAACCAAAAAGGAACTACGTATATCCGTCCAAAAGATGTAGAAAGTTAAAGGCTTTTCAGTATTTAAAACAAACTACTATCTTATGGGTTTCCTAGAGAAGATCAAAGCCAAAAAAATTTTGAATTAAAAGTGAAAAGCAATACTTGAGTGGAGAGATCGAACACGACTAGAGAGGGTTTCAATGCATCGGCCGCAGAGATCTATATATTCCCTGCATCGAGTTTAACAAGAGTTTGGAAAATGCCAAGGTCAAAGGTGATAGAGCTACATTCTAGCACTGATCTTTGTGGACATCTCCTTGGCTGCTAAGTCACCAAAGGCGGTTGACGCCAGACGAGGTGACGGGGAAAACTATGGAATCAAAAAAAGTTGCTACATTAAAAAAAAGGAAGAAGGAAAGACTCATGGTTTTAGAGAGATAAACAAATAGTGAGTTCTCTAGAGAGAGATGGGGCAGATCGTGAAGAGGAAGAAGAAAAGGGAGGCCATCAAAGGCAGGTCTAGCTCGCCGTGCAGCCCTTCATAGCCCAGTGAATGTGGAGTTTGAACGCCAGCGAAGCCTCCAGCGACAAAATGTGAGGTACAACCAAAACAAGCTCTGTCCAACATGCTCCCTCTAAGCTTTTCAAGAATATTGCTAAGAAAACTAATTAAGAATTATATTTATAATTTATAATTATTGACATCATATTTGAGAGCCTAACGAGTCTCACATAAAGAACGGGTTGAAAAGAGCAAAGATGTTTTGACCAAGTTGGACTTGATTATAAAAATTGAGAAACTTTATGATTAAATATGAGATATTTAATAAATAAAAATTAATATAAAATATTAGATCTTATTTAGGTATAATTGGTATTTAATTAGAATTAAATAATTCTAATTAAATTTTGATTGAAATTAGAATTTAATTTCAATTAAATTATTAAAATGTCCAAAACTTATTATAAAAAGATTTAAGCTTTAATAGAACTGACTTTTCTTGCTTAACCACTCTATAAGAGTTATAAATTTCTCTCAGCCTGTTATGTGGACATTGTTATAGGCCAAATACTTATGCAGCTACGGTGGTTCAGATTGATTGATTTCGAAAATAATTCAAAAGATACAACAAGAATATAATCAAGTTTTAAAATAAGGTACAAGTTAAGATTTATGCTTTATTACGATTTATGTGTTAATCATTTTATAGAATTAAAGTAATCTTGATTTTTAGGAAATCAAAATACAAAAATGTTTCATAAAAATTCCTCTATGATCTCGATTAGATCCTGTCTCATTTTTTCAACAGTGATATCATAGCCAACTTTTAATTCTATGATTTAATTAAACTAGTTGATTAATATTTATCTTGAATTGTGGAATTGAATTAACAAACTCTAAGCCTTAAAGTTACAATATGATTGTAATTTGGGAAACCCAAAAATCCTAGTTTTGAAATCTAAAAAAGTTCAAATTAAATCACCCAAGACCCAAGACCCAAGATCTAAAATCTGGAAAAATTCTATTATGAGATTATAATATCCTCATCGCATGTCAAGGAAATATGAAAACTAAAGAGTTATAGAAAGCCCTTTCATAGGAATTTTTTTTATGGAGGCTATTGGAAATCTTGTCATTGTGAGAGGCATTTATGTTGAACTCCATAAGACTGGCATGATTGGTTTATTACATGCAGAATAAGACGTGTGGCTGGAAGGTTGTGATTAGAAGCTGTTGGAGACACAATGTGGCGTTGAAAATCTGGAAAATGCTGGACTGTTGTTAGAGTGGATTGAAGGTACATCAATAGCAATGTGGAGGTGCAGTAAATCAGTGGCTAGGCATTGGTGTTGAGGCGTGCCAATTGTGACGAATAGGCTTCTGCAGCGGTGGTGGCGGTAATGGTGGGTTGAAGTTGGTGGTAGCTCTTGCAGAAGAAGCATGGTTGGAAGATACACTCGCGTTTCATGACTGCAGAAATCCAGTCATTGACTCTTAATGGGCTTCCAACAACGGCAACGACATGGCTATATTCGTAGCCTGCTGGAGATGTTGGTATTGGAAGCCTGAGCATGGTGGAAGCTAGGGTTTCATTCTTTTAAAACTACGTTTTCCTTTTTTTTTTGGTGAAATAGAGATAAATCAAATTAAACAAACTTCAGTGTACATCAAGCACATGAGCCTGCGAGTAACAAGAAAAAAAATTATTACATTTTATTATTTCCTTTTTTAATTAACATTTTAATACATTAATTTGATAAATATTATTACATCAAAATTATTTATCGAATATTTTCCCTTTTGTTAAGCAAAGAATTTTTTTGGGATTCTCAATTTAACGGGATCATCTATAGAGTATAGGTGTCGCGAGCGCGGACACGTTATCGTGACTTTGTTGGTGAGATACACATAGTGGGTGTACGACCACCTTAAGAAATATGGAGTCGTTGGCTACAGTATTGGACATCACCTCAGACCATGTCCATTTCACAGCGTAATTCAGCCAATAGACGTGGAGGACCTGAAGGAGAGAATCTTCCCGTATATACGGGAGGATCTATTACCCACCAAGAGCATGCAAAGAGACTTGTAAGTATCTATAATTTACAGTTATATTCTCATTTCTTTTCTTTGCTGTATTTTAACTGAATTTGATGTGTTAAATTTGAAATGAAAATATGTGTTTCTTGTTGAGAATGATAATGTTATAAATGTTTGGTGCTATATATGACTATATCTTTTAGTTTTGTTCTTTATTCGACAGGGGTAGAATTTCATAAAAATAGAGGAAATTCAACCGAAATTTTTATAAATTCTAATTCACTTGCATTTCTATTGAATTTTATGTGTAAATTTTGGAATGAAAATATGTGTTTTTTGTTAAGAATGATAATGTTATAAATGTTTGGTGTCATATATGACTTTATTTTTTAGTTTTATTCTTTGTTTAACAGGGGGTAGATATCATAAAAATATATGAAACTTTGCCCAAATTTTTATAAAATCTAATTCACTTGTAATAAACATTTTATTCTTATGCAGGAAAAGTCTATAGGCATGAGGCCTACACCCCGTCAGCTATTTCTGCACTCATACTAACACTTCAAAAAAAAATACAATCTGTGACGTTTTCTTGATAAAACGTCATGGATTGTGAAGACTTTTCGCGATGTTTAAGAAACGTCATGAAAAGTTTGAATTTTTTGTGACATTTTATAAAAACGTCACAGATTTGTAATATTTTTTGACGTTTGTTGAATAAAACGTCGCTTATACACAACCCTAAATAATAACCCAACCCATCGTCTCCAAAACTAATAGCCTTTTGTGTTTTCCCCAACTCTTCTCTTCGTTTACAAAATCCCTAAAACCACAACTAGAGAAGGTGAAGTAGGCAACTCTTTTTTTCCTGCTCTCTCTCGTTCTACGAAGCTGAGGACTCCGTAGCGATGTCGTCGATTTCGATTAGAGAGTTTCCGGAGCTTAAGTCCCTCACGCGACCACTCCTTGCGTCATCGCCATTGCTACGCTCCGTCATGAACTCCACGTCTCAGGTGGCCATCGTCAGCACCAATTTCTGTCCCATCGAAAGCCTAGACTACGAGTATGATTACTAGAACGCATTATGTGTTTGAGATTGTTGAACAAGCTCTTGTTTGTAACTACAAGAACATGATGAGCAAGATTAGGCATCAGGGTCTCATTCAGAATCACATCGCACCTACCCATATCACACAAGTAAATCAAAGTTCAATCTATTTCGCAGAAATCGCGTTTCAAACTAAAATTTGAGCATATTTGTTGTTTCAATTTGATAATCTGATTGCTCTGAGTTCAAGGTTTGTTTAGTGATTTTATTTCTCTTGGTGTTAATTTTAATATTTAGGCTTCAGATATTAAAAAGGTGGATGTGGAACACAAGGTTATGGACGAGAATGTGGACATTGGAGAGGATATACGATTTGAGAAATACCCACCGGTGGAGATCGAGAAAGATGTTGATATTGGTTGTTCTAGCGGCAAATCAAGTGGGTCTAGTGGGTCAAGTTCTAGTGGTGATAGCTCCTCTTCTAGTGGTATTAAGTCTGAAAATTTTGCCAAATCTATGCTTCTCTGTGGTGTTTACTGTGGCAGTTTGGGTAGCTTCTGTTTTGATTAGATGATTAAGTCATTCTGAGTATCAATTTCTTGTGTTCGCAGGTTCAGATTCAGGTAGTTCCTCAGGGAACGATTCTGATGCAGACAGTGTACGGTCACCGTATATTGAAGCAAACAAAGTTTCAGTGACTTGAAAAGCGAGTGAACGTAATTGAAGATGCAGAGTGATTGGATTTTGATGTCCAGGATTGGAAGAGGTATGTCCAGGAACTGGATCCATTTTGTATTGGGGAAAATTTGGATCTGTTTTGTACAAGTGTAAAAAAACAATGGACTAAAAGTAGAGTTCGTTAGGAGAAGTAGATGTAACTAAGTAGTAGCTCAACCGGTAGATAGCTTAGAAGAGGAGTAGGTCTTGACTTGAGCAGTGTTTAGGTTTATGGACTTCATAGCAGCAAGAGATAGGAAAGGGTAGGGGGATAACCTTGTACTTGTCAGAAACCAAACAGAAGAACCCACCTAGTGCTTTTAAAGATGTCAACAGTAATGTCAAGGTTTTCAATATTTCAAATAGAGAGAGGGAGATCATTTTCAATATTTCTTTTGGAGGGGGGACTTGGGTAAGTGGTTTAAATTTTTGACAGTTCTAAGGTTCTTGCTTTGTTGGACCTTTTCTCAGGCTTAACAGTAGTTCGCTTATTTTGGAATTGTGCGGTTAGGCTTTTTAAAGTTTATGGAACAACCTGTCTGTTAGAGCTAGCTTCTGTATATGTATACAAGACGTGCTGGTCAGGGAGATGGGCCTATTCCCGGGCAAGTACGCACAACTGATAGTGATACAACCAGCCTTTGCAATGGAGTTCCATGTCTTATACATCAACTTGACAAGCTATACATGCCAAGTGGTCCAATTAAAATGCAACAAGCTTCAAGGCTTAAACAAGCAATGCAAGCTTTCGTTCAAGCCCAAATCACAAGTCAAGTATATGAGGAGGCCAAAACATCCATGGAGGAACACCAAGGCATATCCAAGCTTGTGACTTTATTTGAAGAGGCGTTGGAAGAAGCTAGTATTTAGCCATTTATGCCCATTTTTAAAAATAATTTGGGCTTATTATTTTTTATCTCTTATTTTTAGTCCAATGACTTATTTATGGGTTACTCTTTTAGTTAGTAGCATGTGTTCTGTTGGTTAGGGTTAGTAGCATCCTAACCAAGGCACATCTTAGATTTTTTAGGATTAGCCTAGTTTTCATTAAATGGGCTTGCAAACCTATTCCTATTAGGGTTAGGACTTAGTCAAGGTATTTATACCTTATTATATCTTTGTAACGTTAGATTTGAATGAATATAAAATTTCAGAATTGAGTTCTTCGAGTGAGGCGTGATTGTCTTCATTGTTACTTCAAGAAATTGATTTGCATCAATAAGTACTTGCAACGTAAATTGATTTTTGATTTTTTTGAAATTGGGTCTCAAACTTATGATTTGGGATTTGATCTAGCATGTTCTTATAATAGAAAGATTAGGGTTTTGATTCAATAGGATTAGGGGGTTTCAAAAACCTTGTTTTCTTGGGGTTTCCGTATCATCTTGGTATCAGAGCTTTGGCTTAATTCTATTGAACTCATACGTATCTTTATTGTGTTTTTCCTATTTGTTTCGTATAAAAAAAAGGTGAACAATACCGAACCATGAACAGTACGGGACCTGTGAACAGTACCCGACCCGTGAACAGTGCCCAAAAAATTTAAAAAATGAGTGAACAGTAATGGAAGAAAGAAAAAGTGAATAGTAAAAAGAAGAAGAGAAAACCATTGAAAAAAATACGTTGAGTTGCCTATTTTAACCCTTAGGTAGATTTGAAATTTGTTTTTTGAGTTCTCGGGTTTTGTTGAGTTTTACAATATATTGAGTGTCTTTCTTTGATTCTTAGTTTACTTTCTTGTTTGTGTCATTCTTTGCTTCCATTACATTAAATTGAACAATCTTGCATTCATATTGTTCAATTACCCGCAAAAATCATTGCGTACACATTTTTTTCCATCCGTGTATTAGCATATTATTTTATTTCTGTCTGTGCATTACTTTGCCTCTAGAATTGTTCTTATCTCATTTCTTGTTAGGATTTACTTGCTCTTTCCAATTAATTTGTGTTGTTTGTTGTTTTCTTAGTTTTGCTGAATTGATTTCCAAAAAGTAACTTTAAAGACATCACTGGAGTGGTAAAAGGCAAGAGTGTGTGAGCTTATTTGAGGGAGTCATTGCCGTGACTTAAACACGAGGGGAGTGGCATCATTTTGAGGGAAACACGTGAGGGAGTGTGTGAGATTGTTTATTACAAACTTTGTTTTGCAGGTATATCATTTTAATATACAATGTCATAGGGAGGTAGTCATGACGACGACCAAGGAGGAGGTACAAATATCGCTTTCACTTTGAAAGCTATGCAGTAACAATTTGAGAGGTTCGATCTAGCCTTAACTGATATTAGGAGACAGATGGATGAGCTCAGACAAGGGAGACGCGAGGAACCTTAAGGCAGGCGTGCAGATGTACGTCGGCAACAACCACCACCTCGGCGTCAGTGGACACCTTATGACTGGGATGATGTTGGTTTTGACGATGAGAAAGAATATGTGGAGAGGATGCCAAGGAGGAAACAACAAGTTGAATCGATGATTAGGAGGAAAACCAGTTCTAGCTACTTATGGGACTCGACTTGGTCCATAAGGGAAGAGAAACACAAGGATAAGTATGTGATCAGTGGGTTGAAAAGTACATTTAACACCCAAGCATCTAAGATTAAACGTTTTGATATTAAATTCTTTGAGTGTTTTAGATGGGGTCATCTTGCATCACAATGTCCTACCATTAAAAGACATTGTGAATCTATAGTTTCTAATGTTGGTTGTGATGAGAAAGTTTGTGTTGAGTATGTTGTTGTTGGTTAAGCACTTGAAGATAGTGCTCGGGTTGAAAATCAGTATGATGAGCAAGTTGTTGTTGATGATGTACCTAATGTTATTACTCAGGATGAAAATATAAAGTTTGATCAACTGGAACCTAAACCATGTGAGAAGGGCTCGGGTAGTGAGTTTGAAAAAGAGTGTTGAGAGAAAAGAGGCCCAAAAGAAAATAGACATTGACCCATTGGTGAGTGACTGCACATGTGAGGAAAAGAAAGTAGAATGTGCAAGAGAGAAGAGCTCAGTGAGAGAGAAAACAAGTGAAGAGAAAGAGAGAAAATTGAGCTTGTATGTTAGTGGGAAAGATTTTAGAACTTGTGGAGAGAAAAGAGCACTTGATGTGATTACAAGTGGGGAGTGTTTTATTTATAAAACTAATCCTAACCATGTTTTGCCAAGTGGTTTTAAGTCTTTTTTACAGGAGATTAGTAATGTGTTCCTTGAAGAGATGAGGAACAAGGTGTATGCAAGTCAAGCCCACAAGGGATGTAAGATGGTGATCTTTGACCCTGGTGGTTAGGTTTGGATGCATATGAGGAAGAAGAGGTTTCCTACCCAAAGGAAATCCAAACTGGATCCTAGAGATTCGAGGACGAATCCTTTTGAGGAGGAGGGGATGATACAACTAACCTTCGCAATGGAGTTCCATGTCTTAAACATCAACCTGACAAGCTATACATGCAAAGTGGTCCAATTACAATGCAACAAGCTTCAAGGCTTAAACAAGCAATACAAGCTTTTGTTCAAGCCCAAATCACAAGTCAAGTATATGAGGAGGCCAAAACATCTATAGAGGAACACCAAGGCACATCCAAGCTTGTGACTTTATTTGAAGAGGCGTTGGAAGAAGCTAGTATTTAGCCATTTATGCCCATTTTTATAAATAATTTGGGCTTATTATTTATTATCTCTTATTTTTAGCCCAATGACTTATTTATGGGTTATTCTTTTAGTTAGTAGCATGTGTTCTGTTGGTTTGGGTTATTTTGAGACTTATTTATTTTAATGTGATTAGCCCATTCCTAAAAGGACTTGGATCCAATTATGTTCAATAGGCTAGATGCTCCTAGATTTGTTGGGATTAGCCTAGTTTTCATTAAATGGGCTTGCAAACCTATTCCTATTAGGGTTAGGACTTAGTCAAGGTATTTATACCTTATTATATCTTTGTAACGTTAGATTTGAATGAATATAAAATTTCAGAATTGAGTTCTTCGAGTGAGGCGTGATTGTCTTCATTGTTACTTCAAGAAATTGATTTGCATCAA
>JAOSBN010000001.1:24179816-24190640 GCA_027563595.1 Erythroxylum suave | reverse complement strand
ACATACACATATCAACTTAAATAAAATAAACAACTCTACTAGACTTACAAAACCTTGTATCTTCACATCGTCCATGGAAGCTCTGATACCATCTACAGAGGGGGTGGCAAATATGATTTTTTGTCTATATATATATATATATATATATATATATATATCTAGAATTTGTATACATTTGTTTATAGAAAGTAAACAGATTTTGTAAAGAATTTGTAAATCCTTTACTTTGGGATTTCAATCAAAATACCGCAAATTAAAATGTAAGAAGGATATCATTGTAAGATAATATTAATACGCAGAGGATTCAACAGTATATTAACTGAAAAGTCGAACGAAAAAGGGCGAGAATAAAGCAATTTGCAAAATTAAAGGAGAGAATTCGTACAGAATTGGACAACTCAGAAACTGAGCTGTAAATGAACTCTACCCTGCATGAGTCCTCAATTCCAGATCTTCAAGCAGCAAGTACCATTTCGACGCATGCATTTAACTTTGCGTCCCCTTTTTCTTTAAAAGCACTTCCAGTTTTATCAGTCGTATTCTTTTCCAAATGAATCTTTTTAACAGGAAAAGTAAAGCCAATGAATTATATATAGATGGGCAAAGTATAACGATATTATTAATAAGCTGCATAAGTGGCCTTTGCTTAATTGTGTACGGTAGTTTCATGATGAATTATACACAAAGTGAAGACCCTTGAGTTGCTTGCTTCATTCCACCCCCTACCCACTATCACATGTTAATTTTATAACAACCAGACAGAAACACAAAAGTTGACGTTTTCTTTGACATAATTATTTACAAAGATTGGCGTGATACCGCTTTCTTTTAGCTTTCACCTAAACAACGCCTCGTTGCTAGTGTTACCGATGCATCCTTTTTCTTGCTCTCTTCATATTTCCCACCTAGTGAATCAAAGATTATGCCAGCACCTACACCTGCAGCTAAGTCAATCGTGTAGTGACCCCTTGTGCCTAGCAACCTAATGACTTGAAGAACATTGAGCAAATCAAATGTCCATGCCATTTCCCACCTATGTTCTCTCCTCATGTCAAGTGATGCAATCACTGCTCCGGCAACATGTCCCGAAAAGAACAGAAAGAACGATACATTCCCTACTGGAAAGTCCACTCCTGACCCCAGAAATTCCTGAGAATGACACCAAAAACTAGAAAAAATCACTGCCATTTAGAAGTTGTGATAAAAGGAAACGACTTTTATACAGCTCCTAACAATTAATATGCTAGCTCATGTGTATTGCCAAGATGGGATTCGGTCATTCCATCTCTTCGTCAAACATTAACATCAGACTTGATATAGCACTAACCAAGATGGAAAAAGTTTCACAAGAAGCAGTGAATTTTAGTGGAAGTTGAAAGTTGTAGTCGAAGAAAATGCAGAACATGTTAACAGTGTACCACAGGAAGCGGAAGTTGCGTGGAGTAACCAAGAATTCCACGACAAGTGAACATGAACAAAGTGGAGATTGTAGCTCGGGGTCTGCCCTCTATTAGCCATGCCCACAGTATATATATCGCTTGCATTGCCACAAACACCTAACCATGAAAATCAAAATTAAAAATTCAGAACCAAAGATCTTGTTTTTATTAAAGAAGCTTAATTTCCATGTGCTTGCTTGCGTCTTCATATTACCAAACCAACTAACAGAATTGATAGTGTCCCAAACTAGCTATTACATGCTGCTATTTTCTATGCCGTTCTTTGGTCAATTCCATAATCAATAAGCTTACGGAAAGCAATAAACTTCCTATATAGAATCTCATACACAAACTTATATCAGATACACGAAGTTAATATGTACCACATACCGTATTTAGACCAGCCAACAAAGAATTAAGCTCTGGCGACGATGACAGCAGACGGTGAAGAAAGCGGGTAGCAATAAAACCCAAGTCGAATGGTGGCGATGCGGCGGGGATCATCCGGAGCGTGTACTCCACGGCCATGAAAAACAGCAACCCAAAAGCAAAAAAGCACGGTAACCAATGACATTTGACCACATTCACAACATCACCCAACGTCCACGTCAAAAACGACGGACTAACCCCACCATAAAGAAGAGCATTGACGTCGTCAACCCTCTTGACCGCACCGTTAACGGCATTACTGGCTTTGGTCTTTTTACGGTTGTTAGGAGTGGAGATCGTAGTAGCAGCGGTGGTGGCAGTCATGGTTTGGCTTGTCGAGTTAAAAATTACAAGATGCTGAGGAAAAAGACGTGGAAAAACTGTGGAAGTGAAGAACAGTATAAAAACAAAGAGATGAGGGAAGAGTCGAGGTGGGACAGAGAGAAGAGGCGGAGAAAGCAAATAAATGGGTGGACGAGAATCAGAGGTTCGGATTCCGTTGTGTTTTTCAGATTTCTTGTTCTGGTCCTTAGGTTTGTTCAAGGCATAAATGTCTTCAACTAACTCTTAATGGTCTTTCTTCGAATCAGAGGCTCGTGCGTGGCCTGTGGAACGTGGAGATGTGGAAATGAAATGTGCTGTAAGTGTTGGGGTCCTTTGGTGGACGGTGAAGTGCAACGCAACTTATGGTACAATTCAATGTGAAAATAATAATCAGCTGATCTCGTGCTCTTGGTTAGGACCTCCGTTGACATGTGTCACCGAACTGTTCTACCAACCAACCGCGCGTTTGTTTAATTTTATGTTTCGCAATTAAATCATTTTTTTTCACAAATATTAGAAACAAAGTTAGTACAAATTAATAAAGACGTAAATATAAAACATGCTGCATGTGACATATGTGATGGGAGTAAACTGCCAAATAACTGGTGATTAGTTTCATTGAAAAAAGATAACTTGTACAAATGGAAGTAATGCAAAAATATGCTTATTTTGCTCTGCTCTCTAGTTTTAGTTGACTAACTTTGTCTAAGACTTCTAATAAACTCAGCAACCATCAAACAAGTTATTGTAATTTTCGTTCACTCTTAACAAAAAATTGTTTTAAATAATAGTAATAAGATCATTTTGCAATGAGTAATAGAAATTGTATATCAATAAAACTTACTTAAACAAGCAACAAAAGGCCTAGCAGTTGTTTATAATAATTTTGTTGGATCTCCTCGTTATAGGTCTAGTCAGAATTCGACCTACATTGATATGGTATTTTTTTCACTATACTTTAATCCTCTTAACTAGATCATTTATTGAGTCATTTCATTTTTTTTATACATTGGATTAAATATTATTTATTTTAATCTTAATTTTAAAATTTGATAATTAATATGATATGTATAGAATAAATATCAATAAAGTTGGAAAATATCTAATGTTATAAATAGTAGGTAAATAAGAACCATAAATATCAATATGAATGATTACTAATAAATAAGAATTGTAAGTTTACCTCATTTTCTTTATTTTTGTTGACTTACTTTTAAAACAATCAAGAGATAAAAGAATGTTATCTTTTCTTAATCTTCCAACTCTTTTTCTAAATTTCTGAGGTAATCTTTTATGATACAACATGAATAATTTTTCTTTTATCAAAGGTCTTTTACTAACATCCTTTTTTAGTTATATACACAGAAGCAAAGATTTCATCAAAAGCTTAAAACATATTATATATAAACCATATGATAGAAAAAGTTGTACAAATATATTTTGCCTCCCTAGAATCTTTTGTTTTTATACAAGACTATAACTTTCTTTATTCAAAACAAATAGAAAGATCAAGTTTTATCTAAAAGATTATATACATTACTTGTTAAACAAAATAAGTTCAAAACTAGTATAAAGGTTTAAACAGATAACTATTGCAATATCTACATCAAATTCTTTGTTATTAATAAAAATCGTTTTTAGCTCATCTTTTATTAATTATATCATTGATATAGATCCTTATATTATAAAAGCAATGTGATTAGAAGCTCCACCTTTTAACCACCAGAAACCAGATGTGGGTATAACAATATCAAATTCATGAATGATATAAGCCAAAAAGTTACTTGATAATTCTTGTTTCTCCCTTCTTGGTTTTCTATTTATATGGTTATATTTTTTACGATATTTCTTTCTTACAAAAGAAATATCTCATATCTTTTTATGATATTTATGGGACCCTTTACAATATTGATCTAATATTGTTCTTTAAGTGGAGGATTTTTAGGAGCCTCACCTTTTGCCTTTAAAGTTTTGACTTTAGGTTATCTTTTGGTAGTTATCAAGGTTGTTTGTGTGATGCTCTTTAGTTTTACGTATTCAACTACACGATGGGTAATCAAAGAATTAATTTTCCAAACTTCCTGTGAGTTATAGGTGGTAACAAGTGTGGAAAATTTTAAAGGTAATGTGGGTGGTAACAAAGAGTACCAAACTCCATAGGTAAACTTCTTTTGCTATTTACAAAAAAGAAGGTAACTATAAAACATATAATGTATACAATCATCATAAATGTAGGGTAATAATGATATCAAAAGCTAGAAATAGTATCTATAATGAACATGTCATCAGATATATCATAAAACATATATAGAAAGAATACATAATATATAAGGATAAAATCTTCACATAAAAATGGTCAGAGTATATACCATCAACTTTTGTGATTATACCAACTGTGGGTATATAAATTACTAAGGAAAATATTTTCCCATACTAAATATCTTTTTACTCATCTCAAAATTTTTGATAAGGTCAAAACTTGTAGCAAAACATCTAGATACAAAATTAGATACATTCACCAATATACAAGTAAAACTGTAAATACTAATTTGAAAGACCTATAGTGACTACATTTTTATTTGTATTCAAACAATTCCATAAGTACAAGGGATATACACATATATTATCCTTACATTTTCATGTGCTAGCATAAACTCGTGACATACTTACCACTATATAATGCAAAATCTTGATGGGTCTACTCATTGTTACATAAGAACGCTAGAAAACATTGCCAATTCCTTTAATTTAAGAATTTATAACATAAATATATGAAAAAGTGATCAATTATACAATATATAACAATTGATAAACCATATGATATAATAAAACAATATTTATCTCCTTTATTTTAAGTCAATTTCATGAAAATTTTCTCAATTGTAACTTCAAACTTTTTATTTAAACTTTTTAAAGTTAAACCTAAATTTTACCAATGCAATAATTTTTAAAAATTAAAAGTTAATTTTTTTTTTCTACAAGGTTCCAAAAATGATCCATAATAAGTTGAAGACAATTATTAAGTTTTTGAAAAAAATTTTATCATGTAGATGTCAACTGTATGTGGCAACTATATGCACTACCTATACACTATTTAGAAGCATAGGGCATATTAACTCATGCACATCGATCCTTATAATAGGTATGGTGCACGCACCCTAAACTTTTATGGCATGCCTGTAGCATGCACCTAATGCGTGTTAACCTCTATATATACATCAATTGTCTAGGTCATATGCGGATCACACACCAGACTATTAGAAACTCTTACTAACTTCTCCTTTATGTGGGGGACTTCTATCTCCTACTTATTGCTCTATTGGCCAAAATATGCAATTCTTAGTAATTTTTGATGATTTTTCATAGAATTTCGGTATATTTTATTAAAGAATACTATAATAAAAGAATAATGAAAATTTTGTCTTAACTTTACACACGTGTGTGTGTGTGTGTTTGTGTTAATGAAAGTTAAGCCAAAATTTTTGTATATAATTTCGGTATATTTTATTGGAGAATACTATAATACACAAAATTTGGTTTAACTTTTCATTAACATTAACGACACCCACCCACCCACCCACACACACAGAGATATATATTTCATGTAGGGATAGGATTGCAACAAACCAAGTTTATACATGAAAAGGGTAGAAAATATAACAAGCGAACATCTTAACAAACTTGAGAATTAACTTTATCAAAACAAAATTAACAAACTTGAGGATTAGCTTTATTACCCACTATATAGCGTAGGGATAGGATTGCAACAAACCAAGTTTACACAAGATAAGGGTAGAAAATATAACAAGCTAACATCTTAACAAACTTGAGGATCAACTTTATCAAAACAAAATTAACAAACTTGAGGATTAGCTTTATTACCCACTGTATAGTGTAGGGATAGGATTGCAACAAACCAAGTTTACACATGATCAGGGCAGAAAATATAATAAGCTAACATCTTAACAAACTTGAGGACTAACTTTATCAAAACAAAATTAACAAACTTAAGGATTAGCTTTATTACCCACCCTTAAGTTGAGCACGTTTGTCAAAAAACTATCAATTTACACCTTATATGCTAAAATTTATGCTTTGATGTAGACTTTGGTAAGATGTCAGTAATGTGATCATTGGTTGAAAGATATTGCATATGCATTTCTCACTGGTAATCAATCTTAAGATTCTAGGAGCAAGAATGAAAAAGGGGTATAGTTATAAGATGTATGGCTAACAAATTATCACATCAAATAATAGGTATCAAAAATGGAACTATAAATATCTATTTGATGAAATATTAGACCATTGAACTTCACAAACCATTATTGTAATGACTTGATGCTTTGCCTCGGTTGAGGAACAAGCAACTGCCTTTTGTATAAAACATCATCTATATAAATGAGGAAAAAAATTATTGTGCGGGCATCTTTATTAAAATAGAAGGAGCTGTCATTTTTAGAGCTTTGAAAACCAAGAGATAATAACTCTATAATGAGAAATTTGTACCATTTCCTCAAAGCTTGCTTGAGGCCATAGATAGACAGATTTGCTTAACTTAACTTGCAAACATAATATAGTAAATTAGGATGCTCAAAGCCTTGTGCTTACTTCATAAGCACATCGTCATATGTGATATTCAAAACGTATTGGACACATCATATTGATTAACATCATAATTGTTCAAAATAGCCACTAAAAGAAATGATTGAAGTGCTATCGGATTTATCACAGGACTAAAGGTCTCTTTGTAATTGATGTCAAGTCATTGATGAAACTCTTTGATAACTATATGTGCCTTATATCGATTAACATTCCCATTCTTATTTAGCTTAATTTGAAAAACTCACCAGTTAATAATTAAATTTTAATCTGGCAATGAACAAGAAAGAGTCTATATATTGTAGCATGTATGGCATTAAATTCTTCTTGCATTACCTTACTCCCTTCAAGGGTTTGATCCACTTTAATATAACAAATGGCCTTTTCACATTTGGTAGAGGCATGAAATATATATGGTTTCAAACAACCTGTTTGTAACTTGATTACCATGTGGTGAGTTTTTATGGCTGTTAGGCACTTGGTATTATAGTCAGGTAAGTCAACTTCCAGGGGAAGTCTAGTTCACGTAGTATAATGTGTAGGAATTTAAGGAGATGATTCATGGGCTAAACAAGTTATATTAGGGATGATTGAGAACTATTGGGATTATTCAACATGGGGGGTTGAATTTGGGTATTTAAGTTTATATAGTGAAGCTAGTGTTTAAGTATTTGATGGAGTAGTGTCAAGTTCAGGTGATTTAGCTAATGTCATTATGTTTGAATAAGGATTAATGTTTGTAAATGAATGAGAAGAAGAAATGTTGCTAGGTAAAATAATGGTAGTAGGATTGGTGTTGTTAGAGGAGGACCATGAAATTAGAGCAACATATAAAAGCATCATTTTCAATATGTTTGAAAGGGAATGCTTATTCATCAAAAAACACATGTTGTGAGACAACAAATTTTTTGTTAGAAAAATTTAGACAAATGTAACCCTTTTGAATTTTGTTATAACTCATAACAACACAAATTTTGGAACAAGGAGATAATTTATTAAAAGAGGAAAGATGAAGTTACGGATAACAAAGATATCCAAACAAACGATGTGGGATTGTATCATAACTAGGATTTTGTTAACATGACTTATAATAGGGATTGCCATTATTTGATGTGGGAGTACACACTCTATTGGTTAAATAAACCCTTGCATCAAAAGCATAATTTCATTATTCATATGAAACAAATTAATGATGTAATTAGAACAAACCAATCTCCATATCTAAGAAGAATTGGGGGAGGTGATAAAGAATGATAGTGCTCTGTTGGAACTTACCGATGACATGACCTTTAATAGAAAATTTTGGCATATTAGGATACGAATAAAGAGTATCATATAGAGAGGTCCTTCTCTTTCTCATAGGTCTTTTAAACATTTTCCTTCGAGTCTTATATATTGTATTTAGCCTAAACGTTTAGTATGTAGTGCTTTTCTCTTAGTTATTTAATCTAATCATTTCCTTACTTAGCCTAAATATTTTCTTGTAATGACGTTTAATTAATTAATTAATTTACTTTTTCTTGTTTTAGTATTTATTTTATCTTTTATCTTTTATTCATTACTTTGTTCTATATTTATTGTATTATTTATTTTATTACTTATTATATATATATATATAATAATCTCTCTAGTAATTAGGAGAATGACAGCGTACTATTGAAACTTTTCAGATCCTACGTATCAATAGGACTTTCGCTAAGTTGTGACGGTTGTTATTATCACCATCATCGTTGTTGTTGTTGTTGTTGTTGTTGTTGTTGTTATTATTATACCATTCTCAAGTAAATAGGAAGTCAAATGTTGATATTCACCTTCAAAGGATTTGATGCATTTTAAGAACTTTATATTTAAATTTGAGAAAATAAATCCAAATGTATTTGTTATAATGATCATAAAACAAAACATAATAACAAAACCTATCAATGGAAATTATAAGAGAAGGTCCCCATAAATCTGAACAATTTAATCGTAATGGAATTTATGCAACATAATTAGACTTAGAAAAGGGTAATTTGTGCCTTTTAATAATTGACAAACATGACACAAACTGGAAGCCTTATTATCAATAAACTAAATTATAATATTATGTAAAACATTATGGCAATGTGCATATGGGGATATCTGAGTCTTGAGTGTCACGTAGAGAAAACCCAATAATGGTCATAAATAGGAGAGCTTGGTTGATGAATGGGTTCAAGTAGCACAGTGTATAACTTATAATCATTCTGATTAATATGTAGTGGTTCCTTTATACGGATATCCTTAATCACAAATGGTTAGGAAAAACTCAATAAACACATTATTAGTTTTTGTAAGAGAATAAACTGAAAGCAAGTTGTTGCAAGATTGTGGAACTTGTAAAATATCACATAAGTGAAAAGCAAAATTGAATTGTAACTATAAAAAGAGCTAATATTAGAGATTGGAATTATTTCACCATTGCTAATTTGGACATCGTGGGGCCTTGATACTCATGATGTGATGTAACATTTTCAATATTAAGTGTAAGATGATGCATTAGCTTAGTTTTTATAATCCATTAATGGTTTGATAAAGGGTTAGGTATAGCTAAATTGGCATTCAGTCTATGTGTGGTTATTGTTGATTGAACATTGGAGTTTTACATTGTTAGGCTAGATGATCTTGACTACCTCAAGTATGATAAATATAGGTTAAGAACACAATTGATGATCCTTATGAAATAACAATTACTTGATGATTAAAACATTGTGTAAATGGAGCTTTATCAAAAATGGTTAAATAGGTATTTCGTTCTCTGCCATGATTTTGACCACCAAAACCTAAGCCTGTAGATCTCTATTATCTACCACCAGAATTAAAAGAAAAAGATTGTTGAGTATTTGCATAATAGTTTGTTGGTTACATAACTTCCTTTAATGATACATCATTAGACAAATTTTCTTTTTCACTTAATAGTAATCCAAACAAATCATTATACCTAAAAAAATAATAAGAAACCTAATTGTATAGTGATCTTTTGGATCTCCTTCTCATGAGTTCCATATGAACTCGACCTATGCCAATAAAAAGTCATCTTCGTCGTTTAACTTTAATTTTTTTAACTATATGATTCATCGAATTAGCAATCAAATTTTAATTTTCTTAACTTTAATTTTCAAAATTGATAATTAATAAATTTCTAATGGAAATAAAATTGTAACACTTTACTTATTTAAAATATTTTTATTATTTAAATAGAATCAACTATACTCTTTAATTTCATCCTATTTCATCTTTTACTTTTCCTTTCCCTCTCTCTCCCTTCCTCTATTTTTTTTACAAGACAAATATGGTATTGAGAAGCAACCTTTTCAACTTTAAGATTTTATTGACAAAATCATAGGGTTACATAAGAATTTGCCAAATGCACATTGCAGTTTCTTCTACCTGTTAAGCTTTTCCATACCGTTTTACCAAATTTTTACATCCACTACAAGAGTTAAGACATCTAGCGACAATTTTTTTTTATGACTAACTATTGTTTGGTCACAAATACGAGGATTTTTGTGATAAGAAAATTATTGACACTATTGTTTAGATTAACTGTGATGATTTTTTTTACTAATATAGTAGTAATTATGACAATTTAGTATCATTCACAATTAAGTTGTCACTATTAATATATTAATAGTGTCAAAATTTACAGTAGTAATTATGACAATTTAGTATCATTCACAATTAAGTTGTCACTATTAATATATTAATAGTGTCAAATTTTCTTTTATCAATAAGTTTTTTCATTAAAATCCTATGGAATTTGGCACCAAAATTTTGTCATTAAAAGCCTTTGCAATTTGGCTCCAAAATAATTTTGGTGGGAATAAATTGTAATTGTGACATGTAGCACCCCCTTACTGCAGGGTACACACCGGGACCCCCGCAGGTCATTCCGATACATATCCTACTATAAGGGTGAACTACGATCAATCACTACTAACACCTCACATGGCATCATAATAAAATATCAGTATAAAAATCATAATGTTTTTGAAACCAAAATTTTCCTCATTTC